>CM022753.1:33124897-33297397 GCA_012411365.1 Ameiurus melas | reverse complement strand
ACTGGTCGCTCCTTTAATCACAGAACTGACAGACAGAGACAGACATTTTAGACTGTTTGAATCTGTGGAAAACATTGCCTGAACAAGATTCAACAAACAGCCGTGTCACACCACTAGTGTTGAATGACTCACCTGTGCAGGTGCAGCCAGTGGCTGGATATATCCAAGCACATGCTTAACTGGAAGAGGAAGGTGTAGGACGGGTACAGGAGCGACAAATTCACCAACAAGCACATAGTGGCACAGCGGTCTGTTAACATGTCCAGCATGGCACCAAATTTAGTGCCTGTGTTGAGACAAAGAGGGAAAGAAAGAATAAGAACCCTATACATTACACTACAGAGCTGTTCTTAAATCTTATTGGTTATTCAAATCACAGGTTTATATTATTGCACTCATTCAACTACATGATCCTTTCTATAGTAACAACTCATTCACAAGGCCAGACACTCCACATAATCTACAGGTAATAATAAACAGGCTTTAAAATGTGCTGTTATTGAATAATTAAATGTATAATCATTTATATGGTGCAGTTTTCTATGGGGAGACACTTAATTAATAGATTTGGAAGAAGTGTCCAGTGTCAGTTCTGCCAAGGGCAAGTCATCAGGACTATCCGCTTTCTGTTTTCTTCATAACTGGAGGAACTGTTTTCCCCCCCTGTCTTGTTAACTTCAAGAGACAGACAAACAAACAACAACAACAACAACAAAAAGAGAGTCTGGTAAAGGAATGACTGTTTATAGCTACTATAATGTATAGTGTTTTTAAATGATAATTTATTGAAGCAAAATGGTTATCTGATACCAACTAGGCCTATGTGAAAATGTATTTGCCCCTGTAGTTACTAACTTCATAATGGGGTTCAGCTGCACTAGAAGAACCAGGTCTGATTACTGCAAACCCTGTTCAATCAAATCAACACTTAAAAAGAACTTTTTCAACAGCATGGAGTATTATATAAAAGGTCTTACCAGTAACACACTATACCTAAATTGAATAAAATCAGAAATGCTAAGGAAGAAGGTGATTGAAATACATGTCTGGGAAGAGTAACAAAGCTATTTCAAAGGATCACAGTGAGAGCCTTTATCTCCAAATGGAAAAACTCAACACAGTAATGCACCTTCCCAGAAGTGGCAAACTTTCCAAAATTCCTCAGGAGCACAGCAACTACTCATCCAGGAAGTCACATAAGAGCCAAGGACAATATCAAATTAACTACAGGCCTCTCTTGCATCAATAAAGGTCAATGTTCATGACTCCACTATCAGAAAGACACTGGGCAAAAATGGCATCCATGGAAGAGTGGCGAGGTGAAAACCACTGCTGACCCAGAAGAACATTAAGGCTCGTCTGAAATTTGGCAAAACACACCTTGATGATCCTCAAACCTTTTGGGAGAATGTTCTGTGAAGTGATGAGTCGAAAGTGGAACTGTTTGGAAGACAGGGGTCCCGTTACATCTGGCGTAAACCAAACACAGAATTCCACAAAAAGAACTTCATACCAATGGTCAAGCATGGTGGTGGAAGTATGATGGTGTGGGGATGCTTTACTGATTCAGGGCCTTAACAACTTGCAGTAATTGAGGGAAACATGAATTCTGCTCTGTACCAAAAAATCTCACAGGAGAACGTCTGGTCTTGTCCGTAAACTGGAACTCAAGCGCAACTGGATTCTGCAGCAATCCAAACCACAGAAGCAAGTCCTAGACCTACAAGTAAGTGAAACACTGATGTCCAGTTATCGGAAGTGTTTGGTTGCAGTTATTGCTGCTAAAGGTGGCACAACCACATTTTAATTTTAAGGGGGCAATTAGTTGTTCACGTTGATGATAGGTGTTGGACAAAATTTTTTTTTTTGCTTCAATAAAATAAATAAATAAACTGTTTGTTTACTCCGGTTGCCTTTGTTTTGTGTTGTATTTTGTTTGAAGATCTCAAACTATTTAGCATGAGATATACACAAAAACAGAAAATCAAAGACTTTTCCACAGCACTGTAAGTGATAAGACAAACTTGTCTTGTAAAAGATCCACAACATTAAGTGTAACTATATATGGTTTATTTGCACAGTGGCACAGTGTCTAGCGTTGCTGCATCACAACTCCAGGGTTCCTGGTTCGATCCTGAGCTCGCGTTACAGTCTGTGTGAAGTGTCACATCTTCTCCCCGCTTTTCTCTGGGTCCTCCAGTGTCATCCCACCTCCCAATAACATGCCAGTAGATGGATTAGCTAAGCTAAATGTCCCCTAGATGTTAACGTATGTGTGTGTGTGTGTGTTTGTGTATGGTGCTCTGTGAAGGGCTGGCATCCCCTCAACGATGTACTCCTGATTTGAGCCCAGTGTTCCCTGAGATAAGCTCTAGATCCACCAAAACCCAAACCAAGATAAAGCGGTTTCCGATGATCAATTTAAAATCATTGGGGAATTACTGTGCTGTAGGTGGAATAAAACACTTAAGGACCTGCTGTAGCAGGTAAACAATCAACATCAAGTGGTCACTGATTATTTTTCCTAAAACATCACGCCCCCAGGAGTTTTATTCCTTAAATAGAAACATATTACATCACTGAGAGCAGGGTTGCCAGACTGACAGGTTCCTCCTAGGGTATAAAGACACAAGCCGGGTGCACACCGTGCGATTTTTAATAGTCCTTTGCGATTGTTGCTTGTCAGACGGTATGAACGTGATCCCCGCTGTAACCCACGTCACACTGTAGGATCTCAGTTGTCGTTAACGTCAGACGGTATGAACGTGATCCCCGCTGTAACCCACGTCACACTGTAGGATCTCAGTTGTCGTTAACGTCAGACGGTATGAACGTGATCCCCGCTGTAACCCACGTCACACTGTAGGATCTCAGTTGTCGTTAACGTCAGACGGTATGAACGTGATCCCCGCTGTAACCCACGTCACACTGTAGGATCTCAGTTGTCGTTAACGTCAGACGGTATGAACGTGATCCCCGCTGTAACCCACGTCACACTGTAGGATCTCAGTTGTCGTTAACGTCAGACGGTATGAACGTGATCCCCGCTGTAACCCACGTCACACTGTAGGATCTCAGTTGTCATGAACGTCAGACGGTATGAACGTGATCCCCGCTGTAACCCACGTCACACTGTAGGATCTCAGTTGTCATGAACGTCAGACGGTATGAACGTGATCCCCGCTGTAACCCACGTCACACTGTAGGATCTCAGTTGTCATGAACGTCAGACGGTACAACAGTCAAGACGTGAAAAACGGACGTACACGAGAAGACTTGTACGGAGTAGGAGAAGCCACACTACAAGATTGTCCCTCAAATCGTCTGACGCTGCCAGAATTTAATCGGAAGGAAAATATGATCGTCACAGCCATTAAATCGGCTGTCGGGGAACGCGTCAAACTAGCGATCAAAGCCTACAGGTTTTGGCCTAGGATTATAGGAATCTCTTAGGATTCTCGCAGTTTTTCTCCGACGACCAAATCATGGCCAGAATCGTGCAGTGTGAACACGGCTTTAGTATGGTGAACAATAAGTATTGCAGTTTGAACTGGTTTATAAGGCATCGGAAGGGTGTGACTGCATGCAAATCTGGCAACCCTGAATAGATCGGCGTGGATAAAAGGGTCTATAATTGCCTTGATTAAGGGCTCGGGCTGCGTGTCCATCAAAGGCATCTAGCAGTGCACTGAGAAGATAACAAAAGACCGCAGGAGCAGGACAGCACTGCATCAGATAGAAGGAGAACAAACCCAAGATGATTCGGGCATAGCCTGTGGAGAGAAGGGGGAAGCATAAAGATATATTAAATGATCAATTATGGTCAAACGACACGCTAAAGACAAAGCTGAACCGGTGAACTAGATAGCGACAGCTCTTCCGATTGACAACTTCCGGTCAGCCCTTCCTCGTCAAACTCCAAAAGGTGTTTATTTACTGTTGTAATTATATTGATGTATTTATTGGTCGCTCATACAGCCAGGAATCCACATTCAAACAGCAGCTGCAACTTTCCCTGCAGTTCATCATTAGCCAGCAGCTACACGCATGTAATGCACATGACCTGCTAAAGCTTCAGCTGAAAACACAATCAAGACCTTACTCACCGATTAAATTGGGGACGAACAGAAAGATATTTTCCTCGGACATTGTTCTGGATGTGATTTTCCTGTTATAATCACTGACTCTCTCTCTCTCTCTCTCTCTCTCTCTCTGTCTGTCTGTCTGTCTTTCCCCTGCTCGAAGATTGTGTACACGACTGACGTCACACTTCCGGCTCGGTGATTCTGGCGCGCTTAAAGGAAACGCGCCCTTTTGCGTCACCGCATACTAGCGTACTAAAAGGTGTAGGAGAATGAGCGCTGCCGTACTGGCTCGGCGCACTCTTTAGTACGCTAGTATGCGGCGGTGGACGTACCCTTTAATGTGCAGCCGCTTCATGTTTAGGAAACACATCCTTGCACATCTGTAATGACCGCTGGGGGGCGCAGCTTGGTTCGGCTCTTTTAAAATGACCTCCCGTTTTTGTTTTTTTTTATTATATATTTATGTGACACACACACACACACACACACGCACACAAAGCATAAACGTGCAATTTATAACAATTCTTCTTTTGCAACTTATTTTTTTTACTATTATCTACTTGTTAACTTTTGTTTATTTTTTTTTATTATTTCATTTCTCTGGAAGTTTTATCGTTGTTCAAACACTTCTTATGTAACATTTATTACATGTATTCATTTTATTTCATATTTCGTTCTCTGCTAAGCTGCTTTGAGATCATTCTAAAGATTGTGAAAGATTTGTATAGCATAAAGCCAACCTGACCAATGTGACAGAAGGGTAAAACACATAGGAAGCTATTCGACTGTGGTTTATTCTTGGACACTAATGATACATAAAACTGGTGGATATTTCTGTGGGAAGTCCTGTGAATAGTTAAGTATTATTCACAACTGGGTAAATGAAATAATGCTGAGCTGTAAGGCGGTGAGTCTTGCATAAGCAGTCATTAAGATGAACATCCGTCGGTCTCCATGGAAACCTCAGCTTCAGTATCACCATGATTATTCTCACTAATAGTGTGGATTAGTAAGGGATGATCCACGGCTAGCTGTGCGTTACATGATTTTAATGCATGACGAGGAGGCAAAGATCCACCCGACCTAAAGCGGAGTGCATTACAATCTTTTATATATATATATACACCCCATGGAAATTGTTAGCTTTTTGTGGCATATTTGGACAAGAAAACATTTGATTATCTTTGAAACAGTGCCTATTAATAAAACAAAACCACAAAGAAAAATAGCTTTTTCAATCATTTATTCAACAGAAATATCAATAGATATGATATTCTTCTATGGAAAAAGTAAGTACACCCTTGGCCTAAAAAGCTAGTATTGCCACCTTTAGCAGAAATAAATACTTGTAGGCATTTTGCATAATCGTCCACCAGTCTCTGACATCGACTTGCTGGAATTTTTGGCAACTCTTCCATGAAATATTCTTTCAGTTGCAGGATGTTTGAGGGTTTTCTTTCATGTGCTGCCCGTTTCAAACTTACTTTTTTCCATGTGACTGATCTGTTGTTGTTTTTTGTTGTTGTTGTTGTTGTTGTTTGTTAACTTATTAATCACTTATGACTATACAGTATATATACTGGTTGGGTGTGTCTAAATATGTATATACTGTAAGTATATGTACATTGTTAGTACAAGAGATATTACATGCATTAAGTTTTCAGCATGTTAAAAATTGTGGATATATTTACAAAAACATTTTTGATTTCCAAACATTACTGTTCTAAAAAAAATAATAATGTTACAGAAAAATATTTGAGTGTCCGTAAAGAAGTCTCCAGAAGAATTCTTTAAGAAAACTTACCAGCTAATTTCCTTATAAAACTACACAAAGTGTACATGGGACTACTATTTAAGAAAAAAAAGCTAATATTGAGTTTGTTTAGTTTATTAATGTTTACTGCACATTGTAGTATTTTTGTTAGTAGAAAGATTCATTTAATTATGTTTGAAGTCGTCTTTACAGCATTTCTTTGGCACAATACTGTATATATCGTCATACAGGTGAGAAATTAAAGAAAAAAAGGTGGCTCTATTTTTCAGTGAAAAGAATGTAAATCATAATGTATGACCTTCACAGTCACCAGATCTCAACCAGCTGAACACTTATGGGAGATTTTGGACAGCACTTTCTACCATCATCATCAATACAATAACAAAAGAAAGAATGCTGTTCTTCCCTCCAGTACAGTCCAGCAACTTATAATAATATAATAAGTCTTTATTGATCACATACACATATGCACAGTGAAACTCTTTTCTTCGCATATGCCAGCATGTTAGGAAGTTAGGGTCAGGGTGCAGGGTCAGCCATGATACAATGCCCTGAAGCAGAGATGGTTAAGGGCCTTGCTCAAGGGCCCAACAGTGGCAGCTTGGCAGTGCTGGGGCCTGAACCCCCGACTTTCCAATCAGCAACCCCGAACTTGCAGAATCTTTGCCAAGGCTCATGGACGTCAGATAATTTACTAAGACACTTTATTACCTTATTAATACTAAGTACTTTATACTTTATTACTGATCTTGCTGTTAATCAAGTCCAGTCCAGGTACTTGGACACTCTGGTGTACATTATCCCAGCCTGAATCCATGTTCCATTGAGCTTGACCACCAGTGGACCTCCAGAATCACCCTGTAGGGACAAAAAGCTGTTAGCTACATGTCTACTCTTTCACCACATGGCACCGTTTTACCACTGTGCCCTGAAATAATATGATTTCTTACCTGGCATGTGCCCTTTCCCCCCTGAATTAAGCCAGCACACAGCATATTGTCTGTGATGGAAATAGGTCTATATTCGTTTGTACAGTTACTGTTACTGACAATCGGTACCTGCACCTCCTGCAGGGTTTGAGTGAAGGGTAGACTCACTGTTGAGATTCATGATTAAGTTTTACCAGCATGCTTTTGCGTAATGAACCCTACTGATAGATCCAGCTCGGTCTGACCAGCTACCAGGAACAAAAACACAGGCCGCTAATCAAACTGGTAGATGTTCTTTGCTGGCTGGTAAGTCTTTTCCAGCTTCCTTATTACACGAGTAATTTAACTAATGCTGTAAGTGTTGGAGATTTTCTAATTGCCTCACCGTTGTGTTACGTTCTAAAACTTGTCTATGATGTTGCAATAGTAGTTCAGAAACAGGCATTTATGTGTGCTGGTTTACCAGCTTGTATTGAAAGAATGTTCCAAAGCAAGGAATTATTCACTTCTTTCCTGATTTTATTTTCAAATACAATTGATAGCTTGAAATAAATTAATTGAACATGCAATCCATTTTGTATCACCATGTATCACTCACCATTTGAAGCGATTTTACCCCACCCTGTGACCCAGACATTAGTACAACCAGGAAAAGAACTGCTGCTTGCTGCGAGGCACACCAGCATGACATAATCATCGAATGTCACTGAAGAGGAGAGCTGGACCAGTGCATTGTCATTGGTTATAGTCTTGGTGGATGATAACATTACTAGTGGGGGTTTTTCTGCATATTATCGTTAATCCTGTTCAGACTTTGCATTCCAAGTAAGATTGTGATAGAACCTGCAGTGATGCTGAAAATGAATGGGAGAGATATTGAGACTGATACTGCCATTTAACTTGTTACTCCCCATCCCTTATTTCCTTATGTTTTATATTTACAATAAACGGTAATAACCTACTTCCATTATACCATGGGACATCTTATGTGTAGTACACTATGACAATGCAAATATCTACATTATTATTTTGTGGTTATTTTAGACTTTCTCAATCATAACTCCATATATACCTTTGGAAACAGTGAGCATCCAATGAGACCCAGTTCTGATTGATCAGGCTGCCACCACAGAAATGGCTGCAAGTGTGAGCAGCTGTGGCTCAGTTGGTAGAGTGGATTGCCTACTAATCGCAGGGTTGACGGTTCGATTCCCAGCCCACATGACTCCACATAGCGAAGTGTCCTATGGCAAGACACTGAACCCCAAGTTACTACTGATGGCAAGTTAGTGCCTTGCATGGTGAATGAGAATGGGTGAATGAGACACAGTGTAAAGTGCTATGGATAAAAGCTATATAAGTGCATACCATTTACCACTTGTCTGAAAGCTGACCTGCCAAGGCCAGGAACAGCATCTTCACCACCATCTTGGTGTTCAGTGGAGGCCAAGCACACAGAAGCAAGAAGAAAAGAGGTCCACATCATTATTCAAACTGGAATTTTACTGTTCATTAAGAAGATTATTATTACATTACACAGTAGACATTGGATTGTAAAGTGCAAGAAATTGTATTTGGGTAATATCTTCAGGCCACGGATATTAATATTCATTAGATCTTCTCAGACCTTATTAAGCGCCATCTTGGATTACTCCTGATCTTCCGAAGTAGCTACAGTGTAAAAGAAAAATGATCCTGTTTATTTACAACTTAATGACAGCAGCATTGCCTGGTTTTACTGTGATTTGGTATCTGGTGGTTTGTTACATATATACATACATACATACATACATACACACACACATATATATATATATACATACACACATATATATATATTTTCTGGAGCCTATTTCACCAACGAAAGTAGACCAAATAAAACAGAACAGCAACACAGAGCACTGTTTCGTGCTTGAGTGATTCGTTCAAAAATGATTTTGAACGAATCGGTGAGTCAATGGTTCAATGACTCACTTCTTAAGACATTTGTCGCCATCTACTGGCGGTATTAGTTTCATATGTCCATGCATCCATCCATCCATTTTCTGTACCGCTACTCCTACACAGGGTCGAGGGGAACCTAAGGTTAGGGTATCCCAGGCGACTATCCCAGGCAACTCAGAGCACAAGGTGGGGGACACTCTGGACAGGGTGCCAGTCCATCACAGGGCATAATTAGATATACACACACACACACACACACACAACGATTCACACACTACGGGCAATTTAGAGATGCCAGTCGGCCTTCATCACGTCTTTGGACTGAGGGAGGAAACCGGAGTGCCTGGAGGAAGCCCCTGAAACACAGGGAGAACTTGCAGGCTCCACACACACAGGGTGGAGACGAGAATCAAACCCCCAACTACAGAGGTGTGAGGCAAGCGTGCTAATCACTAAGCATTTCATATTTCTATATTCAAAATTTGACATTTAAAACATTAATCTCAACTTTATTTATGCAGTTGTAATTGCAGTGTAAATCCATCCACAGCACCTCTGAGCTGCATTAAACAGTCTATGTAAATACTAAATAAAAAAAAATCAATTTCTGGAAATTCTAGGTAAAAAGGGTGTCTACTTTGAGAATGAGAAGATAAATAAAAAAAATAATTTTTTTTGTATCACAACATAATTCCTTTTGGTTATTCCATAGTTTTGATTACATACATACATACATATACACATATACACACATATATATATATATATATATACACACACACACATATATATATATATATATATATATATATATATACAGTGCCTTGCGAAAGTATTTGGCCCCCTTGAACTTTTCAACCTTTTGCCACATTTCAGGCTTCAAACATAAAGATATAAAATTTGTATTTTTTGTGAAAAATCACCAACAAGTGGGACACAATTGTGCAGTGGAACGAAATCTATTGGATTTTTGAAACTTTTTTAACTAATAAAAAAATGAAAAGTGGGGCGTGCAAAATTATTCGGCCCCCTTGCGTTAATACTTTGTAGAGCCACCTTTTGCTGCGATTACAGTTGCAAGTTGCTTGGGGTATGTCTCTATCAGTTTTGCACATCGAGAGACTGAAATTCTTGCCCATTCTTCCTTACAAAACAGCTCGAGCTTAGTGAGGTTGGATGGAGAGCATTTGTGAACAGCAGTTTTCAGCTCTTTCCACGGATTCTCGATTGGATTCAGGTCTGGACTTTGACTTGGCCATTCTAACACCTGGATACGTTTATTTGTGAACCGTTCCTTTGTAGATTTTGCTGTATGTTTGGGATCATTGTCTTGTTGGAAGATAAATCTCCGTCCCAGTTTCAGGTCTTTTGCAGACTCCAACAGGTTTTCATCCAGAATGGTCCTGTATTTGGCTGCCTCCATCTTCCCCTCAATTTTAACCATCTTCCCTGTACCCTGCTGAAGAAAAGCAGGCCCAAACCATGATGCTGCCACCACCATGTTTGACAGTGGGGATGGCGTGTTGAGGGTGATGAGCTGTGTTGCTTTTACGCCAAACATATCGTTTTGCATTGTGGGCAAAAAGTTCGATTTTGGTTTCATCTGGCACCTTCTTCCACATGTTTGGTGTGTCTCCCAAGTGGCTTGTGGCAAACTGTAGATGAGACTTTTTATGGATATCTTTGAGAAATGGCATTCTTCTTGCCACTCTTCCATAAAGGCCAGATTTGTGCAGTGTACGACTGATTGTTGTCCTATGGACAGACTCTCCCACCTCAGCTGTAGTTCTCTGCAGTTCATCCAGAGTGATCATGGTCCTCTTGGATCTCTGATCAGTCTTCTCCTTGTCTGAGCTGAAAGTTTAGAGGGACGGTCAGGTCTTGGTAGATTTGCAGTGGTCTGATACTCCTTCCATTTCAAAATGATCGCTTGCACAGTGCTCCTTGGGATGTTTAAAGCTTGGGAAATCTTTTTGTATCCAAATCCGGCTTTAAACTTCTCCACAACCGTATTACGGACCTGCCTGGTGTGTTCCTTGGTCTTCATGATGCTCTCTGCGCTTTCAGCAGAACCCTGAGACTATCACAGAGCAGGTGCATTTATACAGAGACTTGATTACACACAGGTGGATTCTATTTATCACCATCAGTCATTTAGGACAACATTGGATCATTCAGAGATCCTCGCTGAACTTCTGGAGTGAGTTTGCTGCACTGAAAGTAAAGAGGCCGAATAATTTTACATTCACAGGTGTAAAACGTAGAAATAAAACAAACATCTTCCTAGATCTTGAGAGACACGTTAATAACATATTATTAAACGGGTTCTTTTGGTCCTGTGCACGTTAAAAAGAAATACCAGGACACTGAATCAGCATATTTACACAATGTCACACACAACATAGAACTCAACAGTATGAGCCGAGACATGAATGACAAAAACACAAGCTTTAAAATTTGAACCTTTTTAATGACTTGTTAATGAATTCTGTACAAGTTCTATAACCCATTTCTTGAGAATTCCTGCTCTTGTTAAACCTGAACATAGTTTGGCCTCTTTATTTATAGCACTTCTGTGAGAAACACTTCTCCCTTTCTAAACATGCTTCTACATACAAATGTCTCTTGAGGACATACGCCATCATGTGTGTGTGTGTGTATCCACACACACACCCAAGCACATACATTGGTCTTGGATATCAGCTGTCCCAATTTCCTCTACAACAGCAAAATTGGGACAATTTTAGCACACGTTCTTCTGACCAGTCCCACCTCTCAGCTTTACCCAGGCTTGGAAACACCATCTTCAGTTTTGACACCATTATGAATCCAGCATGTTTTGCTGTAACACGAAATAGAGGGAAGCAGGCTAAAGCTAGACGCAGAGATTCAGAGGTGTTCTCCCCCTCTTTTAGCAACAGTAAACAACCTCCAAGAAGTCATGAAAGAGAAGCAGGAAAAAATGGAAGCAAAAGAAATTAGTCATGTAAAAACAAAAAACAAAACAAAACAAAAAAACCCAAAAAACAAACAAACAAAAAAAAAAACCCTAAAGAAAAGGCCAGGCACGCACTGCAGGTGTGGTATTGCACCTCGAAATAAAGAAATCCCATTCAAGTAAACACTGGTGCCTGTGAGGAGCTGGCAGTGTGGAGCCTGCTTCGGTTTACTGTGAACAGTTGGGTTATGTTGGACAATACGCAATATGTTTGGGTTATCAGTGTAAACAGCTCAGTTTTTCCAGAAATGGAAGAACATCCCAGCGCAAAATGGTGTAACAAAACATGCTGGATGTGGTGTAAACATATACAATTATCGAGAAACTTTCTATACACTAAAATTCTCTTCAAATGTCCTGTACACTTTTAATACTGGCTCTAAAATACTACAATCCCTTCAATGCACTGCTCAACAGACTCCTACCCTAAGGCATAACAAGGAATGCTGGGATAGATAGTCTTTTTTTCTTTTTCTTTTACCCTTTCCCTAACAAATGAGACTTGTCTCAAGTTCTCCATCACAGTAATATCACTTGCATTCTCCAACTAGTGGTCAACATTGGCAAGAAAGAAAATAATACAAATAAAATAAAAGACCCAAATGCAATAAAAAAAACCAAAAAACAACAACGACAAAATAATTAGTTCTGAATAACAAATATTACAACTGCAGTAGTTGAAATAACAGTTTTTTTTGTTTTGTTTTTTACCATCTCTTCCTTTCCGATTACTAGTTTCCATAGCAAAACTATGATTATCCTATACAAGAGTTCGGAGTTAGTGCTTTTATGTACACACACACACACACACACACACACACACACACACACACACACACACACACACACACATTATATAAGTACAATATAGGTCAAAAGTGTTTAACAGTGAACAATCTTAAACCTTGCTGTCAAACCTTTGACAGGTATAATACACATATATACTCACTCATATATAAATGTGAAGAGTGTACGTTTGTATACAAATGGCCTCTGTACATTAGTGTTTGATGCACCGAACTGCAATCAGCTCTCTTATGGACAATCAAATATACATTTGCCTTTGTAAACCGAGACAAGGCTATGCATTGACTCTTTGCAATATACTCAAACACCTCAGGTGTGTATTACTATGTAACAACCACACCAAAAATTGTCATTGACAATTATTGCTCAGCCAGAGCGAATGAAACTGGCAGCATGCCCATATAAGGGCAGTGGGCGGAGTTGCTTTAGGTTAGTCAGGCCTCTGGATGGCAGTGTGCGAAGTATGACATCAAAAAAAACAACAACAAAAAAACATATCTCCTTGTCTTTAATACAAATGTGCATTTTAATAACCAGTATGCTTTTAGTATAGTTTTAGTATAGTTTTTCTTATATACATACCTACATGGCATTCTTTTTAAGCACCCTCCCAGTTTCAGGTTAGTTTAATGTTTTTAAACTAACATCATGCTAATTCTGACACTATAGCCCTCTCCTTTAATAGTAAAGCTCACAAACAGAACAGTTCGGTTATAAATTCCTGGACCATAAAGTCTCCAAGCAGGAACTGCTGAAACGGCACCATAGCGGGCTTCGTAGTGTTTGGTGTAGTGTCTACAGCTGAAGTACCAAAAACTAGTGTTGTACCAATTCCTGATTGGAGCTTTAATTGCTGATGGAGCCTAGTGGGAATTCTCCATCTGCTCAAGTGTTGAAGATAAGTCAGTTTTGTAGAATGTAACGGTTGCCGTTCTATGGATCCTATAGATCTCGACAGTTTGTTACTAGTGTAGTGTTAGTCATGAGGGTGTGCTAGCACTCCACAGTAAGCAAATCAAGCACTGCTCTTTTGCAAAAAGAGCAAAAGTCGGAGGTAGCGTGTTGAAATTTCTGATTCCAGAACTACAAACATCCCCCAGCAGAGCCACTGGATAACTACCCAGCCCTACAGGATTGGCACTGCCCCCTTCCTCACTTTTTATTTCCGATTCTCAAGCACTTACCATTCCTCTCATATTTCTCCACACTTATCCTGTCATTCCCCCATCCCCAACCCCTCCCATGGTAACCCTGAGATCTACCAATCTACCAAAAGAGTATAGGTGATGTTTGCAGTTTATTGTATGCAACACTACTCAGAGCCAAAGTCACTACTAGCTACTGCCACCTGATTACAGTTAAAGGAGTGGAATAAAGATCACTAATTCCACACTAAACACTACCCAAAGTAGTAATCAGCCTTCTAAATACTAAAAATACAACTCCAGTATGTCTCTTTTTGATTAAGATGAATGTTTCATGCCGACACGCTTTAAGAGTAGGAGAGATGGGAACCATTGGAGATGTGGGAGGTGACCGAGGTGCTGCGGCTCAACCCTCCATCCCCGGCTGCTCCACCAGGCCCCCCTCCCGATGCCGTCCTCCTTAGTGGCCCTGGGCTGTTCCTCAGGGCCATTAAACTGGGGCCCCTGACTACCAGACCTTCACTCCTCCCCCCGTAGCCACCCTGAGACGAAGAGGAGGAAGATGATGATGGTGGGGACGAGGGTGAAAACGAGACTGGTGGAGGCGGTGGAGGAGGAGGAAGCAGAGCCAGTGACTGCGAGGATGCATGGCTGGAGAGATGGCGCGAGTGACCATGAGCATAAGCGGTTGAGCGGTGGCTTCCTCCTCCATTTCCACTCCACTCTCTTTCACGCTCACGCTCTCTTTCTCTCTCCCTTTCCCTTTCTCTCTCTCGCTCTCGGTACAGGTGCGGCGTGCTCTGATGGTGGTACTGCTGTGCCAGGTAATGCAGACGATGATGAGACGAAGAGGAGGAGGATGATGAAGAAGAGGCAGACGACAGAGAACTTGGCAGGCCACGCGATACCGGAGTGTCAAAATCTCTTTCTCCATCCCTTTCACGCTCACGGCTCGAGATCGATATAGACTCCCCTCGGCTGAATGCTGGAGTGCTGTTCTGGCTCCTCCAGGATGGCGGTGCTGCAGAGTTTTGGACGCCATGGGTCCAGTGACTGCCTGAACGGGGTACAGGGCGTGATGGCCAACCACCTGAACCTGATGAGGGTGGGTTAGCGTAGCCCTGGCTGTAGGCCTCAGCTGGGATTCCTGTTAGCGCCATGTTGCTGAAGCCCAGACGCATACTCTCAGAGTCAAAGGCCTCGATCTCTCGGGCTTGCCGTTCTAGCAGCGTTCGGATTCGCTCTGATCGGTCGTTCTGCAGAGACAGCATCTCCTCCTCAATCTAGAAAAAGATTGACAGGGATCAACTTTGCAGCATGTATTTCCAGGGTATCTGCAGGTATCAGCACTTCAAATGTAATACTTTTTAATACTATATTAAAGACATCTCAAAGATTTTTAGACCTGCACATCACTTACTACACCACACATCAGCTACAATGGAATGTGTTCACACATATACATCCATTTATTGGTTTAACTAAACGATAGCAGGGTAAACTTCTATAGAGGTTTATGGGAGACCAGAGCAAACCATGCATTACCATTTACTCAAATGGTAGGGAAAAAAAGCCCACTCTTTTTCCAAGACTGGGGAAAAAAAAACTATAGAGAGATGGATTACGGCATTCAGATGAGAAAAATACGCTAATTTACCATCACTCCCTCAGCAGCTGTATTAGAAACCCCCTCTCAGCAGTGTTTACTAGATTATTTGTAATTTAATGTAAACATTGTTATTTTGTAATATTAACCCTCTTACCCCGTAAGGCCGAAAAACCGGCTTGCCCGTCTCTGATCTATTCCCGTAAGGACGTTATACCGGCTCGGTCGTCTATGCCAAATCCCCGTTAGGCCGATATATCGGATTTACAGTGTAAACGTTATCCTCGTAAGGCTGGTATACCAGCATTACTCTGCTATGATTCCTTACTTATTTAATTATTATATTTTGACCCGGAAGGTTGATGACGTCACGACGTGATTACGACATTACGCCGTCATTACGATAAAGATGATCCAAGAGTGAATGTTGTTTATAAACTTAGTTAACTAAAAATGTCAGAGCGAAAAGCAAATCGTGTTCCAGCTAAAGTTACACCTACAGTGAACACAGGTACATCTAAAACAGTGAGAAAAAAAAAAACACACAGTTGAGAGCGAGGATTCTAGATAGTGACAGCAGTGAAAGTTCAGGCGATGTCGAAACCGAAAGTCACCCAAACTCTCCTGATTCAGACCCTGATCCGTCTTGATCTTCAACATCAACCAGTGCAACTGACACCTCAGGGGTTTGGAGTCATAACAGGACCATTTGGATGGCTGTGGCGCACTTGGTAGAGCGGGTTGTCCACTAATCGTAGTGTTGGTGGTTCGGTTCCCGGCCCGGGTGACTCCCGGCCGAAGTGTCCTTGGGCAAGACACTGAACCCCTGATGGCAAGCTAGCACATTGCATGGCAGCTCTGCTACCATTGGTGTGTGTGTGAATGGGTGAATGAGACACAGTGTAAAGCGCTTTGGATAAAAGCGCTATATAAGTGCACATTTACCATTTACCATTTCTGTGCATTCGTGAAAACACTACCTGCTGGTCTGATTATCACCAGAAACTTGACTTTGGGCACTAAAATGCTCTTATTCAAAGGCATTGACCATTGATTGATGCTCGTATGGTACTTCTAAAGGAGTATAAGCATGTTCGTAATTTCTCTAGTTAAGAATTGTGCTCCAAGTGGAGTAAAAACACCGAACTGCTTCATTTTCAAAGTAATATTACACATACATTTTTATAAGTTGTTTCAAGGCCAAAAAATGTTCAAATTAAAATGTTGATTTTGGGGCCAATTTTGGCCCGGGAGCTCAGGGTTGGCGTGCGGTTTCTATGGGGAATATAGGGTAGTGAGACATAATACTGTGGGAACTAAGGGGTAAGAGGATTAATATTGCACTGAATCTGAATAATACATTTTTATCTGGGGTACACATAGTAATATAACAACAGTAATATATTTCTGATTTATTTCACTTTTGTATGTTAGACCATGTGGCTTTTAGTTTGGCGGAAAACCGCAGGAAGACCTGCTTTTAGTTGGCAACAGTTTTTTTTTATTTATTTTTTTCTCACTTCTCATTACCAATCAGGTGAAATGCCATAAAGCTCTGGCCACAAACATGTTTGAGATTACGCCAATGTAAAACCAAAGTGAATCTGGTGCACGTTGCGTTTAAATGCAGGTTAGAAGAGACTCAAACTCACAGTCAGAGATGAAGTTGGTGTGGAGCGGCATTTACTGTGAACCGAGCCGCTCTAAAACACTGATGAGCCGCACACACACACTGAGTGCAACACAGTCACACAGGTTTACCATCTCAAACAGCAATGAGCCAACATAAGATCTAAAACTTCTTTACGGTGTCAGTTCGCCTGCATTTTTAACACCTTTGAAACGTGAACTGAAGACATTTTAATGCTCATTAAAGCCTTATTTTTACATTAAAGTATTTAAGACATGTTAAGAGTTTTTAAGGACCCATGGACACCCAGATTTCAGAGGTGTAATTCTTTAAAACAGTGTAGAATCTGGTCCTTCTTTGACCTGTCAGAATAACAGTACAGTTGCGCCGAATATCCCAAACACTCGACTAATATCCACGTGTCTGTGGGATTTCTCAGAAGGTTTGAAGTGTTAGAAGTTGCATCCAAGATCATATGGTTGTCAGATTGTGCATGTAAACACATGTTCTGGTATTTAGGATGTAATGTTGTGTGCCTTTACATCATTTATTATTGTATAGTTCATCATTTATTCCAGAATAATTAAGCTTTGAAACACAATATAAATACATGACTGCATGCATATCTGTGCTCCTCACCCTCTGCTCAAGCAGCGCTCTGCGAATGGATACCCTCTGCTCCAAGTCTTTCACTTCCCTCTCGTGCTGCGTGTCTGTGTGCATTTTGATCTTGCTCTGGTACGCATTCAGTAGTTCCAGCTCCTGCTGCAGCTGCATCCGCAGCACCTGGTACTCTGCCTCCTGTGTCTCATCCAACCTCAGCTGCAAGGGTGAGCCCAAAAGTGGGATGTCAGTAGAGACACATTCTGAAGCTGGCATGTCGCAAGGTGTGTGAATTGTAATCGGTGGTGGCCCATTTGTCCAGTTAATAGTTACTGTAACTGCGATAGCGTCATAAACTAATCAAATTACAGCTTACACCGCTTTACTCCCACACCTTTACCAATAATGCCACTTCCCCCTACTCAAAGTATATTATGTGAGAAAGTATGTGATGTTAGAAGGTGATCTCTCCTTGCCTTACTCACAGCCTGTGTGGACAGCATGTCATTGATGGAGTGGTCATACTGCTCAGCGAGGATGGCTAACTTTCGCGTTTGCTCCTCCTTCAGCCTTTTCAGCACGGCCTTGTGGTCTGACTTGGGCGTGGTCTCCAGCAGGTGGTTCCGCAGGGCCTTGTACTGCCGCGTCTGAATTTTACAGGTGTCCTGAAATTGACGCTTGATTTGGAGCTCCTTAGTCTGGAAAAGGAAATGTAACCGCATGAGAGACAGGGGAGAACAATGATGAAAGCACATAAAAACCCAACCACAGAACTCCACGCATAAACCCCCTGATAAACGTAACACTTGTTTTTATGATGCTGTACTATGTGACTTGTTACATCAGATATCCTAATGCTGCAAAATAAGTCAGACAAACAGCCCCTCATATACACATAGAAATCATAACCACAGGTTGTGTGTACATTGTGAAGCTCTCTCCTACCTTTAGGCTCTTAGGCTGCTGACGGACCTCCATGCTGTGTTTCTGCCGGAGTTCCTGCTCACGCCGCTTGTTGTAGTCCATCTGATTGGCCAGCTCACTCTGGTGCTGAGTGCGGATGAGGTCAGCCCGTGTGTGCTGCACCAGGCCCAGCTGACGGAACTCCAGCTCCTGAGTGGTCTCGTGATGCCGCAGCAACATGGCACACTCCAGATCCTTCTGAGTCTGCCGTTTATTCAGCTCCTACAAGGAGACACAAGGTGGAATACGGATAAAGGGAGGAAACAAAGCCCACCCACCGTACATCACAGAAGATACCAGACAAACCATTTTGCCTCTTTTGGATAAAGCATCTCCTTAGACAATTAGATAGGTCCAACCTTGTGACCTCGGATTAGGTCGGGTCTCACCTCTCGGAGTAAATCCTGCTCTAGGTTGTGTCGTGCTAGTAGCATCTTTCTCTTATACTGTCTGCACTGGAGCTCATAATACTGTCTCTGGCGCCGCAGTAAACCAGCTTCCTCTTCCGCCTGAAACTGCTGGAGACACTCTTTCTGTCTCACCAGCCATTCTTGCTTCTCCCGCTTAGGGGTGGACTGGTTCTCATTCAGCTCCTGCACACACAAGTATGAATGCGTAAGAAGAATCTACAATTAGGCATAACTAGCTCAGGAGTAAAACCAGTTCTGTACTAGTTCCATTACACTGAATATCAGCATATGTGGAATACCTCTCGTCTAATTGAAATAGCAGACCTGTTGAATAATGAGTGATGTTTCTAAAACACCAAATAAATGGGTGCATACTAAGAATGTGCACAAATAATCAAACACTCAATTAACTGTCGAATACAGGAACCAGTGCACAGTACGGAGGTACTGAACCAATACTAATAAAGATCAGTATCAATGTAATACTGGTCTGAAATGCTGGATCAGTATTAGTGCTGAAGCTCCTTATTTGTCCATATTTCATGTCAGTCACACAAGCCAAATACTAAGACACTACAAATATCACAAAACTGAAAATAAGTCATTAAAAGGTTTAACCCTACCTCTTTAAGCTGCTCCTTGCGCTGCCTGTACTGGCGTTTCTGCGACTCCAGCAGGTTGGTGAGCTCCTTCTTCTGCTGGCCTAAAATGTGCTGCTGGAACTTCTTTTCTTCAGCCTGTGCAGCTTTAGTCTGAGGGTAAAAAAATGCACACATAACGCTTCAGTTCAGGTCATCTTCACCTTCCTGACTGTCAAAAATGGAAAGAACTTCTCTCAAGATCTCTACCTCTAAGCCTCCATTCTATCATGCATCACCTCTCACCTCTTTCTCCAGTATAGCCTGGTGCTTCTTGGATAGCTTGTCAGCCTCACTGCCGAAACTGTTCCTCTGGCTCTCCAGCTCTTTGTCCAGCCTCAGCTGATGTTCATCCATCTCGGTCTTGAGTTTGTTTTCTAATGCCAGCAGCTGCTTCTGGTGCTGTCGCCTCATGCGCTTATAACCAGTCATCTGCTCACGTAGTGCTGAGCCCTGCTCGTGCTCCTGGATCTGTCGTGTCACCTAAGCAGCAAACAACAGAGACTCAGGAAAACCATTTTGGTTCATTTTTCACCCTCTACACATTTCCCGCTGGCTTATACGCCCCAAGGAAAATCCCATAACCAAGTAACGTGCATGTCTTAAATAAATCAAAACAAAACAAACATCACTTCACTGTACAAGTCACAAACATCATCTTGTAGTTCAGAGACTAACATATAACCAGGTTATCAGTATAAAATGGTAATATTAAAATAGCATAAGCAAAGCTATAGCAAACATACATCGTTAGCATTGAAGTGTTTGTTATCTGCTGGGACATCTAATGTTAGGTAGGAAATAAATCTGCGTGTATGTGTAGTTTCTCACCAGTGAAGCTGTGCGAATGGTAGCGAAGTGGTCACGGTTGCGGTAGTGTGCTCTCCTGCGAGCTCCTGATGTTGCCTGCTGTTGCTGCGGCTGTTGGGAGTCAATTTCCGGCTGGTATGGGTCATCGTAGATATTGTCAGGACCCTGCCATTCATACACACCCAGGAATAAAACGTACACGTTAAGAAATTAACCATTGTGCGTGGATATTCAAAACTAGGCACGCACTCCACAGTCCACATGCATAAACACCTCAAACACAGGTGTACTCACAGAGGGCCGGTGTATGATAGAGCTGTTGGAAGTGACTGTGTGTTCTCCTTCACCCATCATGGCCATTTCAGCGCTGTCATCTGAGCCGTCAGCCAGGCTGTTAACTGACGAGCTCTGGGAGCTGGCACTGATGGACATGGAGGGCACAGACTGAGAGCTCTCCATGCTGTTGACCGTGCCCATCCGCAACAAGTACTGATCAACGTCCTAAACACACACAAACACACACAGCAGAGTTGTAATCAAACCAAGCTCTCACAAAAAACAAACAAGAAATGCAGGGAGTGGACAGAAAGCAAGAGTAAAGTGAAAGGGAAGAAACCTAATTCAGAAACTTAGAAAATTTAAAAATTATTATGCATGAAAATATTTATGCATGGGGAGGAAAAAAGAAAGAAAAAAAAAAAGACACATGCCTCTTCCTCCTCTCCTCCATCCTGCGCAGGTCCATTGTGCGTCTCTTGGAAGAGGATCTTCTTCATCTTTCTGTACTGCAGGTTGTCCAGTTCCCGAACGGCATCTTTTGTCCGTGCAATCAGGTCCATCACCACAGACAGGGGGCGTTCTCTGCAGAGGAACCGGTGCTGCAGGCACAGAACAAGGTGGAACATTAAACCAGTTTGTCTACCAAATATCTGACATTCTGGGGTTTTACTGGAAACGTTTAAGCACTGAACTACTAATCAAAATTACTGCGCTTGTCAATCAATATGAACAAAAGCAAAACATTCGGGTGTGTACATCAATTAGAGTTGACATATAAGCTTTGTAACAGCATATTTTCAACTATGCGTGAGTGGAACAGAAACCCGAAAAGCATGTACACAATCAGCTGCCATCAACTCCTCTTTCACCAGGCTCATTATTACGAACACATGAAATGTTAACAATTTCGGTCAAGTTGGGCTGGGGAAAACCTACGGTTAGTATATTAACGTAAAGTGTTTTGAGGCATGTGTCTTACATTCAGCAGCACATCAGAGGTAGGCCTGTCCTGAGGAATCTTCTGTAGACAAGAGTCTACAAAGTTACGGAAATAATCTGACCTGAAAAGTAATAATGCACAGTGACAATTAGCCAGGAACAAGAACTATCATTTTTGGGACCCATGGGTGTTCTTTATTTTGGAACAGTGTTAATGGTTAACGTGGATCAACACTACTAACAGGCATGGGTCACTGAAGCCACGCGAAACATATGAAATGTTCCTATGACTTGTATGAGGGACAGATTAAAAAATATATACATAGTTTTAAAATCCTAATCTTTACATAGTAAAGCCTATTCTTAAAATGTGTCAAAAATGTTTGACAAAAATATGCTTTTATAATAATAATAAATAATACAAAAAACCTCGGTTTTTGTCCCTAAACATTTGACATACAGACTGACAGCAGATCGGTCATTACATACTGCAATCGTATAATTTTACCAGTATGTGAAAATGAAAATGAAAAGTAAAAATAAAGCTAGGCTGATAAAAGAGCACAGAGACGACAGGAGAGATATCAAGGGGGTGCTCACCAGTGATTTGACGCCAGGACGGGGCTCTCGTTCTGAGCAATGTGATATAAGGCACTCATAGCATTCATATTAAACAGGGGAGGCTTCCGCTCCGCTACAGGGATAAAACCAGAGTGACAGAATTAATAACCAAACAATAACCAAAAAAGAAAGAAGCAATGAATAACAATACAATAAGGGGTGGAAAAAAGAGCAAACAGAATGAGAGAATGAGGAGACAAAGAGAGACAAGGAGAGAAAGGGAGGGAGAGGAGAGGAGCTTGCCACCAAAGCGGCTTAAAAACTAAACCCCAAATCCTTCTCTGTAAGAGGTCTCTCAGACACAACAATGTCTTGTGCACCACGACCCCCAGCCACAAAATGTTTTTTAAATAAATGTCAAAAGGCAGCTGTGTGTTACAATGGCTGAACTCACCCAGCTCTATACAGGTGATTCCCAGAGACCAGACATCAACCTTGCCATCATACTGACCCTCATCCATCGCTAAAATCACTTCTGGGGCCATCCTGTACATTCGATTTCAAAGGAAAAACATCACACAGATGTCAGACACTTCAATGTCACAGTGCAAGATCACGTTGGATTTAAGTTATAATGAGTAATTAATAACAAATGATGATAATTAAAACTACAGTCACCACTACATAATGTCTAACACTAGTACAAATATCTGCACGTGCACATCTGAGAAAGATGAGGAGCTGCAATGTTTAGCCTATAGAACTCTCCACACGCCTGCTGTGGGAGAGAAAGCAGTAATTATTTGTGGGTGCTGCAGCCTGGGGTAGGGTGTGCACATCCCACTTCAAGCTTATTTATAGAGGCTAAAGCACCTTTTAGGCACACCTACAAATACGACTCTCGGCAAAGTGTCTCTCATTCAGTATTTTATCCTTGCTGGCAGAGTTCTGCTCTCAATTTACCCTTCACTGAAGTCCTCCCTTAACATAAACTAAAAAAACTTCCTGGCTGCATAGACACACCCAGAAGCACAGATCAAAAGCACACACTCAGTTTCATTATACAGTGTGCAGGATTTCGAGCTAACAGATGACAGTTTGAAGAGAATGTACAGAAATTTGTCTCACCAGTAGGGCGTCCCCACAAAAGAGTTGGCTGGAGCCACAATGGAGGCAGAGCCAAAATCTCCAAGCTTCACCTGACCAGGCTCAGTAAGCAAAATATTGCCTGCTTTCACGTCCCTGTGTGAGAGATAGTTAGTCTTTAGAAATTTTGAACTGATGCTTTCTTGACAATATCAACTAAAAATGAACTCACCTGTGGATCATATTGTGGGAGTGAAGGTAGGCCAGACCCTGCAGCGCACCATGGGTAATAGCAGCGATTTCCACTTCCTGTAGGGGCTTCCTATGGACTGCAGATAAAAACAGATAAAAAAAAAGAAAAAAAAAAGAAAATAATTAACATTTATCTAGAGAATATACAACTCATTATATCTATAAGTACCCATGAAACAGATTGAGAGCCCCGGTTTGTTTCCGTATGTTGACGTATTTCCTTTGGAAGCAGGAAGGCAGAGTTGATTTGCACAACAGCCAACACCCCGGTAAAATCTAAACAAATTGCTTGATAGCAAACAAGCTAAATATGGAGAATGATGAAAAGTTTAGAGAGCCTTTTATCAACTGTGAGGGATTTCTCAATGCTGTGTCGATTTTAAGGATATACAAGATGATACTATGCACATTTCTGGAGTTACGCCAGAAATGTTATGTTGGGGTTCAAGCCCCAGCACTGCCAAGCTGCCACTGTTGGGTCCTTGAGCAAGGCCCTTAACACACTCTACTCCAGGGGTACTGTATCATGGCTGAACCTGCAATCTGACCCCAGCTTCCTGACATGCTGGGGTATGCGAAGAAAAGAATTTCACTGTGCTGTAATGTAATATGTGCCCAATAAAGACTCCTTACTTGATAAAATGTTATTTACTCTTATTGATGGAGAAGACCAGGCAGAATATAAAGACGGACACTCGTTCTTGATCAGTCTGAGGTAGCACTCAACAGACCCACAACCCCAGTAGTACAAGAAGAATTATCAAAATATTTTCCGCATTTTCCTATAAAATTAAAACAAGAATAGCTCCAAAACTAATTTTATTTTGTATTTTTGTTCTAGATAACAATATACAATAATATTTATCATATATAATAATAATAATAAGCGCCAGGAACAAAAAGCTCTGAAACAGCAATAAGTAAATACGCTTTAAGAACTGCTGTTGAGCCAGCATTGGGGGGAAAAGAGGAAACCGTGTCAGTCACACAGAGTACCAAGTTTATCAAGATGGGGGGGCCAACAGAGGACTTGGGAGACTGAGGCAAAGCATTAGATGCTAGAGAAAATGTGAAAGAAAGGATTAAGATGGCAAAAAAGTAATCTCTACTCACCCTCTAAAAGATCAGAGGCAGAACCCAAGCAATACTCCATCACCAGCTAGGAGGAAGAAAGAAAGAAAGAGAAAGCAGATTAAAACCTAATACTCTACTCAGAGTTACACACTCTGGGGGGAAAAAATCTAACAAAACATGCCCATGTACCCTTACCCATGCTGTGTGCTCCCTCAGGTAGCAGCCTTTGTACTCGATAGTATTGGGGTGCCGAAGCTTCTGAAGGAACTTCACCTCTTTAATGATGTCCTGCCATTTCTACACACAAATAAAAATACAGTCGGATGAAAAGTAAGGAGAACTGTGTAGGGAGAACAAAACGCTATTCAAAATGTGTTGGTTTCTCAGGGTGATGTCTGTAATCAAATATTAGCACATCTCCTTTATGATCAAAATGTTGCATCTAAATAACTATGTAGTACCTGCAGATTTATTTGCCTTTCAATTGGACTGTTTGCATCAGATTACATTATTGGATCAGGAATTTATTCATAGCACTCTACAGTCTGGCTTATGTGTGCACAGTTATTGTTCGGTAAGGATGTGATATAATGATATTCTGCTTCACAGGCAATAAGAAGGAAGATAATTTTTAAAAGAAGCACCTAGGTAACTGTAAACGTTTAAAATTAGTCGCTCACCTCGTTGGACTGCTTGCCACTGTAAGACATTTTTTTGATTGCAACCACCTCGTTGGAGCGAACATCTCGTGCCTGCGAAAGGTCAAACGTTAAAAGAAGGCTACGATACCAGCACTCACACCTACACTGACTTAACATCCCAGAGTTTCTATTAACACGTTGTAACCCACAAAAAAAAAAAAACACTTCCTGAATGCACACATTGCACTACATTCCTGGCTCTTACAAAGTACACGGCTCCGAAGCTTCCATGGCCGATCTCACGAAGGTCAGTGAAGAGTTTCTCGGGGTCATCTTTGTAGAAGAGATCTGCTACATCAGGGTCTTTCAGACTCCCGGCACGGACACTCGCAGGCATGGCCAGCTCCTGAAAATATGTAAATAAAAACACATGAAATAGATAACGCACAAAACATTGTTACATTCATCCATGTTATATTCTAATATGAATTTAAAAAATATCTTATGACTGTTCAACATGACACATTTTGAAAAACACTTCCTAGCACCATTATATAAATATCTGCCACATGGAGGAAAAAAAGAAAGAAAAAAATAACTCTTAGGTAATTATCAGCTGAGATATTTCTCCCTCCGGGTGAGAATAAAATTTGTTAAATAAACATTTCAAAGAACTAGCCATGGGCTGAGGACATCGGTCCACTGTTGGTGCATTGCTGCCCAAAGCAAGTCGCATGGCCTGGACAAGAACAAATGCCTTATTCAAACAGTGTTATGATGTTCTATATTAGTGAAGCTGCACCCATATTTGCCCATATTTTTATAAGCTGCTGAAGTCATGCCCTCTTTAAATCTCCTTCCTTAAATGCCACACACAGGCTTAACCCTCTGTACAGGCTGAGATAATGCATACTTGAGGTGATAATCAGGCAGGCATGACATGGGCTAAATAACACATTACGAAATGCCTTTAATTTGAGTAAGATCTTGCTGCATGCAGGATATCACATGTTCTGGATGTGTGCATAAGTACTTTTACATTTAAAAAGGAACATTTCTTAATTTTACTGATTTTTAATTTACATTTATTAAAATGAGATATTAAAAAAACACATTACATGATTTTATAGAAATGGCAGCTTCTAATAAACCCACTGAAATAAAGATGTGATTACTTATATCGTTAAAACATTATATAATTGAGTGCAGAAATGAAGGTGAGTAATCACCTGACACCGATATCACACTGGCCAGCCGTAACAATTCACATGGTTTGGCTCGTGAATTATTATTATAATTTTTTAGTTCTTCACCGAATGGATGCAAAAACATGTACATCCATACTGAATTGCACGTAGCAAGCAGAAACTGCATACGTAAGAGCTTCTAAGGTAGTTGAGAATTAGCCAAAACACACAAGGAAAAGCATTGTGAAACGATAGTTAGCTGAAAAACAGTAAATACAGTTGTTCTGGAATTTTTACCGAGGCTGTACAAAAGGGGGGAAAAAAAAAAGAAAAAAAAAGAGGACAGCTTTGGCAGATTCTGACGGTAATAAAATAGCAAACCATGTCTGTGAAACACAAATTTCTCTAACAAAGTCCCATCAGAATTGCACTAAACGGCAGATATTACAATAAGTAGCAGCCTAATTGAAGTTATGCTGAAGAGCCCTACTGATGGAAAGGAGCAACTGTAAACAAGACATATTAATGAGACCAAAACTTTGCAGAATTTAGACACATTACCAAATCCACCTCACAAATGATCCTATACTGCATGTATTGCATGACTGTTGCTTGGAGTTGCACATCAACTAGTTTCTATTAGAGATGCACTGATGTATTGTATACTATAATAATATATAATTGGTCCCGGCCTATAGTTTAAAAATAGCCGATCGGCAGGGCCGATCCTTATATCCTGTCAAACAAAAGAGGGCGGGAAAACGCGTCAATTTCGTGCTGCGTGGAATGATGACGACAAAACTGCAGTTTGTAATATCTGTAAGCGCTGCACCGGACGCTTTTTTTGCCAAGCTGAATTAATAACATTCAATAAGTTAAGAAAACATACATTAGTCCAGAATAGAGTTCACGTGTTAATGTTCATTAGAGTAATGTGTGTACTGTTTATGAGACCAGTTACTGTGAAACTGAAATTTTGTTGCAATGTAGAGAATAAAGTTTTTATTTGCATTTCTTTCTCAATTGTGGAATTAATTATTATTATTCATTTAAAAGAAGGCATAAAAGGCAGAACTATCGGTATCTGAGAAATTTAGTATCGGTGCATCTCTAGTTTCGATCCTTTCTGTGGTAAGAACACTAGGGTTACCTGAAAGCACCAGAAGTTTTGCTCCTCTGGCAAAAGCCCCTTTGAAGTTCTATATTTTACCGTTCGATGTTTTAAAGCATTTGGTTTCAACTTGGCTTGAGCAAGCTTAAAAAATCGCCTCCATACTTACAAATGTGAAAACCCTTAAAGATTGAGATGGAACTCTCAAAGATACTCCAGTAACAGCCTTGCTGGAGTCTGGTACATCTCATCACTAAACATGACCAAGAAAGAAGCCATTTAAGTGACATGTTCGGATGACCAACCACAGATGTTTTCCCCATCGTCAGTCAGCAACCACACAAGATTATGTCGCTTTGCTTTACCAACACTTTCTCACAAGCCATTATTCCCCCCAATCCAGCTACTATATCTTGCTCTGAAAATGATCATTGGATCAGACTTTATTAGTTTGTTTTCCTGTACAGAAGCACTGAGTGATTTCAAGCTTTAACCTTCTGAAGGTCTGATGAGCAGAGCCTCTGAGGCTGAGACTACACCTGTAATAATAAGATTATCCCACTTCTTAACTAATGCCTACAAGACTATTTTCAAATCAAGCTTGCATCAAAGTTGGTTCTTCTAATGGCTGTATTCTTAAATTATATTTGCCTTCAAGTTGCCTTGTTTAAAAGTGTCTTCCGAGTAAATAAATGTAACCCTGTTAATTACGAGCAGGGTTTTTGCTCTGTGTTTTTTTCTTCTTTTTTTAATAAAACAACCAAACTAAAAAAAAAACCCAAACTTTAAACTACATTCAAACTAGATTAGTTTCACACTGGGCTTAGCCAAAACATTTTGCTATTCGTTAGCTAGCTAGCAACATCTGGTGTGATGCTGCCACATAGCCAAACTGTAAACAGAGGTGCACAATAACTTCTTAACCTGAACCAATTTCACAAGATACACTAACAGGCTACAAATGCTAATGCGCTACTTGAAGTCAGGACTATGACAGATTTCCATTTTGAAATAGCGCAAATCTCGCGTCTCCAACAAAACAGCAATATCTAATGTTTGTTTCTTTTAATCTTGCAATAAAGTCGCAGTGTTGCGTGCCTGTTTCTATTAATCGGCCATTTATTCATATGCCTTCATAGTTAAGTTTTTATGAGGAAGCATACAGTCTGACACCATTCTCCAGCTTGTTAAAAGGAGCTCTGCAAGTGTTCTTACATATATGGTGAACGCTGACATGTATTTTTGGGAGCTCCTGCAGACACCAGGTGTAAAACAGCGCGAGTGCTATTACGGTGGACGAGCCAGATGAAAAAGTGCCGTTTTGTTTATAACGCAGACGTGAAAGGCATGAAAGGTCTTGGCCAATGAGAGATATTACGGTCTAAGCACCACCTGCATTCTCCGGTCAGTCAACCTTATTCAGTTCCGTTTAGGAAAACAGTTCACATACGCAAGTGCTTCCAAACATGGACATCTAATTCTGTGAGTTTGCTCAGAGATTGGGAAACTGCTGTTGGTCAGTCCTGATAAAACTCTAGGAATGTCATCTCCCTGTGTTTAATCCTCATCTCAGCGCAGTAGGCTTGTGAGGGTGTATGCAAAATGCTGATGTCCTATCGTGTCCCCTTTGGGGGGGGACCAGACATACATAACATCATGTACAAGTTACATTATTACATATGGGAAAAAAAATACCGTATGCTAGTTACAAGTCAGCTGTATCTACAACTGCTAACATTAACATTTAGTCTTTTATTATTTTTGCTCATTTATTAAGGTCAGAAATGCTTACAAAACTGCTCATTATGAAATTGAATTAAAATTAGATAAAATGACAAAATACACAAGCACGTGCTCTGCGTACTGCAACGTCAGAAATGTTTTGTTGCTCTGCAATGAAGTCAGACTTCAGGTTATTAAAGAGCACCTATTATGGTTTTGAAACTTGTCCAATTTTATTTTAAAGGTCCCATACAATAGATTTACATTCATCCAAGCTCAAAAAACACTTCAACATTCTCAGAATTTAAACTGCAGCATTACCTTTTTTCATCCCAGTGTCACAAACGACTCATTCAATGATCAGTTCTAAACTCCTCCTTTCAGAGAGCATACTCTGATTGGTCAGATGTCCCAGTCTGCTGTATTTAGTCTACCGTTGTCAGTGCGTGTTGGAAAAGGAAACGCCCATTACCATGACAAGTTTCAGCTCCGTTTGGTCGTGAGCAGCAGATGATCAGAGGCAGGGCTTTTTGTTACAAACCTACATAGGTTAGTACAGGATTACTAATCTAGGATTACTATGGACTCATTTCAGCCGTTCAGAATCGGTTCCTTCTTTTGGGAGTCAATAACTCCGATTTTCGGGTGCTTTGATTTTTGATACTTTTGATACATTCACAAACAGCTACATCTAACACTACATGAACGGTAATATTTGAAGTGGCTCTGCAACTAGTCTTGACTGCAGCTTGTTCATTCCAGAACTTCAAGAATCTCATGATGCATGCCTGCGTCACGTCTTCAAACACACAGCTGTCAGTGTAAATCCTCATGAGTAGACCTCTTGGCATGTTGAAAAACGTGCCAGATTCGCTGTCAAACTAGGTTTCAAAAAGATTCGATTTGATTACTAACGTATAGGCATTCTCAAAGAAGTGACAAAATGATCCATCTTTCACCTGAAGTTTCAGACTGAGGTCCAGTCCAAGCATCATAAGAGCCAGATCTGTCTTTTCTATTTTGTTCTTCCTTCAATTTTCCCCTCTGCTATAAAAACATCATTTTATAATGCAGAGCAAAGCTTTTCCACGATTCAGCCACAATAACTAGATAACGTCTCTTTAAAGTGCACTGTCCTCCAAAAAAGACTTAAGTCTTCTGTGCCTGAAGACCCAAGTATACGTCACATTTTACGCGTACTAGGAACAGCATACAGTTCGCTTGACAATTTTCATCATCAGCAGAGTACGAGTGTATGGTACCCATGCTGCCAGATTTTTCTAACCGCATGTACTTTGTACGTGCAGGTCACACATGCGCATTTAATTCTTTTGCACTGTTTAGTTGTTCCACGACATGGCAACCGAAACCCAAGGGCCATTGATTCTCAAGGCAGTTGAAGAAATATAATGGAATAAACAGGCTGAATTATTCATCCATCGCTTTTTTTTTGGTTGAGTGGGCGCACAGACCGCTTTCTCTTTTGAAAAGAAAAAAATTCTTCCTCTATTAACAAGTGAAGCAGTAGGTCTTTCTACTCCATTGTTCTTTGTGTAGTTGTGATTCTTCTTCGTTGTCGTCCTTCACACCAGAAGACCCGATTTACTGCTCTGTACTGACTTGTAGGCCAGGAAGGGTAGTGCAAGTTGTAATAATGCGCATGCGTCGATCGCCTGTGTATGATACATGTCAAATGGAGGCTATGCGTAAAAAAAAAAAAAAAGTATATCCTGCTTTACACCACCAGTAAAACAAAGTTTACACTACTCCAATGTCTAATGATCTTTACATCAATTGGATAGAATAGTTATTACATTATTATCATCATCATCATCATCATCATCATCAGACCTGCCAACCTTGTGTAGGATCATGTCAAGGCGAGTCAGGACGAATAACCATGCCTAAAGAGGGGTCCTTCTTTCCCCAATAACATGGGATGAGTGAATTAACATGAATCTGGAATTACTTGCATAAGCGTTTTTGAAGTGTCTCTTCATTATCAACTGACACTGATAATATAAAAAGACCCAGATGTTCTACTTTGAAAGGGCACTTACTTACGCATCAGTGACACCATGGATACATATCGAGAACTGTGCTTTATCAGTGTTGTGTGAGCTTTCATCCAAAGCAGCAGGAAACTATGTGAGGTCATTTATTTTGATAGTATGTACCCGGTCCAAAAAATAAATAAATAACAAAACAACAATAATAATAATAAAATAAAAGTTACACTGTTTGACTGTTCATTTTGAAAATCTCTGAAGGTATTTTGCCTCTGGGTAAAGTGCAACACATTCTTGCATGATATAACCTTTCACACATTTGCCAGTGGCATAGAGACAGTCTTTCCGTCTTCACTGATTTCTGGGTGGGGTTTGTTTTTGGTAATGCATCACCTTGCATGAAAAAGATAATTAGGTCTAGATAGTTCCTTGATTTTCTCTATATTTAACTGCAAGGTGACTGTGTGGTACACTGGCAGAAGATTTCCATTACTTTATTTTGCTTGGTTTTAAATTTTCAAGTTAAAAACTGACCCTTTAAAAATAATAATAATAATAATAATAATAATAATAATCTTACATTGAACAAATCCAAGGTCTTGAATGTGGATCACCCTGTTTTACACAATTGAGTCTACTAAAGGAAAGTAGAACATCAAGCTCTAATTACTTTTATGAACAGGTGAATATAGTCCTTAACAGTACAATAGCCCATTTCGTTCATTTATCTTACTTATGCAAATAACCTGAATGAAAATATGTAGAACATTAAGAAAAATAATGGTTTAGGTCATGGCCTTAGCAGAAGTGTATTTTAAGTCAGTTTCCCATTTGGAAAACTGACTTCCCGCGGGGGATGCTTATTTCTGTTTGGATGAGGCTCCTGTCAGTCATTTTAGACACGATACAGGCCACCATAGATCCTAGCAGTGGAGATTCATAACCATGGGCGGGAATGGGGGTGAGCTCAGGAGTAAAGAAAAAAAATCATTAGAGATCTAATCTTGGGAGGAAAGAAATATATACTAATCTTACAGAATAAAGCTTTAATTATACGCCTGTCATGCGTTTTTACGAGACTGTCGAATTGAATTTGCTGTAGCCAGTATACTTATTTAACAATGCTGGACAAAAGATGAGCACATGACAAAAGAAAAAAAAACCCCACTGAACCACAAAGAAAACGTATAAATAGCACAATCTCCACAACAGTGCATAAAACAGGAAGAGAGGCAACATGAGCCAGTTCCAGGAGGGTCCACAGGGAGAAAAGTTTTACTGGAGGATTCAAAGATACAACAGCATGTTGTAATGTTCTAGGGAAGGCAATTTCCACACTGCTTTCCCATGAGAGTCCACATTAAACAGGACTTTTGTGAAGCGCTTAACTGCGTTTTTGTTTATCATGAGTGGGACATGTTTCCGTCATAATAGACGGACCGAAGCAGACAGCAGGGGAAAAAAGGCCAAGCCAAAAATACAATTCCCAGAGCTTTCTGATTTCATGTCATTCGTCTCCTGATATGGGAACATGGGTTAATCTGAAATAATCCGACAACTGAATGAACAGGGCATGACTTTTTTTTTTTTACTTCTATATTATTAAAATCAGATGATTAAGAAGCACATGCTGTGGCCCGATCAATTTTTCTTTATGGATCATTTATGGCGTCTTAGACTGGAATTTACAAGCCAGAAAACCTCTAAAAATTCATTTCTACTTGAATTTTGATGCGTCTGTATGCAAGAAGAGAAGGGGCGATATTTTTTTCTGCGGACAAGATGACAGGAATACCACGTCGCGTTTCTACGATGCGTACCATGCTATAAAGGTTTGCAAACAAACTGCCAGCAAAATGGCTATGATTGTGACAGAGAATTTTAGTTTTTAAAACTCTAAAAGCTTTAATATCTAATCAGCTGCTTCTAATAAGAGATCACAATATCCCAGAAATGTGTAACTTATCACAATATTTGATATTAGATCATATTGTCAAGCCTTAGTGTACTCCACACATCAGGCAAATAAAAGACTATAAAATTTATGGAGGTGTCAAAAAAACAAAACAAAACCACACACAAAAACATTATTTTCAGTTGCTAGTGTAGTATTACACACAATTAATGTGTAATATCCAGATTCTTCACTAATAATTGCTGAAATAAATAGAAAGCTTCCATGTAATTTCGGGGTTTTTTTCACCATGTTTCATGTGAGTATAAGTGGGTCAAGTGTGAATAGTCAGGATTGTGAAAAGCAGTTAAAAGTGCAGTCAATAGTGTGGGGATGGGCCACTGTGATATAGTCCTCTATTCACATCCTCTATTCACAGGATCTAAAGGCAGTTCACATGCAAATCTTGCCTTCTAAAGCTACAGCCAATACACATATCCAGGAAGCCAACTTATCAGAATTTCAACAATGTGCCCCGTCTGTGACGGCACGAAATTTATTAAGAGGCCTGTAATAACAGAAAAGACACAGTCAAACACGTTAAATGTAAAAGGATGGTCGTTATTTCCTGTACCGTGCTTCATGACATGGGAGGGAAACTGTGACAGAGGCCTAAACAATAGGCACCGCTTGCCTGTTTTCAACCTCTCACTATTTTGTACTTAATGCTATGTGCTGAGGGTCAGTACTCTATATTAATGCTACCAGCTTAGTCCCAAAGCACACTGTATGCTATAGAAGTCATAATTCATACCCTATATCCTGCACACGTGCAATTAGGAGGCATAATTCCAGCTTCTCTGTGTTTTCCACTGAGGTCAGGATCCACCGCCCCCCCCCAGTGGGTTTGAGGCCAGTGGATGCTGATTGGTCCCAGACAAACCGACATATGTTCATCTCTCTCGCTAGGGTTATTGGGAGCAAGTACACTTTTAAAATAACCTCATCCTCCCTTTAAAAATGGAAGGCTGGCACTGGACCGGTCCTGCTCTGCCGATTTAAACTTCAAATGCTCCTAGTAATGATCTTTGTAGCGAAGCTGATAGGAAAGAACGCACATCTGGTAGCGTAGCAGAAGCGAGAAAGAACGCCGATTTGGGCGAGGACCACCAAACATCAAACGCTGGTCGTGTTTTTCCTCGCAAACTGTTTCCGGCTCATAAAAGTCGAACAGCTTTAAATGCTGAAAATGGGTTCAATTTGATTAAAAAAAGAGATCAAATGGGTTCAATTGGAACAAAAGCTTACACATTTGGGGGTGGGGTTCGGTATTCCACGAGACGTGACTTTTCTTGTAACTGGGGCGGTACAAACTGTACATCTTTTGTACTTTTAACACGCATCTCTCACGTTCAAACGTGAATATACTGTGTATATTCTACGATTCTACTGTGTATTCACATATATCATATAAAATATATTTACTAAAAGGTCCAAACTGAGTACCGACCCAGTGATAAGGAAAGGTACCCTAGATTGGTACAATAGTGTACGCTTATTGACATAACCATACATCTGACTGATAAAGTCAGATCAATGTGGAATCAAATGAAATAAAAGTTGGACAAAAATGTTTGGAAAGGTCAGAAATAAAACCTCACTGGCTCCAATAAACAGCCGCAACATTACAGGACACGTTTAAATCATGGGTGTTGATGACGTCAATCTGTACTGAGTGGTCCAAATCTCAATCCAAACACATCTGGGATTAAAACATGTACAGACAGACTCCTTGGCGTGAGGATAAATCTGTAGTCTGTTCACCGAATCAGAACCAAATTGACACACTTCCTATAGAACCTACTGAGAAAACTAATGGCAAGTCTTCCTGTTAAAAGGTTTGACAAATGATGTGCAACTTTCCTGTGCCAACGTCCTGTAAATTCTGCTGACTAAACACGAACACTGGGAAGCTGCAGAGGGAAAACACCGGGAGTAAACCCAGAAACGAGCTCACCAGGGCTTGAGGTTGATCCCGTCGTGCAAAACAAGTCCTTATTCGTCTCTCTTCAGCCCAGCAGCGTTCCCGAGATGCTTGCTATGATTCAGATGAAACTATGACCCATAATCTCTACCCAGCTAATGTGTGGTTATTTCCCCCCAAAAAAACTATTCACCCCTTCGCGTTAGCTAAACACTTAACCAGCTAGCTAACGCCTTGTGTCTTGCGTTGGTGGTCTAAACAAGCCAGCTAGCTAAAGCTAAGCTAATCTTTCTCCCACTGTGACGTTACTAACTGTCCGTTAGCTAGCTAGCTAGCTAGCAGCTCGGCTTAGCTAGCTAACGGTTTCCAGTCTCAACACGGCGCGCGGCTGGTGTTCCTCTTCGCCCACTCCGGCTCCTATCATATTGTACAGGCACATCCGTGTTCGCGAGTGCTTTGTACCATGTTAGACGGACTGACTCTCTCTCTGATTGTCTGTCCAATCTCGCCCCTTTTTTTTTTTGTTCAGGAAACGAAGATGGCTACGTGGGGCGGGAGGCAACCGGAAGAAGGGCGCGAGGTCACGGTCTGAGATATTTGCTTCCGGTGGGCGGGTGTGTGAGAGAGAGAAAGCGAGCGCGAGAGAGAGACTTATAAGAGGTTGAATTCCAAACGGAGAGATAGTGCACTAGATAGCGCGTGGAGGACAACATGCTACTGTATACGTGGTGTCGTTATATGAAGAAGTTGCCATTTGGGACGCGACGTGTCACAACAGTGGCCATTTTGAGAAGGGCAGAAAGAAACCGGTTTGCTTAGAATATCATTTGCAATTAACTTATTTATTATACTGGCTGGTTATTACATACATAAAAAAATAATTGGTCTAGGAATACATAATAATAATAATAAATAATAATAATAATAATAATAATAATAATAAGAAGAAGAAGAAGAAGAAGAAGAATAAAAATAACAATAATAATAATGATGATGATAATAATAATAATAATAATAATAATAATAATAATAATAATAATAATAATAATAATAATAATAATAATAAATATTTGTAAATTATGTAAAGAAATGTCTGCAGACAATTTTTTTTTAAAATGTGTAAACAAGAACACTTTGTGGGATTTGTTTCTATTTTATTTATTTAACGTTTTGTTCTGTATACACTTATTAAAAATATGTATCTCGTTTTCAAACATTACATCCATCCATCCATCTTCTATACCGCTTATCCTACAGGGTTGCGGGGAACCTAGAGCCTATCCCAGGAGGCATCAGGCACAGAGCGGGGTGTCAATCCATCGCAGGGCACAATCACATACACACTCACACACCCATTCATACACTACGGACACTTTAGACGTGTCCGCCAATCAGCCTACCATGCATGTGTTTGGACTGGGGGAGGAAACCGGAGTACCCGGAGGAGAACATGCAGACTCCACACACAGGTCCACAGCAGGAATCGACACCCAACCCTGGAGGTGTGAGGAAAACGTGCTAACCACTAAGCCACCATGCACCCCACTTTTGATTATATTGTATTCTTTGTTTTTTTGATGTTGTTGTTGTTTTTAACTAAGAAGGGCAACAGGCCTGGAAGCAAGGCAAGCTCAAACTTGTTAATAGCGTTAAAAAGTAAATATCATGAACCCCAGTAACTTTACATTGAACCGATTGGACCTTACTTTATTTCGCATTCAACAAAAATGAAAAAAAAAAAGTCATACGGTTGTTTTGCCACACTGTGGTTTGGGATAAATGGGTCTTTTGCTGGACCCAAACAACTAAGGGGGATGTAAAGTTGTGCTCAAGCTCCAAACCTGCAGTCTTTAGAAAGGTTGCAATGTCAGGAGCAGTGACATTACGTATGCGCAGCCTTCGGAATGATAATGTAAAAAAACTAACACACATGAACTAATAAAGGAACTTCCCTTTTTTATATTGAAATAAGTGGAATGTCTACATTTAAAAAACCGACCCCCTCCCCCCACATGAGCAGGTTAAACGTAGTATTATGGCCAAAGGTGCAGAAAATGGATTTCCTTTTCTTTAATGCTAAATAAATCTTAATCTGTGACATTTTACTCACTCAATTGTCATATAAACACACAATACTGTTATGATTGTGTTATAAAAGTCAAGTTGTTGGGTTTACAGTTTGACAAAGCATAGTTGGACCTTTTTGCTTATGCCAAGTCAGCTTATGCCATTGCTTTTGCCATTGTGGAGTGTCATAACCCCATGGACTGCATTTCTCTAGAGGCTTATAAACTTATGGCCTTAGTGAATGTGTTGAGGCATCTCCATCTGCCATGATACCCCAAGAGCCTGATGTGGGATCTAAAGCAATTGGGCTTGAGAAAAAAATTTACTTTACATAAGCATGATTAAGTTATGAGAATTAGATTGTAGAGAGGAAAAATGTATAGCACAATCCAGTGAAAAAGTGTTCAACAACGTGTTAAGTCTGACAGGATATACACAGATTGTTAGATATAGACATACTAAAAAGTATCAATAAGGCAAGTACAGAAGTTGAAGACATACTTCCACACTGCCTGTCATTCACAAATAAGACTGGACAATGAATTAATTTAAAACTTAAAAAGTGAATGTAAAAGAAATGTGACTCAAGAGTCAGTCACATGGCTTTTACACTTAAGGAAGAATCAGTACACCTAAGGAAGCCCTCTTTTCCCTGTCATGAAATATACTGTATATGTTTGATTGGTACATTGTTTTTTAATGCGGATATCAAGTCAGTTTTGCTTTCACCTAATAATCATAAGGTAAAGACGTGAGTAGGGGAACAAGTTCTTCAGTAATGTGGGAAGTAATCTGTCATGAGGACGTGTAACAGGTGACACAGATGGGGAGGTCACACATGCTTTGCATAGTCTACAACAAGGAAGACGTGTCTAATATATATAGACATACATGACATCAAGACCCAGAAGACTACCTGAAACCAGAGGATACACAAGATCATGGAGATTATTTTGTGGAAAGTTGTGTGTGTTGTACTTGCTCTACTCCTTAATGCTGCAGGTAGGTGTAAAGGAAGTGCTGGCTCTGATGAATATTACATTCAATCTATCAGATGATCAACATATTACAATTAAGGCAAAACCCTACAGGTAAATAGAGTAATTATAGCGTATGGAGTATTATTTTAGAACTACATGCTTAAAATTAGCAACATTATCTGCCAATAGAAAAAGCCTATTTAATTTTGAAATGAGTAAAAACAATATCTAGAAACAAGTTTAATTATCATATATTTGGTTAACCGTAATCTTGTAGGGAATACTAGTGTCAGGTAATGAGGATTGAGGCAGGATGCAATTGCAGTTATAAGAGCTTTATTAGCTATCGGAGATATAGGCAAACAAATCCAAATCGTGAAACAATTGTGTGGTCAAAACCGGCAAATGGTCAGGCGATCAGCAAGCAGAATAATCTAGACTCAAATAATGAGGACGAGAACCGGATCATGAAACTTAAAGTTAAAGACATTTCAAACTTTTAATCTTTAGCGTTCCTGAGCATGCTTAGAAAATAAAGCCTCTGTTGTGCCTTAATAACCAAAGCAGCAGATTTCACTGACCATGTGAAGTCCTCTGTGATCTATGTTACCAGAAACTTAAAGCTAATCACCCTCTCCACTACTTCTCCGTTGATGTTTAGAGGAGTGGGGTGTTCACGGTGTCGCCTGAAGTCTATAAAGAGTTCTTTGTTTGGTTTTTTTATGTTTAGTGACAGATGTCACCATCTGTAAACCATCCAATGAGTTTGCAGAATTCATCTTTGTAAGCCTTCTCATCCCCATTTGTAATTAATCCAATCACTGTTGTATCATCTGCAAATTTGATGATTGTATTTGTGGCATGTGTGGGGATGCGGCCATATATGTAGAGACAATTAAGAAGAGGACTAAACATGCAGCCTTGTGGTGTTCCAGTGCTGATTGTCAGACTTTTAGAAAGATGGGGACCAAGTCTGATAGTCTGTGGGCGGTTAGATAAAAAGTCCTTAATCCATGCACATAGTGAGTTACTAAGACCCAGATTGAGCAATTTAGTGACCAACTTAGAGGGGACAATAGTGTTGAAGGCTGCACTCTAATCTATAAATACCATCTTCATATATATCCCCTTCTGTTCAAGGTGGGTCAGTGGATCTATTTGCTCTGTAGGCATACTGGTGCTCATCCAGGGTCTGAGGAAGGGTGGATTTGATGTGTCTTTCAAAGCACTTTGCTAGAATGGGAGTGAGTGCCAATAGTCTATAGTCATTTAGGCAGGTGATGTTGGTTTGTTTTGGCACTGGTATAAGTGTGGCTGATGATTGCAGAAGTAAAGTACTTTGGAAGCAATGAGAACATAATGAAAGCACTTGTTTGCGCTTTTCTCTTTGCCTTAGTCCTGTTGAGATATACAGAGTATGTTAACTCACTGTGCCCATGGCGAATTTATGTATTTTGTTCTCTAAATAATTGTTATTCTCTGCATGCCTGCATATTCTCTCTTATCCTCTCTGTATAATTAGTTTTTAGTACAATAAACCAAAATGCAAGTAGTTGGGTGTACAATTTAAATGGCATTGTAATTTGTTTAATTCACCATTATAAAATAATTATTTGTTTTACTCCTTGATTTTTTTTTTGTTTTACTCCTTAACATTAGGAACTGTGGCAAAGATAAACTGTAAAATGAACATTGAAATTTTTTTTACAATTGATTATAATTTTCTTATTATGTCAGTGAAATTGCATTATGTTCTTTACACAAACTGTCCTAGGCAGTCAATAATCACACGGGTTTATTTACCAGCAATAACTACTTACTAAAGTTGTTTTGTTTTTTGTTTAATTGGTATTATAAAAATACATGTTCAAAATTGTTATCATATTTTTCATTGTTTTGGCTGAAGCGATAGCAACCTTGTTCTTAAGTGAATCTTTCTAATATAGGTTTCTCTGTATTAAAAAAAAGTACAATCTGCATGTTGGCTTATGCTGTGTTTAGAAACCAAACGCTAAAAAGACTGTGGAAAATATCTGACATTCTTGATATAGCTTTGAGCATAGTTCTTCTCTCTTCTTTTTCCATTAGGCTCACTCGCCCAGCTGGATGGTATGTTCTTGATTCAAACAACACGACTATTGTGTTTTAATTTTAAAGCAAAGGTTACATACATGATTTACCAGTTTGTGAACTAACAGATTTGCAGTAATATGGTGTACAAGTGAACCCAAATGTTGGCTCAGCATTAAGCTTAAAGTGAAAGAGTCAGTGTTTGCAGTACAGTGCTGACACTGCTTATATATTGCCAATCTTAGTGTTTTAACTCTGTCTTACTCTGTGTTGCCAGTGCTTTTCAACAAGTAAATTATATGAACAGTGCATTCCATAATGTTTACTGCACAAAACAAACACTGATTCAAGACTGTGAATAATTCAATCATTTACAAGACCATACATGCTCTCATCTGCACCCTGAAGATCAAATGCATGCTAGCTGAATATTTGATTATTAATATTAATACGCTAATATTAGTGACCTGAAAATAGTATCCATATAAGAATTTCTTACACTTTATAATCCAGTGTCTACTGTGTAATGTAATAATAGTTGTTCTTTTTAATGAAAAGTAAAATTCCAGTTAGAACAAAGATGTGTGCTTTTGTGACCTCCCTCTTTTCTTCCAGTTTGTGGTCGGCCTCCACTGAACACCAAGATTGTGGGTGGTGAAAATGCTGTTCCTGGGTCTTGGCCTTGGCAGGTCAGCATTCAGACAAGTGGCAGTCATTTCTGTGGTGGCAGCCTGATCAATCAGAACTGGGTCTTATCAGCTGCTCACTGTTTCCCAAGGTATATAGGGAGTAATGCTTGAGAAAGTCTAAAATAACCACACAATTGTAATGTAGGAATGATGATGATTTAATGTGCATTGTCATTAGAGGTGGGTAGAGTAGCCAAAACTTTTACTCAAGTACAAGTAAAACTACTTATAAATATAATTACTCAAGTAACAGTAAAATTAATAAAGTATCCAAATAATAAAGTATCCAAGAAGAAGACTACTTAAGTTGCATGTTACTAGTTATTTCAGATCTGATTAAAATGAAGGGAAAATCTTGAACCTCTGAAAACACGGCCTTCCTTTTAATCAAGCACACCTGCATCCAATTTACAGCACAATCACAGTATAAAAGGACTTTCATTTCACTCACTCTTCGCAAAGTATACTTGCCATTCCTTGTGTTTGTGCCAATACTAAGCCTATATCTTTCTGCTCGTGTTTCTGTTCTTGACCCAGTTTTGCCTTGTGTTTTTTGTTGTTGTCTTGCCACTGATTGCTGATCACCCGACCATTGCCTGTTTTCTGGATCTGATTATTGCCTGTGTTTTGGATTCATCTGCCCTGATCTCAATAAACTCCTTTACGTGCATTTGCATCTGTCTACCTGTTCCATCACATGACAGACTACATGGAGTACTGTACATCACACCTCTCCTTGTACGTCTGTCTGTTCTGTTTAAATGATATAAAACCTGGGTTCAAGATTAAGCAGCCTATCCCAGTACTATGCTGGGTACAATAACACAGAACCTGTCATTTTCAACACACAATCCAACACACAACCAGGGCAGCTGTGGTTCAGTTGGTAGATTGGGTTGTGCACTAATCATAGGATTGGCGGTTCGATTCCCAGCCCACATGATTCCACATGCCGGAATGCCACCAAATGTAGCTAAGTAAAAGTACATTACTTTTAATAAAAAGTAACTTGAGTAAGTGTATGACGTACTTTAACTATTTAATCTACTCTTAAAAGTAAATTTTTTCAAGTAAATTAAGTTATTCAAGTAAATGTAACAAAGTAATTGTAGATACTACCCACCTCTGATTGTGATTGTGTACAACACACCCCATAGTTTAATGGAAGTAGGTTATTACTGTTTATTGTAAATATAAAACATAAGGAAATAAGGGATGGGGAGTAACAAGTTAAATGGCAATATCAGTCTCAATATCTCTCCCTTTCATTTTCAGCGGTAATGAAGTTTCTATCACAATCTTACTTGGAATGCAAAGTCTGGGTGAGACTAATGCTAATATGCAGAAGCGAGAAGTTAATAGCATTATCATCCACGAAAACTATAATGATATCAGTAATGACAATGACATTGCGCTGGTCCAGCTCGCCTCTTCAGTGACATTCGATGATTATGTCATGCCGGTGTGCCTCGCAGCAAGCAACAGTTCTTTTCCTGGTGGCACTAATGTCTGGGTCACAGGATGGGGTAGAATTGCTTCTGATGGTGAGTGATACAGTGATACAAACTTCATTTCAACGAATCAAATTTTTTTGAAAATAAAATCAGGAAAGAAGTGAATCATTCCTTGCTTTGGAACATTCTTTCCTGCTGAAAAAGTCTAGTTTGGCCTGACCAGCCAATACAATCCAAGCTGGTTAAATCAGCACGCATAAATGCCTGTTCCCAAACTACTGCTACTAATGCAACATCATAGATACGTTTTAGAAAGTGACACAACAGTGAGGCAATTAGAAAATCTCCAACATTACAGCATTAGTTAAATTACTTGTGTAATAAGGAAGCTGGAAAAAACTTACCAGCCAGCAAAGAGCATCTACCAGTTTAATTAACTGACCCTGTGTTTTTGTTGCTGGTAGCTGGTCAGACCAAGCTGGTCTTTCAGTATGGTTCATTACGCAAAAGCATGTTGATAAAAGTTCATCATGTATCTCCACAGTGGATTTGCCGTCTCCTCAAACCCTGCAGGAAGTGCAGGTACCGATTGTCAGTAACAGTAAGTGTAAAAACGCATATACATCTGCTTCTATCACAGACAATATGATGTGTGCTGGCTTAGCTCAGGGAGGAAAAGACTCATGCCAGGTAAGAAATCTAAAACCTGCGATGTTCATGTGGAAGTAAAGTGTCATGTACTGGAAGAGCAGACATGTAGCTAACAGCTTGTTGTCCATGCAGGGTGATTCTGGAGGTCCACTGGTGGTCAAGCAAAACTCAACCTGGGTTCAGGCTGGAATCGTGAGCTTTGGCAAAGGTTGCGCTTTACCTAACATCCCTGGTGTATACACCAGAGTGTCTAAGTACCAAGACTGGATTAACAGCAAGATCAGCAGTAGTCAACCTGGATTTGTTGCAGTCTCAAATGGCAACCGTGGCTCTCCAAACCTCTTCTGTCTGTTCCTTTCTTTCTCCATCATTATATTACTCCTCTCCCTCCGTATCTTCTAGCGATGATAGACAAATTAAACACACAAGTGCAAATGAAAGGAGTAAGCTAACATTACTGTATTTTTTCTGTCTTACAGAAGATCTTAGCTTTTATCTGTAGCTTTTACTTTATTTTCTACAAAACATTTTATACAGACAGTTTAATTGTATGTGAATCAAAGAGGCAAAACCTAAAACTTTAGCTTAAAGAGCCACAATCAAAAGGAGTGACATTACTGTATTCTAGATAAGAACAATTTTTAGCATTTATCTGTAGATTTAACTTTTTTTTTTTATCTTAAGCCTTGGGTAACTCATTTTTTTTTGTCTGTAAAGAGAAGTTGGGTAGTTGCTCCAGTCTGCTGAAACATAAAGTGGGTTAGTAAATTATTGGGCTGCCATGAGCAAAGTGTGTGTGTGTGTGTGTGTGTGTGTGTGTGTGTGTGTGTGTGTGTGTGTGTGTGTGTGCGGTAATATATAATTTTAACTGATTAATCTCTTAAAAAAAAAAAGTCCACTCCAAAATTATTTGAATAGTAAGGCCAATTGTATTGTTTCTGCTGTACATTGAATACCTTTGGGTTTGAGATCAAAAGACGAATATAAGATGACAGATCAGAATTTCAGCTTTCATTTTCTCATATTTACATCTAGATGTGTTACAACTTAGAACATGGCACCTTTTGATTAAACCCACTTTTTTCCCCCCCATGATCAAAAATATTGGCACATGCGACTGCTGGCATTTCTTGCTGCCCAGTTAAATTAATTGTTTAAACAATGAATAGCTGTGAATGTCCACTCTTGGGTTGAGCTCGAGGTTTCACCTGTGAAGGTTGCATTTGATGTTATAGGATAAAACAAAATGAAGGCAAGAGAGCTGTCTATGGGAGAAAAGCAAACCATTTTGTAACTGAGAAAAAAGGGAAAATCCATCAGAGCCATTGCACAAACATTGGACATAGCCAATAATACAATTTGGAATATCCTCAAAATGAAAAAACTACTCGTCTATAAACAATCAGACATAGAACAGGTCAGTCAAGGCTTGCAAGGCTGTCTCTGGAACAGGCTCACTTATCTTTATTGATGACGATGAACATTTTGTCTGTCGATATACAGAGAAATGCATCCAAATTAATCGGTAGGAACTTTATGATGCAAGACAGTGATCCAAAACACACTGCCAACTCAACAGAGGACTTTATCAGGGGGGAAAATGTGAATAGTGTCACGCCACGGCCGCCATAGGCCGCTGTGGCGCTTCATTGGGAAGGACTTTGGGTTGAGCGCGCACTTCCGGGTTAAGGGCTAGCTTAACCACCGTGATCTAGCACAGGTGTTTGGTGTTAGATCTAATGATGTTGGCTATTTAAGCGCCAGGGTTTCAGAGCACGGCGCTCGTTATTATTTATACGTAGTAGTAGTAGTAGTAGTAGTAGTAGTAGTAGAAGAAGAAGAAGAAGAAGAATAAGAAGAAGAAGTAGTTTGTGTTTACGGCGCTATAGTTTATGCCAAGAAGGCTTTGCTCTATACTGCATTTGAGATTGTGTTCTGCTGAGATTAAAGAGTTCTGATCTGCGTCTGTGTCCGACTCCACTACGTCGCGTAACAGATAGCTGTGACCTTTCAGAGTAATTCCAGTAATTCAAAAAATAAAGGGAACACTTTGAGTTACATTGTGCTGTTTAAGTGTTCCTTTTATTTTTTTGAGCAGTGTATGTATGTATGTATGTATGTATATATATATATAGATAGATAGATAGATAGATAGATAGATAGATAGATAGATAGATAGATGAACAGGATTCGCATTTTTGGGATCAACACACTAGGATTTTAGTCACAGAGAAATAAGAGATTTAATGACACACACTTGCACATTCAAGGTCAGACGTGCAGACATAGCCACACACACTCGCTCGCTCGCTCTCTCTCTCACACACACACACACACACACACCTAAAAGGCCCCAACGCACACACATAACATAATTTTATAAGAATAATAAAAAGGAGTATTAAGATATTAGAAGGATAATATAATGATATTATGAAGTAGTAAACCACTTGCAAGTAGTATAACCATATATAAAATAGAAATATAGAGCAGATATGAAAATAAATTATAAACCAGAAATACAGAAAAATGTAAAAGAAACTTACTCATAGATGGTGAAGATTCTTGTCTCGTGAGGAAGGGTCAGGTGTGGTTTAGACAGGGGCCTTGAATTTTTTGGAGAGAGCCGTCCGTGAGGAGCCACTTATAAGAATGGTTGAATTACATGGCACCTGTGCAGTGAGATCAAGGTCATCGCTCTGAATTGTTTTGTCTATCTCAACTTTTGAATCCTAATGGGAAATTTCTGAGATGGTTTTTTTAACCTCTTGGTAATCTTGATGAGGGTTTTTTTTAACATCATTGTAACTGTTTGAGAGGGTTTTTTAAACATCATTGTAACTGTTTGAGAGGGTTTTTTTAACATCATTGTAACTGTTTGAGAGGGTTTTTTAAACATCATTGTAACTGTTTGAGAGGGTTTTTTTAACATCATTGTAACTGTTTGAGAGGGTTTATTTTAAACATCATTGTAACTGTTTGAGAGGGTTTATTTTAAACATCATTGTAACTGTTTGAGAGGGGTTTTTAAACATCACTGTAACTGTTTGAGAGGGTTTTTTTATTTTTATTTTTTTACATCATTGTAACTGTTTGGGAAGCTTTCTGAAATATATTGGTTATTTACTGTGAACATAAAGTATATATACTGGAGATTAAGCTCCAGGTGAGGGGGATCACTTCTGAAAATTCTAATTGGTTTGGATCTTGGTTGGAGGAAATAAAGTCTGGACCCTTGCTTCTTCTCACTCACGGCAGGTGTGTTTTTTCTATCTCCAACTGGGTTTACAGATGTGAGTATTGGCTTCTATGTTGAATTTTAAGTGTTTTGGGGTAATAGGCTAAATTCGGGCTTTCATTAGTCAATATAGAGGTCTCGTAGAGATTTCAGGAGAACCCGTTGCTGCTTCTTGATCACCCTGCCAGCAGTATCTTTCTTTCCAGCCAGAGGTTTACTGTTTTCATCATTTGAAAATAAGGATGCAATGTCTTTTCTCTTCTAAGTGGCTGTTTTCCCCCCCTGATTTCTCATTCAGTGCCTTTTTGCCTTATTTTAAGTTAGTAACTGCATTTTTCTTCTGATACATTTTGTCTTTCATTATTCAATTTTGATGTGTTCTTTCAGCATTTTATTTTCCCTCTATAGTCTTGCTACTTTTATTTTTGCTATTTTTATTTTACTTCCATCTTGTTGATGTGGCCTGTGATGGTGAAGGATTATTTCCTTTCACATTACGGGGCACCACTGGGTGAAGAAGTAACACTTCTTGAGGAGGCTCCTCTGAAGGTTCACCTGGTAATTCAGCCTCTGTCTGTTTCGGTATGCTTTCTGGAGACTGTGGAGTTGTGTTTTGAATAGCATTGAGTGCCTTTTCTTTTACTGTTTTTTTGGATTCTCTCCACTTTTGACAATGTTCATTCTGCTTCCTCTTTGGGAGCAAGTTGATATTGAAGGTTTCCACTCTCCCCTCAACCTTCTTTTCATGATGCCTGCAGTGGTGGCTGGTGCTAAAAATTTTGGGCGGGGCACAAACTAACTGAAAGTTAGTAATGCAGGATGGAATGTAACTGTTAAATAGCCATTTAACAGGTGATATATTGTTATATTACCACTGCTTAGCTAAAACTGGAAAATTCAACTGTTAAAGCAGGCAATATGGTACCATGAAATTTGAGTTTAATGTGGGTTTATTATCAGCAATAAAGTAATCAAGGTAATCACTCAAACCCCCCAAAAAAAAGACTGTAATGTTGCCTAAACAATGGACAGTAGCACTACTTGAAAATAAATTTTGCCCTTGCCTTCTAATGCCAATCCTGTAGCCTTCATCTAGTTGTTCAGCAGTGCAAGTTTCCCAAAAATCTGTAGCCTCATAGTATTGTCAAGATAGCTGCAGATACTTTCATTCCATTTGCATTTTTCAGAAAGATGGTTTAAGCCTGGTACCCCCGGTGTTGTCCATAACACTTTAGTATTAGGACTTTGAAACAGCAAACAAGGAAAACAATAAAATACATGGCATATACATTGCATCTCCATTTGCCATAACGAGTGTAAGCCTGTCCACAATCACTTGACTGCTGCTGTATTTGTAAGTTGGGTGGATCTGGTCCAAGCTTCTTTATCCCTTTTTTTTTATCTTCATTTGAATGCCTTGTGAAGGGTTTTTTTTTGTAAAGAAAAAACTGAATTTTCTTTCATGTGGAAGAAATGTTGCATGTACTTCTGTTATCTCTTGCAATGCTGGTAAACTAACAATCTGCTGAGAGGGAAAGAGAGTCACTGTGAATGGGCCAATCCACATGAGGTCAAAAAATATAAAAACATTATTGCTTTTCTAACAACAAAAGTGGGCGTGTCTGGAGCACAATGAGCTGTGCCCTGAGGAAAATCTGAAGCAAGCCAATTAGAGAGCAGACTCAAGTCACTTGCTTTTCAAAAGTTTAAGGACCTACATACACACTCATCTGGCCAGTGCCCTGCACACAGATATAAACATAATACAATGTTGATTTAAAAAAAATTAAATAAATGCATGACTAAAAGGCAAATAGTATTACTGTTAGATTTCCATTTATGTCTTCAGATCGTTGTCAGCCCTTTCAACCTGTTCTACTATTACTTCTATTAACTTTTAGTTCTGTGCTTAGAAAGTGTGGTTTACCACAGAGAGTCAGGTGCGCCTGGAGAGTCCGAATGAACACACACACACTGACACAAATGAATGTTCACTGAGACTTCCAGTTTATTTCATGCAAATCAAGAGTATTTATACACCTTGATAAGAAGCAGTGCATGGACGGTTTCTACTGGTGCAGGAGCTGGACAGATACACATTAATAACAGCAGTGCGTGAATGGTTTCTACTGGTCCAGGTGGTAGTCAGATTTAAACAAAACACACAGCACATAGTCATAATACAAAATAAGTCCTGTGTCATGTTGACATGGAAATACATGTGTATTTCAAGGATATAGCAATAATCAAGGATAGCAGTTGATCAGCTTATTCAAAGAGTAATTAAATTAATAAAAGGTCATTTTAATGATTACATTCATCATAGGTATTTTTTTTCTTGTCTTTAATTTATTCATTCATTTTCATGTGATTACTTTTCATGTGATTCATTTACGTATGATTCATTAACATGTGATTCATATTCAAGTGATACATTTTCATGTGATTCATTTACTAATTTGCTTCTCTTTAAATCCAGTTTTAGACTGTGATATTCCAAAGGTCTTTCTAGATTATTACTTGCTACACTGTATGAGAGAACCCCAGTAAAACTGCCAGAATTCTATAATATAGTTTGTTCACCATGTTAGGTTTAAATCCTCTAAAAACAGATTCGCAAATAAATAACATTACATCCTTCAAAGAAATAATATAACAGTGTTGCATGTAAACCGAGGAGATAACACTAATAAAATAAACAGAAACTCTAACCCAGTCAGAGGATCAAAACAGAGAAGCACATTAATACAGAAATAGATTTAAAGAGGAGTAAGTCCACAAAATCTAGGCAAAGTAATGCAACGATGATATCTTCAATCAAAATCTGAATTCTGTAGAGCTGGAAGGCCGAGTGCAAAAGAATTAAAATAATAGAAGAGCTAAAAAGACGTGTAGGTGATGCAGTTCACCCTGATATCAAGAGTTTAACATAGTCTCCTGTTTCCTCCGCTGAAATAAAGTCCTTCTGAACACCGTTATTTGTAATGCGAAGCCGAGTTGGGTGAAGTATTCCATAGCGAGCACCTACAATACTACGAAGTTGACGCCGAACCTCGTTAAATGCGCCCGGGCCCGGGCTATCTTGGCTGTGTAGTCAGGGAAAACGGAGATGGTCAAATCCCTCATTTTAATCTGCTGGAGCTCTCTCGCACAACGTAAAATATCAACACAGTCACTGTGATGGTGGAATCTGATCTGCACACAATAGCTCGTGGTCGTTCACCAGGCTTGGGCTTCAGCTGAAGGGTCAGGTGGGACTGGCTCCTTCTCCATACCAAATATCATAGGTATTTGATAGCAGTTCATAATATAAGAGGGTACATGATATTAGAGAATTTTCTTTCAATTACCAAATAATTAAAATTTCCCAATTATTTTGCAATATATATTTAACTTAAAAGTTTAAGTAGCCTTCTTCTCTGGATAACTTAAAGTGCCCCAACACGCCCCTATTGACCAGTCGCTACTGGATGCTTGTTTGAAATATTGTAACATTTTCTGTTATGTGTTCCAGTTGTATAGTTTTACCGTTATAAGCAAGTGTGTCATGGCCCCTAGAATTGTGTCATGGCCCCTAGAAATTCCACATTTGGCCACTAGAAGGCACACTGACTGTCCTTGCAGGACTTCTTGTCTCAACCATACTTATGTTTTTGTTATTTTCCCTGATTGATTAGTGCCCTATTTAGGTTGCCTGTATTTCTTTCTTAGTTGCTGAAGCTTTAAATCAAGTCAGGTCACATCTGTGTTTGGTCTGGTTATATTTGTTAATGCTTTTGTTTATGCAATGTATTTTGATTATTTATTAATTTTTCTTAGGGTTTATGTTAAGTTCATATACCAGTCAGAATTAAAATTTTAACCCTGCTCTGGTTGATTTCCTCTCGCCTGGGCCAAGGAAGACGTCACACTGACACCGTCGTTCAGTGAAAGTTTTTTTTTTAAATAATTGTTGCATTTTTCAAAGCAACATTTAAACTATTTACTTTCTTTGTCGTTCTCTAAGGATCGCCTTCCTTCTGCATGGATCCAGTTTTCTCTCTATATTTCCCTGTTCTCTCGGATGAACTCTCAGGCAACTTTACCTATAAATGTAAGTGGCTTGCTATCATTGTTGTAGCTCTCAAATGATTACTTGAGGTAACAAATTTTAGCATTATTTATATGGTTTATTTGAGTCTAAAGACTTTTAAGTGCTTAATGATTAAAAAAAATCCACTAACTAGCGTACGATCATGCTTGAAGTACCATGACAGAAATGCCTGTGATTTAGCGAAAAAACAATGTTAAGTGGCACCGAACAGACTCTGAATATTAAGTCATGCCAAACAAAAACACACAGGTGTTTAAATACACAAACTAATCAAAGGGAAAACTAAGAACAGGTGCGAGCAATGACATGTGACTAGTACAACCAGGGCAGGAGACAGGACAAGAACCAAAACAAACAAAAAATATGCAACATCACAGAAGCCTGCTAGGGGGACAAAACTTGACATATCCTCCCCACAAGGGTGTTGCACAAATGTAGTCTGTTACTCTCAGTAATATCGGCTCATTGATTAATTGTTGAAATAGGATCAGATGCCATGTACTTCAGAGGCAAGAGGGCCGACCAGAGCAAGTCAACACCCAGTGCCATGTCAACAAACAGGAGCACAAGGAGAGTCCTCTGTTTCCCATGACATCCAGAGGTACAAAAGAACCAAAGTTCAGATTTAACAAGCACTTAAGAATAGAGGAAAATATTTTTCAGTTTCTTCCCTATTTAGTGTGATATTAGTCTAAAATATATTAATGCTCTGACATGAATAGGCAGGCACTTTCATGCAGGCTAGTTCATTTTAATTAGGCTATAATTTTAATTTAAAAAGATTGCCTTAAAAAATCTATCACGTTATTGGAATGAAATTACAAGCATTGTGAAATTTCTCTTGACTTAATAAAAATATAACTTTGTTATCCATTAGTTAAAAATAAATGACCAGTAATGACTTCCTCGAAATGAAAAGATATAATCAAATGTTTACAAAAATGTGAGGGGTGTATTCACGTTTGTGAGAATCTGCATATATAGAGTTAAAAATAGATGACCAGTAAAGACATACTAAAAATGGCAGCTGATTTACAATCATGATTTACATTAATGCCACTCCTGTGTATTCCAGATGTGGTCAGGCATTTTGGGGACAAGTTGACTGATTTTGAACTAAAAGAGCTCAGGGAATACTTCGAGCTCTGGTACCTGGGCAAGGCTGACTCGAATGGCAACAACATACAGGTAACAGTCAATGTGTTCTTTTGAATTGATGGATATTTCAGTAACTATTGTTTTGTTTTATCAACGAAAGATCATTAAAATTGACTGGTTTTGAGTCGTGTGTTTGCAGATTTCCCCTGATCACATACATAGCTTACCGCTATGAGGTGTTGGAAAAGCTTGGAAAAGGATTCTTTGGACAGTTTTTTTTTTTTTTATATATGTCTGGATCACAAGACCAATGAGATGGTGGCTGTTAAAATAATTCAAGACATGAGGTAATTATATTACGCTCTACTGTTTTTATGTCTTATTATTACATTATTAAAGCTGTGCAGTGTAGATTAAGCACATATTTATTTATAAATTGTCCAAGTCCTATAATTACATACAATTACTAGTGAGAGTTAATAAGCCAGTAAGTTTGATAGTGAGACAGTGTTGACAGGCAAATTGTTAAAAAAAAAAAAATAGGAAAAAAAGGAAAAGAAAAAAAATACTAGATTTTGAGAAAACTGCTAATATGAGAAAAAGTATGGAAATTTGTAATTGCAAATAGGAAACAACTCTGTCTTCTCATGTTAGAATGATGAATGAGGAGGGTTTAGTGAAGTTAGACGTTAAAATTAGATGAAACGTTTTCCTTAAGTTAGACCAATGAGGAAAGTCTTCACTGCTGGGAGCATTTATATGGATCTTGAACGTGAACTGCTCCTGTCTTATTCCCCCTATAAGATCCTTAATCTAATGTACGAATATTGTACATTGTTCATATTTGTTTTTTATCATCAGATCTGAAATTGATGATCAATACTGCTGTAGAAACATGTGTACAGTCATTTGGATGAAACTCCAAACCTCTGAGAAAAGAACTAACAGTTTATCCTTTACTGTAAGGGAACTTTTTAGTGGGGCGCATGGTGGCTTAGTGTTTAGCATGTTTGCCTCACACCTCCAAAGTCCAGGTTCGATTCCCACCAGGGCCATGTGTGTGCAGTTGGCATGTTCTCCCCGTGCTGCGGGGGTTTCCTCTGGGTACTCTGGTTTCATAATACTTCACAAAGTCATTGCTTGTGAGCGTCTCTTAAGTAGTGTGGTGAGAGTGTCAGTGTGATTGGGAAAAGGTGTGTGTGATTACTTCTAAGGAGAAGGTGCAGTGTCTGTGTGTAGCTTTGGGAGTGGTAGTTGTCGGCCATGTTTATGGTGCTTTCTGGGAAATGGAGTCACTAGCCATGACATGACAGGTGCCAAAAACAAAACAGAATAATTGCGCAACAGTTCTATGGAGGGAAATGCCTTGTTGGCCAGATTGGTTCAAGCTACCAAGTAGGATATAATAACTCAAATATGTCACCAAATACCATACTTGAATTAGTACTTTATTTAAAAAACAAAATTTGTGTTGTCCGTTCTTTTCCTCCCCAACAGAGTTTTTTAGACTGATAGTATTCTTAGTGCATGACCTATTCAATTCAATTCAATTTTATTTGTATAGCATTTTTTACAATAGACATTGTCTCAAAGCAGCTTTACAGAAACATATAAACACGGTATACAGATATTAAAAGTGCGAATTTATTCCAACTGAGCAAGCCAGTGGTGATGGTGGCAAGGCAAGGAAAAACTCCTTAAGATGTTAAGAGGAAGAAACCTTGAGAGGAACCAGACTCAGAAGGGAACCCATCCTCATCTGGGTAACAACAGATAGTGTGAAAAAGTTCATTATAGATTTATATGAAGTCTGTATGGCCTTGGAAGCAGCTGTAGTCCCAGCAATCTGGAATTGGAGTGGATGAGAGTTCCATCCAGATCCGAAATGGATCAAGCAGGTCCGGAGAGCAGAAAGGATCAGGATCTCTAGTATCTCCATAAAATCGTGTGTGGCTTGACAGAAGGAGAGAGGGAGAGAAAAGATTATTAGGACTGTGCTTAGTGTAACAGAAAGTCTAGTCAGGGTAGGCTTGAGTAAACAAATACGTTTTAAGCCTAGACTTAGACTTAAACACTGAGACTGTGTTTGAGTCCCGAACACTAATTGGAAGACTGTTCCATAACTGTGGGGCTTTATAAGAGAAAGCTCTTCCCCCTTCTGTAGCCTTCGCCATTCAAGGTACTGTCAAATAGCCTGCATCTTTTGACCTAAGTAGGCTTGGCGTATCATAGAAAACCAAAATGTCGCTTAGATACTGTGGTGTGAGACCATTTAGTGCTTTATTCGTTAATAATAGTATTTTATAATCAATGCAAGATTTCACTGGGAGCCAATGCAGTGTTGATAATATTGGTGTGATCTGGTCGTATCTTCTGGTTCTAGTTAGGACTCTAGCAGCTGCATTCTGGAGTAACTGGAGTTTGCTTATGCTCCTACTAGAACATCCAGACAGTAAGGCATTACAATAATCTAGTCTAGAGGTGACGAAAGCATGAACTAATATTTCTGCATCATGTAGTGACAATATATTTCTTATCTTAGAAATATGTCTGAGATGAAAGAAGGCTATCCTAGAAATATTATCTACGTACATGAGCATCAAATGACAGGCTGGAGTCAATAATCACTCCAAGGTCTTTTACTGCTGCAGATGATGAAACAGAAAGACCATCCAAAGTAACTATGTGATCAGAATGCTTACTTCTAGCTACATGTGGTCCTAATACAAGTACCTCTGTCTTATCAGAATTAAGTAAGCGGAAGTTAATAAGCATCCAACGTCTAATGTAATTTACACATTCCTCAACATTACTAAGCTGGTGTCTGTCCTCTGGCTTTGCTGAAACATACAACTGTGTATCATCAGCATAACAGTGGAAGCTAATTCTATGTTTACGAATAATTTGACATAGATGTAGCATATATAAAGTAAAAAGCAGTGGGCCTAAATCAGAACCTTGTGGAACACCTAATTTAACCTCGGTATGCATGGAGACGTCTCCATTGACATCTACGAACTGATAACGATCAGTCAAATAAGACCTGAGCCGAGATGGATGGATGGATGGATCTATAGCAGTGGTGTCAAACCCATTTTAGTTCAGGGGCCACATACAGCCTAATTAGATGTCAAGTGTGCCGGGCCAGTAAAATCATAGTATAATCACCTATAAATAACAAGAAGTCCATGTTTTTACCTTTGTTTTCATGCAAAAACATTTATATTTAATGAAATATCCTTTTATAAAATATATCATGAGCAACCTCAGATTTCTTAAGACAAACGTGCAATTTGCTTCTGATTATCATTCACATATATGTGCATTACAACTGCTCAGTGTTTGTACAAATGCAAAAAAAAAACTTCACAGGTATTTGGAACTGAAAAATATAGTATTTCACTTTAAAATTTATGGCATTGCATGAACAATAGGATTCCACCAAACCAAACTCTTTTGTACTGAAGCTGTTGACTAACATTAAATTGCACTTTTTTTTTAAACTATTACCCATTCATCTCTGTGAATGAATAGGAAGCGGCCCATTTTTCATGGAAAACTCTACACTCTGTATCCATTTTTCTGCTTTTTGGCAGACATTTTGGCTAATGAGAGTGTGGGGACGAGTAGAAAAAAAAGAGTAGACTACTCCGTGATGACAAACAGCAGACATCGCATTGCTGCCATCTGCTGTTCAATCCCAGCGATGTGCCGCGTCTTTTACCCCCTAGTGGATAATTTAGGAATAGAATTTTATTAAAAATGACAAGTTCGTGTCTTTTATGCATATTTCTTTTCACTTTCAAAATTCGTCCTGCGGGCCGTATTGAACCCTCTAGCAGGCCGATCTATAGTATCAAAAGCTGCACTAAGGTCAAGTAACACAAGCAGCGAGACACAACCCTGATCAGAGACCAGTAGTAGGTCATTTACTACTTTAATGAACATTGTCTCTGTGCTATGATGAGGTCTAAATCCTGACTGATACATTTCATGAATGTTATTCCTATGCAAGTATGAGCATAAATGCAACCTACAACCTTTTCTAAGATATTGGAGATGAAGGGGAGATTTGATATAAGTCTATAGCTGGACAGTTGAGAGGGGTCAAGGTCAAGTTTTTTAATCAGGGGTTTAATAACTGCTAATTTAAGTGATTTAGGTACATAGCCAGTGCTAAGGGAAGAATTGATTATATTTAAAAGTGGTTCAATTACTCCAGGACAAATCTGTTTAAAGAAACATGTAGGTAGAGGATCTAGTAAGCAAGTTGATGAATTTGCTGAAGAGATAAATGTAGCTAGTTCAGTCTCTCTAAGGGGAGTAAAACATTCTAAACATTGATCTGATATTGCTATATTATCGTCTATAGGGTTAGTTATAATACTGTCTGGTTTTAATTTAATAGCCTGTATATCACATCTAATATTTTCAATCTTACCAAGGAAAAAAATCATAATATTCATTGCTATGTAATGATTGAGGTTCTTTCTGTAGTGGTTTTATTCCTAGTAAATTTTGCTACTATGTTGAATAGAAAGCTAGAAATATTGTTTTTGTTATCTCCTATTAAGGTGCAGAGATAGACTTTTCTAGCATCACATTTCTGTAGTTCAGTAGGCTCTCCTTCCATGCTGTTTGAAATACTAAAATTAATCAATAAATTAATAAGCATTAATGTCACGTATCTAGAAACTCTGGACTCCATTTCCCATCAGCCACTGCACCACCAGTCACATGACCACATGCATCTGATTCACGTTTTGGTTAATTAGCACTCATGTGTATATCTAGTCTTTGTCTGCACTGGTTTCTTGTCTTTTATTGTCGTAGACTCTCGTAATTTATGTCTCCGTGTTTTGTCTCTTGCCACAGTGTTTTGCCAAGTTGTCTTAGTGTCTTTGTTTTGTAGTCTGTTTGTTTATTATTAAATGTTATATTCTGCACTTGCTTCTGCCTCAACCATGATTCGTGACAGAACAAAAGACCATTTTTTTTTCGGAAGCAGCAGATCAACAAGTTACACCGCCCCAAAATGGATGCCTGGTTTGCAGCACATGAGGAGTTCATGAGGGACTACACCAGACCACGCCGACAGGAGGGGGAGTCATTGGTCGGGACTGAGACCAAATCCCACCCTCCCTCCCCTATTAGGGCTCTCGCTCAGCTGTCATTTTCAGTGGAGGACATCACTCTGCCTCCACGTTACGTGAGAGTTGACGCTCCGTCTCCTAGCGGACTCAAGGATTCCCCACTGTTCAGCTACCTCAAGGTCGCTCAGCCGTCATGTTCAGTGGACGATATCACTCTACCGCCACGTTACGTGAGAGTTGACGCTCCGTCTCCTAGCGGACTCAAGGATTCCCCATTGTTCAGCTACCTCAAGGTGGCTCAGCTGTCATGTTCAGTGGAGGATGTCACTCTGCCTCCATGTTACGTGAGGGGCGTCGTTCCACCCCCTACCGGACTCAAGGATTCCCCACTGTTCAGCTACCTTAAAGTGCCTCCCCCTTCCTGCTCCACGGAGGACGTCGTTCCCCCCCTCATACTCCATGGAGAGTGTCGTTCCTCCCTTGGGCCTCGCAGAGAACCTTGCTCCTCTCCCTGGCCTCGCGGAGAACCTCACTCCCTCCATGAGCCTCGTAGGATACTTCGCTCCCCCCTTGAACCTCGTGGTGAAGCTCGCTCCGCTCTCCTATCCTATGGAGGTTGTCACCCCATTTTCATGCTCTGCCAAGGACGTCCCTCTGCCTCCCTGTGCTGTCGTGGAAGCCGCTCTGCCTCCTGGTTTTGCTGAGGACTTTTTGCCCAGGGGGCCGGGTCCTCCAGATGGAGGACGTATGATTTTGGGCGCTCCAGGTGTAGCGCCCTTGGGGGAGGGTCTGTCTCGTATCTAGAAACTCTGGACTCCATTTCCCATCAGCCACTGCACTGCACCACCAGTCACATGACCACATGCACCTGATTCACGTTTTGGTTAATTAGCACTCGTGTATATCTAGTCTTTGTCTGCACTGGTTTCTTGTCTTTCATTGTCGTAGACTCTCGTAATTTATGTCTCCGTGTTTTGTCTCTTGCCACAGTGTTTTGCCAAATTGACTTAGTGTCTCTGTTTTGTAGTCTGTTTGTTTATTATTAAATGTTATATTCTGCACTTGCTTCTGCCTCAACCACGATTCGTGACAATTAACGTAAAAAAAAAAAAAGCCATAACCCTGCTAGTGACCTAGTGAACCAGTAGCCAAATGTAATTAAATGTAAAATTCTACTTAAAGTGTAAGTAATTTTTTTTTCTCCCATTGAAAATCTGATATGGTAAATATAAGCTGTCTGTTTAGCTATTATTTTGAAATGACCTCTCAAATATACATACCTTAATTGACTTAACACAGGAAATGTATGGTAACATGAAATGTGTGGCGTTATACGAAATTGAGTTTGAATGTCATTAGCCTAGATATAGGTAAACTTTTGGCCTCAACTATGTTTCATTGTTTGTTTGGTATATTAGTCTTCAATGTTGATCTCAAACCAGTTTTTCCTCCACCTAGGAATTACAAGTTGTACAGGGATCAATTTCTAGATCAGTGTGGGAATTAACCTCTTTGAGGAAGTGTAAACAGGTGGTGCAGGTTACAGTTTACATGTGCTTTGAGTACAGCAGGGAAGAAGTTTCTTACATCGTATGTAGAGACACAAGACATCAAGAGACCGAAGACTACCTGAAACCAGAGGAGACACAAGATCATGGATATCTATTTGTGGAAAATTGTGTGTGTTCTATGTGCTCTACTCCTTAATGCTAGAGGTTGGTGTAAAAGAATTGCTCATTCTGATGATATTGTTTATATATATATATATATATATATATTACATTTAAGGCAAAAAAAGTAAAGAAGAATAGGGTAATTAAAAAAATAGATGTCAGAATTGTTAGTTGGATGCTGAGACTCTTATACGGTTTCTTTTGTATTGAAACACAAATTTACATTTATTTGTACTAAGGAGGTTTCTTCTAATTAAATATGTATAAATAGGCATACTTAATCTAATGCATCTAAAGCTCATCTAATGCATCTAGTCTTTTGATGTTTGTTGTTAGAATTAAAATATTTATTTTACCATGTAGATGCTCTCAGGAGAAAAAAGGTTACAGAACTGCTTGCTGGAAAATTATTTCTTTACTGTTTAATCAAGAAAAGAATATGGCATTTTCAGTATAAAAACATAAATTCAAATATAGATTAATATCCTTTTAATATCTTTTTAAATAGGGATAGGAATGAACATGTAAAACATCATTAATGCTGGTCATAGAAAAAAAATATCTTGAGGAAAGCAGTTTTAAAAATACAGCATGGATTAATCCAGATCAATAAAGTTTATCTTATGTAAATGATTTCCTAGTTTTTGGAATTTTCTAGTTACTGCACCTTATAAGGTTTATAAAGGAAATTGTGTACATCATAATGACGTTTAAAGTGAAATCAGGAAACAAGCTTTTCCTGGATATATCACATGATGTGATTGTGACATGTGAAGTTTGTGAGGCTTAAGCTTTCTTTAGTTTCAGAGTTTCAGCTCATACAGTGGTCACACAGACAATATCATTGAAATAAACAATTTTCTGTTTTGATATTTTTATTATTCCATTTTAAGAGAATACATGTTAAAGATACCATTTATCAACGATTTGATATATATATATATATATATATATATATATATATATATATATATATATATATATATATAAATTTCCAGAATTGTCATTTCATCCTGTAGTGTTTTGCCTTAATTTACCAAGTCTGAAACAGATTGAACTATTACTGTTGAATTCAAGTACTTTGGAAGCACTGAGCACTGAATTGAGGCACTTCGTTACTCATCTATATTTGCCTCAGAGCTGTAGGAATAGGTACATTGTAGAGTATGTTTACTCGCCGTGCCCATTGTGAACTGATGTGTTTTTTTCTCAGCATATATGTTATTCTCTGCATCTGAATATCTGTAATCTGTATATTCACAATTATACACTTTTGTATAATAAGTTTTTAATGTATAAATTGAAAGGCAAGTAGTTGCTTATACAATTTGACTAGAATTGTAATTTTCCTCTCATTAAAATGATTTGTTTCACTCAAATAACTCAAATTGATAATCGATAACAATTAGCTTTGAAGATTTGTTTTAAATGTACACTATTTTTTGTCAGTGACATTAAACTATATCATTTGTATAAACTGTCCTAGGCAGTTATAAATCAAGCTAGTTTATCTACTGTCATGAACTAGGTCTTTTGTTTCATATTCGCATCATAAAAATTCATGTGATGTCATGTTCAAAATTATAGTCACATTTATTTTTACTCATTTTATTGTCTTGGCTGGAGCAGTAACATCCTCAGACATTACACACACACACACACACACACACACACACACAGTATGCCTGTGTCAGGCATAAATAATGGTCAAAAAAGCATTTTATTTTTAGAACAGAGGTTAGACATTTGTGATATTGATGATCAGGTGGTGTCCAGGTAAACACAAACTCTAACTTGGTGTTTATCTTGAAATTTATTTAATGAATGAACGAGTCCATATTTGCAGCGTTTTTACAGAAAACACTCCATACAGAAATACAGAATATGAATATACAGTGGTAAAACTCTGACATTGTTTGACAGAGCATTAAACATGATGCTTGTCTCTTCCTTGTCCATTAGGTTCACTCTCCCAGCTAGATGGTAAGTTCTTGATTCAAAACACACACACACACACACACTCATACACACACGGTATGTTTGTAAAATAATGGTGACAAAAGCATATTATTTTGTAGAACAATAGACACCACGAAGTGGATTTACCGGTTTGTGAGCAGACAGATTCATGACAAGGTGGTTAAACTTGAAATTCATTTAATGAATAAACGAGTGCATATTTCAGTGTTTTGTCAGTGATCTACATACACAGCAAATTCACTTTTGAAAGTGTTTATATACTTTTATAGTGTTTATATAATGCTCAGTGTTAATTTAACACTCATGCCATTGTCAGTGTTTTAACTCCATGTCAGTGTTCATCTATTAGGTCTAATAGTGTTAAAAAAAAGAAACTCTGTGTGAATTATATGTACAGATTTACATACATTATTGTGGCTACCAAAGAGGAATGTATGTATAGGTTACAGAAATCACAGTTACACATAGAAGGTATTCCAGATTAGGAAAACAGACAAATGTCAAAACCAGAAAAAACTGGGGAGAACTGTTGAAGCTTGGAGAAAGGAAAACAAATGTGTCGTAGTAATAACATGAATAGGATAAACTCAGTTGGGCACACAGAATAAGCACAAAGGATTGAATACAAACTAAGCACACAGACCGATACTGTAGGGTGGAGATTACATCAGGAAAGTAAACTGTAAACAAAAACCAAAACCATGACGCTGTTGCCATACAAGCAGAGGCGGAAATAAAGGGAGAGCAGAGTCATGCCAGTTGTGACATATAGGAAAAACAACTTTAAGAGCAGCTGAAATCTGAACCTCATAGGTAAGGACAGACAGCCACATGAAAACATGACTACACAATTTGGTATCTGTAGGAGTACCCCAAGATGATGCTTATAAAAGCCTGAAAGCATGTAATAGCCACTAATACCAGTGCCCTAAAAAGATTTAAAAAATAATATTTATTATATAAATGGATGCTGTTCTTAACAAACCGTAAGATTGCACTTAGAATAAAGATGTGTGCTTCTGTGACCTCCCTCTTTTCTACCAGTTTGTGGTCAGCCTCCACTGAACACCAAGATTGTGGGTGGTGAAAATGCTGTTGCCGGGTCCTGGCCTTGGCAGGTCAGCTTTCAGTTTAGTGGCAGCCATTTCTGTGGTGGCAGCCTGATCAATCAGAACTGGGTCTTATCAGCTGCTCACTGTTTCCAAAGGTATATATGAAGTTATGATTGAGAAAGTCTAAAATAACCACACAATAATAATGTAGATATTTGTATTGTCATAGTGTACTACACATAAGATATCCCATGGTATAATGGAAGTAGCTTATTACCGTTTATTGTAAATATAAAACATAAGGAAATAAGGGATGGCGAGTTGACTAAATTGCTTTACACGCCCAGAGTTACAATACATGCACATTTAACCAAATACAATATATCACATGCATACCAAATACAATAAATTTATGGACAGCAGCAGAGTAAAGATGAGTCTTCAACAGAGATTTAAAAGATTAATTTTCATCCTAATATCTAATATGGACCACAAGGCTTTAGATTTCCATCGTGACTTTGGGACACTTAAAAGAACTCTGTGTGGATCTTAAAAGTCTAGGCGATTGATATAGTTGGAGAAGATCAGTAATATATTCTGGTGCCAATCTGTGTAAACCCTTTAAAAAAATCATTAAAAGTACTTTATATGGCGCCAGTGCAGAGAAGGAGAAATGCTTGCGTACTTCCTAGTGCCAGTCAGGAGTCTAGCCGCTGCATTTTGCACTAATTGTAAGTGTGATAATAAATTGTTTGACAGTCTCAATATCTCTCCTTTTCATGTACAGTTATGCTGCAGATTCTATCACAATCTTACTAGGAATGCAAAGTCTGGAGGGGTCTAATGCTAATAAGCAGGAAAGAAGCACTAGTAACATTATCATCCACCAAGGGTATGACCATAACACCAATGACAATGACATTGCGCTGGTACAGCTCTCCTCTTCAGTGGCATTCGGCGATTATGTCCTGCCGGTGTGCCTTCCAGAAAGCAACAGTTCTTTTCCTGGTGGTACTAATGCCTGGGTCACAGGATGGGGTAGAATTGGTTCTAGCGGTGAGTACTGTTTAAGTCTTTTAATTCTATATATCAAGTTGATTTGAAAAAATAAAATAAAATCTGTAAAGAAATGAACCATTCCTTGCTTTGGAATAAAAAATATTCTTACCTCCTGAAAATCAAGCTGGTCAACCTGGTAGACCACCATAGTTTACTTTTGTGCTGATATGTTCAAAGTTTCTGAACTCCTGCTATTAATGCAACATCATAGATAAGTTTCTGAAATAACAAAACTAAAATATCTAACATTTACTGGTTAATTTAGTCAAGGAACAAGGAAACCGAAAATAACTGACTAGCTGGCAAAGATGGTATACCAGTTTGTCCAGCTTGATCTGTATTTTGGTGGGTGGTAGCTGATCAGGCTAGATTTTTCAGCATAGTTTATCAATTGTACAGATACAAGAAAGCATTTCGGTAATAGTGCATCATGTATCTCCACAGTGAATTTGCCGTCCCCTAAAACCCTGCAGGAGGTGGAGGTGCCGATTGTCAATAACAGTAACTGTGCAAATGATTATGGAGCTGGTTCTATCACAGACAATATGATGTGTGCTGGCTTAGCTCAGGGAGGAAAAGACTCATGCCAGGTAAGGAATCTAATACCTGTCATACAACCCCATTTCCAAATACCAAAAACAGAATGCAATGATTTGCTAATCTCATAAACCCATATGTTATTCACAGTAGAACATAGAAACCATATCTAATGTTTAAACTGAGGAAATGTACCATTTAAAAAAAAAAAAAAAAAGGTAATTTTGATGTCCACAAAATATCTCAAAAAAGTTGGGACAGGGACAACAAAAGGCTAGAAAAGTAAGTGTTACTAAAAGAAACAGCTGGAGGTTAATTGGGAATAGGTCAGTAACATCATTGGGTAATAAAAGAGTGTGCATAATAAAAACTGCTTGTACAATTTGTGGAACAATTTAAAAACAATGTTCCTCAACGTCAAATTGCAAAGACTATGAATATCTCATCATCTACAGTGCATAATATCATCAAAAAATTCTAAGAATCTGTAGAAATCTCTGTGCACAAGAGACAAGGGTGAAAAGCAATATTGCATACCCATGATCTTCAGACCCTCAGGCGGCACTGCATTAAAAACGGGCATGATTCTGTAATGGAAATCACTAGGTGGGCTCAGAAACACCTCCAGAACTTGAATTTTTTTTAAGGAAACCACAGACGCTGCATCCTGTAAACTAAAGTGGACAAAAGAGGAGAGCGACCATCCAGCTTTTTATCAGCGCTCCGTTCAAAAGCCTGTATATCTAATGGTATGGGGGTGCATTACTGTTATGGAATGGGCAACTTGCACATCTGGAAAATCATCATCAATGCTGAAAGTATATGTTTTAGAGCAACATCTGCTTCCATCCAGATTCCATCCCATCTTTACTTCTGAAAGACTCTGCCTCTCTAAGATACTCTTTTTTTTTTTTTTATACCCAATCATGTTACTGACCTGTTGCTAATTAACTTAATTATCTCAAACTGTTCCTCCAGCTGTTTCTTTTTAGCGACACTTTCGCTGAACACTTTTGCTAAACTCCAACTTTTTTGGAATTGGGTTTGTAATATTCCTGCACACACTACAGTGTCATAGAATATAGAAAAATCAGACATGTAGCTAACAGCTTCTTGTTCATGCAGGGGGATTCTGGAGGTCCACTGGTAGTCAAGGTCAATGGAGCCTGGGTTCAGGCTGGGATTGTGAGCTTTGGTAAAGGTTGCGCTTTACCTAATTTCCCCGGTGTGTACACCAGAGTGTCTCAGTACCAAGACTGGATTAACAGTATGATCAGCAGCAATCAAACAGGATTTGCAAAAGTCACAAATAGTGGCTATAGAAGCAATAGTGGCTTCCCCAACCTCTTGTTTCTGATCCTTTCTTTCTCCATTATCCCTTTTCTTCTCTCCAACTTCTAGTGATATCAGTCAAATTAAACATCCAAGCGAAACTGAAGGAGCTAATATTACTGTATTTTGTCAATGCGTTACAGATCCACTCAAATTAACTTTCTACAAAATCAAAAAAATCTACAAAACTACATTTTAAAGATGCAGTTTAACTGCATGTGTATCAAAGACACAAAACACCATCTGACTCGTCTGATCATTAATTGGTCTGCATCCTTGCTGGGGATCTCTTGCTTGTTTCTCCAGTCTGGTGCTCTCTTGCAACCACTGTCTTCATTGCCTTCTTCTTCTTCACTGTCCAAATCAAAGATCACTGCAGGTTTAGTTAAAATTGTTCTGAATGACATGGGAAAGCGGAAGATCATCCAGAGTTCTTTGACTGATGCTTTCCCACACTCCTGGTAACAAATGGCTGGCTGGTTTGTTATCATCATCCCTTTATTGAGGTGTTGCAGTTGTTACTTTTCTCAGCCACTGTACTTGAACAATCCAAATAGCCTTATGAAAGCCACTGTAACAGCAATTCATAATGCAAAGCTTTATGTAACAGAACAATGTGATAATATTGTAAAATAACATTGTGACAAGGAGGATGGAGGGGCCAGGCCGGGAGGATGAATGTCGTTGTCTAATCAGTCTGAGAAAGTGAAAAAGGAGCATCTGGAAGTGCCAAAGAGAAAAAGAGAGAAACGTGTGCTTTGTGTTTGAGTTATGTTTGTGTGGTTTATGTTCTGATTGAGTTCTGTTTATGATTAAACTTTATGTTGATGTTCAGCCGGTTCTCACCTCCTCCTTGCCCAAATGTGAAGCGTGTTACAGTCATGATTTAATAAACTTTGATAATTTAATTAATTTTTTGTACATAATGTAGTGAGGTATTAAATTGCATGTGGTTTATTACATTGTACATTAGAATAAAATTGCATCCCAAAAGTAATAAAAGAATAGCATAATTTATTAACACCATTAATAATTAGTGTTTCATTGAAAATAATATATGACTGTATACATTAAATGGACAAAGGTTCCAGATTTAGTCCCCCCTTTGCTGTTATACAGTAGTAACCTCCCATCTTATGGGAAGTCTTTCTGCAAGATTTTGGAACTGTGGGGATTTGCTCATTCATCAACAAGAGCATTAGGGCAAGAACCACATATTGTTTAACCAATGACCACATATTGGGTGGCAAATTAATAGCAACATAAAGCATTTAATTAAATGTATTGGGCCACCATGAGTCATGTGAGAAACTTCAATTCATCTTGGCAAAGATTCTATATTTCTCTAGAACTGTATTCCCACAACAGGTGTTTTGATGGTGGTGGAAAGTGCTATGTAAGAGTCGCGCAAAAATCTCCAATAGTTGTTTAGTTGTGTACATATCTGGTAACTGCAAAACCCATAGCATTTGAGTTACATAATTTACATTTCCGACTCATCAAACCATTCAGGGGCCCTCATGCCCTGGAGATGGAAGTGGAATCACAAGACTGCTGCTGTCAGCAGAGAAATGTTACTTCATAGGATATAGATAAAATTCAGATGAGTCTAGAAGTGTACACAGGTCATGTCTAATTGCAATACATTTATTAGACTATTGTAACATCACCGTTAATTCATTATTATTTCACCATTTTATTTCACTCTTTTGTAATTTATTAAAAAAAAATAATTCAAGGAGCAAACGTGTATTGAAACACTTGTGATCTATTTGCAAATGATTTATGTATTTTCATTTGTCTTAGGGAAGTATTTGTGTATATTAATTACATTAATAACTTTATTTGATTGCTTTATATGCTTCTTATTAAAGAAAGATCCGTGACTTATCATTGTTGTAACCTGTGTCTTATTTGTTTATGTTGCCCCTGCCGAAGAGACTGGAGGTGTTATGACACTTAGGCAGAGACAAGCGCTGACTGGCGATTGAGATAACTTGGGGTGGATGACAGACGTAGCACGGAATAAGATCAGAGTCCGTATAATCAGGTAATCAGGTTATACTGGGCGTAGGCAAAAGCGTAATCTAAAGACAAGCGAATATTGAAAACCAGGTAAACGTATATGAGGTTAATGGTTGGAAAACGAACAGAGACGAGGCTGCTGAGCAGTTTCTTCACAAGCGGCTGACGTTACCGAGGCCCTTTTATAACTTTAGATGTAGTGCAGATGTTCATAATCAGAATTTCGGCGAACCCGAGCGTGTAATCGAGAAGTGAACTCGAGAAGTGTAGTCCTCTTTCGCCATGTCCCTGGGCGGCACTACACGTTGTTCACAAGTACACGAGTTTGCCATGGCGTAACAGGAGATAGAAAGATAGAGTTACACTATAATAATTGGTTGACCAACCCAAAAAATTTTTTCAGAAATATCTTTACCTGCAATGTCAACAGAAATAACGCACATCCTGTAGATGTTTTCTGTTAGATAATTGATGTAATGGTTTATTTAAAGAGGAGTGGATAAATAAACAATACATATTGTTTGAAATAAAGTAAACTTTATTAGAGTTTAAATTTTAGTAGAGATTAAAATTTAAAAGCTTTCTGTTGGTTAGGTGTAACAGTGGCTATGTTTTCATTCACATCAATATTCTGATGTTAATCAGAATCTGGACATATCATGTAAACACCACGATCTGATCGCCCGATTCAGATTATCACCACTTCAGTCATTGAGACAGTAATGTAGTGTTTTGTAAAGTTTAATCTGAACACGAAGACCTGAATCTGAAATAGATTGTGCCACTCAAAATTTAATTAGAATTCGAATGCTGCCCTGTTCTGCTGAGGAAGCCGTTCCGCTGTCCAGCCCAGCCGAGGAAGCTGTCCCGCTGTCAAGCCCAGCCAAGGAGGCTGTCCTGCTGCCCTGTTGGGGGAGTCACCCAGCATTCCAGCCCCGCTGGAGGAGTTGCCCAGCGTTCCCGCCCCACTGGGGACGTCGCCCAGCGTTCCAGCCCCGCCAGGGGAGTCACCGAGCTTTCCAGTCCCACCGAGGACTGCACACCGACTTTCAATCCCACTGGGGGTGATGCTCCATCTATCTGCTGCCTGGTGAAGGCTGCCTCGTTTTCCGATACAGTGAGAGACAACTCACACAGGGGCTCCAGGATTAGCACTTTTGGAGTGAGGTTCTGTTACGCCCTCGCCGGCAGATGGCACTGCAGCGCAGCTTCTGAATGCACGCGTGTAAATGACTGAATTGTTGTAGATGAACACACGCCTTGGCTTTTGGTTTTGGTCTTCCTTCTGTTTAGACATTGGCTGATGTGCGAGCGTGTGTCTTGATTTAATCCAGGTGTCTATGTTTCAGTTTGATTGTGTTTGTTATTTAAACCCCTCGTCTGGCTGCGCACTTTGCGTAGTATTTATGTTGAGTGAGTATTTGAATGGTGAAGACATTACGTGTGCTAAGCAGTCTTGTTCTGCTCAGTTTCCTGCCTCGCATCCAGTTTATAATTTTCTTGTCTAGACTGTGTTTGATTTACGTTTAAAATAAAGACTTTGATCTGCACCTGCTTCTGCCTATACTCGTGTGTTGTGACAGATTTTGTACAAAAGGAACAGTTCAACTAAAATGCTAATGTTGCAGGTTATGAATACAACATTAATTGTTAACTTGTTATAACTACAGTGAGGGGAAAAAAGTATTTGATCCCCTGCTGATTTTGTACATTTGCCCACTAACAAGAAATGATCAGTCTATAATTTTAATGGTGATTTATTTGAACAGTGAGAGATAGAATAACAACAAAAAAAATCCAGAAAAACGCATGTCAAAAATGTTATAAATTGATTTGCATTTTAATGAGGGAAATATGTATTTGACCCCTCTGCAAAACATGACTTAGTACTTGGTAATGACTTAGTAATTACTTTTCATTTTCAATGCCCTGGCTGAGGGAAGGAGGTTCTCACCCAAGATTTGACGGTACATAATGTTTCCACCTCCATGTTTGACTGTGGGGATGGTGTTCTTGGGGTCATAGACAGCATTCCTCCTCCTCCAAACACGGCGAGTTGAGTTGATGCCAAAGAGCTCCATTTTGGACTCATCTGACCACAACACTTTCACCCAGTTATCTTCTGGTGGTCAGATGAGACCAAAATGGAGCTCTTTGGCATCAACTCAAGCCATGGGCTGCATCCGTAAACATAAAACTGCCATGTGTGATCATGTCCTGTCGCAAAATGCGGTGAAAACTCTCACATGACGTTCATAATGTGATTCTCCCCCCAAGCACCAATACAGAATGAGACAAAATATGAAATGTACATGATGATCATCATCATTGTACAGAGAAAAGATTAATGGCTTAGATCAGTGACAAATTTGGTGAAACCTTTTAGGTCTGTGGCGGGACATACCCAGATTGTTAGTCGCGCCTAGAGACACAGAGATACACATTACACCAGAGTTCAATAAAAGGAATGTACAGAATTCCAACACATACTTCCACACTGTCTGCTATTCAAAAATTAGAGTGACCACAAATAAAATAATTTATTGGAGATGTGACCCAAGTGTTGTTATGAGAAGTGATGACAAACAATCATTTAAATGGAACTTAAATTAATTTAATTAAACATTGTGACACATACTCCGGTTTCCTCCCCCAGTCCAAAGACATGCATGGTAGGCTGATCTGCGTGTCTAAAGTGTCCGTAGAGTATGAATGGGTGTGTTAGTGTGTATGTGATTGTGCCCTGCGATGGACTGGCACATTCAGGGTGTACCCTGCCTTGTGCCTGATGCTTCCTGGAATAGGCTCCAGGTTCCCTCGCGACCCTGAAGAAGGAGTAAGCGGTAGAGGATGGATGGATGGATGGATTGTGACACATGGTAGTACATTTATTACACAGCTTTCTAACGAGAGAGAGCAGGGGAAAAAACGTGTATTTGAAAAAGAACTCTCAGGACACGAGCGCTCTCTAGTGGCTGATATAAACGTTACAGTCATACAAACTTCTGCTTGAAACAACCTTACATCACTTGTTACTTATATTCTGTTTAAATATAACTCAGACTATTCTGGTAAGAGTGTTTGTATTCCATCATCAAGAACATATATAGAGATAATTAGATGAATGTATTTGTGCATGTAGACTGCCGCTCTGATTCATTTCAGTTCAAATTTATTTATTAAGTGAGTTGTACTACAAATTGTTTCATAAAGCAGCTTAAAAGGAATTCAGTAAAGAAGTGCTCCCTAAAAGATGTCTGCTTGATTGTTTGTCTGGTATATTGTTTGGTGATCTCAGGTCAGTTTTGCCTTCACCTAGTGATTATAAGTTAAAGATGTGTGTAGGAGGAGCTAGTTCTAGATCAGTGTGGGAAGCAATCCTCGTGAGTGTATAAAAGCAGGTTGTGCAAGTAGGGAAGGTTACAGTTTACATGTGCTTGGAATATAAGAAGAAGTAAAAGTCTAATACATTTAGAGACACAGGACACCAGGAGACAGAAAACTACCTGAAACCAAAGGAGACACAGCATCATGGAGATTAATTTGTCGAAAGTCATGTGTGTTGTATGTGCTGTACTCCTTAATGCTACTGGTAGGTGTAAAGGAAGTGCTGGTTCTGATGAATATTACATTGAGTATATCATATATTACATTTCAAGCAAGGTTTGAAAAAAGAGATATAAAGGGATGTGTTGAACTTTTATAATATACTAATCGTTTTGGTTATTGTATTACACTATATTGTGTCCTCCAGTTCGACATTTCAATGTTTGATGCCTCGCCCACAGTTATACAGGCTGAGAGAGAGAGTACAGTGTAGAGTTACATTTAGCAGCATGTCATATCATCAAGCTTCAAGCTTTATTACTGCTTTTAATCTGTCTATAAATGACAACAAACTCATTTCTGAACACAGCTCTATTCTTGTAAATTTTTTTCATTTTAATTCCTAAAATAATAAAAAATCCCTATCAGCAGGAGTTGTGATATTTACTACATTAAAACATTCATTTCACATTTTATGTGTAATTCCAGACTGGAATCAGCAAATGCTAATGTTTAGGGGTGGGCGATATGACTACATATACGTATATATTTTCTCAGGTAGGTCTATCAGTAGTATTCAAGTACAAAATACTACAGAAATTGAATAAAGCAATTAAATGTAAAATAAAATAGACTTCACTGTATGACATACATGTACAGTTCCAATCAAAATTATGCAATCAAAATATACAGACTTTTAGCTGTTTGCAATGAACAAATCAAACAAATGTAATTGAAATAGTTAAACACAATGAATGCTTCATGTGGTTTCCCCAAATTGAACTGAAAATACAACTTATAATGATTTCTCCAGTCTCAAAATTATATATATATATATATATATATATATATATATATATATATATATATATATATATATATATATATATATATATATATATATATTAGTATAGTATAGTATCTCACAAAAATGAGTACACCCCACACATTTGTGTAAATATTTGATTATATCTTTTCATGTGACAACACTGAAGAAATGGCACTTCGCTACAATGTAAAGTAGTGAGTGTACAGCTTGTGTAATAGTGTAAATTTGCTGTCCCCTCAAAATACCTCAACAAACACCCATTAATGTCTAAACCGCTGGCAACAAGTGAAAGTGTCCAAATTGGGCCCAAAGTGTTAATATTTTGTGTGGCCACCATTATTTTATAGCACTGCCTTAACCCTCTTGGCATGGAGTTCACCAGAGCTTCACAGGTTACCACTGGAGTCCTCTTCCACTCCTCTATGATGACACCACAGAGCTGGTGGGTGTTAGCGACCTTGTGCTCCTCCACCTTCTGTTTGAGGATACCCCACAGATGCTCAATAGGGTTTAGGTCTGGAGACATGCCAGTTTATCACCTTCACCCTCAGCTTCTTTGCAAGGTAGTGGTCATCTTGGAGTTGTGTTTGAGGTCATTATCATGCTGGAATACTGCCCTGTGGCCCATTCTCTGCTTCAGTATGTCACAGTACATGTTGGCATTCATGGTTCCCTCAATGAACTGTAGCTCTCCAGTGCTGGCAGCACTCATGCAGCCCCAGAGCATGACACTCCCACCACCATGCTTGACTGCAGGCAAGACACACTTGTCTTTGTACTCCTCATCGGGTTGCCGCCACACATGCTTAACACCATGTGAACAAAATAAGTTTATCTTGGTCTCATCAGACCACAGGACATGGTTCCAGTAATCCATGTCCTTAGTCTGCTGGTCTTCAGCAAACGTTTTGCAGGTTTTCATGTGCATGATCTTTAGAAGAGGTTTCCTTCTGGGACAACAGCCATGCCGACCAATTTGATGCAGTGCATGGCGTATGGTCTGAGCACTGACAAGTTGATGCCCACTGACAAGTTGAAGGGGTGCTTCAACCTCTGCAGCAATGCTGGATATGACGCTGAGTATGTGCACTCAACTTCTTTGGTCGACTATGGCGAGGCCTGTTCTGAGTGGAACCTGTCCTGTTAAACCGCTGTATGGTCTTGGCCACCGTGCTGCAGCTCAGTGTCAGGGTCTTGGCAATCTTCTTATAGCCTAGGCCATCTTTATGTAGTGAATGCATTTGAATGTGTGGGCATGTCTGACCTGATCCAGACCATCTAATTTCAAAGGAAAATATTTGGAAAATATTTAAAGTAACCAGTATATGTCAAGTTTCATCTCAAATCCTATTCCATGCTTGAGGATCATACTAGTGACAGGTTTGTGAAGACGGTATGTACAAATATAAGATTGGATGTAATGTGACAGGAACTTTTAATTTCAAATTTTCATATTAGGCTAAATTTTAAGAATCTAAATAAATTCAACATAATCACTTTGAAGTAAAACATTTTATTGGGCCAAGCACACAAATGTGCATAGCTACTCTGTGGTTATTCTACCACTACTTCTTCTGGCTAGAGTGTCTATAGCAGCTCACAGAACCATTTGGTAAAAAGTTGTGAAATTTAGCACACTAATTATTGGGGTGGGTCTAAGGAACATTCTGACAAATTTAGGTTAGGTTCTGCCTATGACCTAGTGCCACCATCGGGTCAAATTTTGGTCTAATTTGTAAGAATGTTTATGGTCATAACTTTTGAACTGTGTGTCTAAAATTTAAAAGCTCTGGACCCTTGGATTGAGAGGAGTTCAACACACCCTATGATATAATACACCCTATAATTTCTGATTACTGAGATTTTCTGCCATCCTTGCATCCCTGGTTTCCTGTAATGTGCTGGCAAATGCAAAGACAGTATATGAGGGTGTTTATCTCAGCAGTGAATCTACTGCTAACAAAACTCCAGACCACATCTTGAACTGTGGCCAGAAACTCATTTTTTCCCTTATAACATTTGAAGAGTTTTTGCTATATTTAGTTCTTTTTTCCTGTAATTCACTAAATTCATCTTGAAGCCTGACTAAATAACTGTCTGCTGTCATTCTAGTTCAGTGGTGTCAAACTCATTTTAGTTCAGGGGCCACATACAGATACACAGCTGTATGTTTCAGCGAAGCCAGAGGACAGACAGAAGCTTAGTAAAGTTGAGGATTGTGTAAAGGACATTAGATGTTGGATGTTAACTAACTTCCTTTTACTTAATTCTGATAAAACAGAAATACTTTTATTAGGCCCACGTGGTAGGAAGTAATCTTCCTGACTACACAGTAACTCTGGATGGTCTTTCTGTTTCATCATGTACAGCAGTTAAAGACCTCGGAGTGATTATTGACTCCAGTCTATCATTTGATGCTCATGTAGATAATATTACTAGGATAGCGTTCTTTCATCTTAGAAATATTTCTAAGATAAGAAACATATTGTCACTACATGATGCAGAAATACTGGTTCATGCATTCGTCACCTCTAGATTAGATTACTGTAATGCCTTACTGTCTGGATGTTCCAGTAAGAATATAAATAAACTCCAGTTAGTCCAGAATGCAGCTGCTAGAGTCCTTACTAGAACTAGAAGATACGACCACATCACCCCGATCTTATCCACACTACATTGGGCTCCCGGTAAAATTTCGCATTAAGTTTAAAATACTTTTATTAACCTATAAAGCACTAACGGTCTTGCACCACAATATCTAAGCGACCTTCTGGTTTTATATGATCCGCCACGCCTACTCAGATCAAAAGATGCAGGCTATTTGATATTACCTAGAATAGTGAAGTCTACAGCAGGGGAAGAGCCTCCGCTTATAGAGCCCCACAGTTATGGAACAGTCTTCCTGTTAGTGTTCGGGACTCAGACACAGTCTCAGTGTTTAAATCTAGGCTTAAAAACATATTTGTTTACTCAGCTTACCCTGACTAGATTATAACGCACTACTTCACAATCCTAATCGTTTTTTCTCCCTCTCTCTCTCTTTTTGCCGAGCCCCACACGAATTTATGGAGATATTGGAGATCCAGATCCCCTCTGCCTCTGGATGAGCCCAAATCTTCTGCTGGGACTACGGCTGCTCCTAAGGCCATACTTCTCATTTTTCACATTATCTGTGTTACCTTCACATTCTGTGTTACCCAGATGAGGATGGGTTTCCCTTCTGAGTCGGGTTCCTCTCAAGGTTTCTTCCTCAAAAAACATCTTAGGGAGTTTTTCCTTGCCACCGTCGCCACTCAGTGGCTTGCTCAGTTGGGATAAATTCCATTTGTTTTCTACCTGTTTGTCTCTGTTTATCTGTTCCTGTTTGTCTCTCTTTAGATGTTTCTGACTGTTCATACCTGTTTTTTTATTTCTGTAAAGCTGCTTTGAGACAATGACTATTGTAAAAAGCGCTATACAAATAAAATTGAATTGAATTGAATTGAATTGAATACAGCCTAATTAGATGTCAAGTGTGCCGGGCCAGTAAAATCATAGTATAATCACCTATAAATAACAAGAAGTCCATGTTTTTACCTTTGTTTTCATGCAAAAACATTTATATTTAATGAAATATCCTTTTATAAAATATATCATGAGCAACCTCAGATTTCTTAAGACAAACATGTGCAATTTGCTTCTGATTATCATTCACATATATGTGCATTGCAAATGCTCAGTGTTTGTACAAATGCAAAAAAAAAAAACTTCACAGGTATTTGGAACTGAAAAATATAGTATTTCACATTAAAATTTATGGCATTGCATGAACAATAGGATTCCACCAAACCAAACTCTTTTGTACTGAAGCTGTTGACTAACATTAAATTGCACTTTTTAAACTATTACCCATTCATCTCTGTGAATAAATAGGAAGCGGTCCATTTTTCAGGGAAAACTCTACACGCTGTATCCACTTTTCTGCTTTTTGGCAGACATTTTGGCTAATGAGGGTGAGGGGACGAGTAGAAAATAGAGTAGACTACTCCGTGATAACAAACAGCAGACATCGCATTGCTGCCATCTGCTGTTCAGTCCCAGAGATGTGGAGTTCTTTTACCCCCTAGCGGATAATTTAGGAACAGCATTTTATTAAAAATGACAAGTTCGTGTCTTTTATGCATATTTTTTTTCACTTTCAAAATTCGTCCTGCGGGCCGGATTGAACCCTCTAGCGGGCCGTTCAGTGTGCTATTATATGGCGGCTGTGGCGGAGTTGGTACAGCGGGTTGTCCACTAATCGTAGGGTTGGCGGTTCGATTCCCGGCCCGGGTGACTCCACATGCCGAAGTGTCCTTGGGCAAGACACTGAACCCCAAGTTGCTGCCTTGCATGGCAGCTCTGCTACCGTGTGTAAATGGGTGAATGAGACACAGTGTAAAGCGCTTTGGATAAAAGCGCTATATATTTACATTTAGACAACACATGAATGAGTGATTAATAGCAAATAATAAATAGCAAAAAATAGCATTATTGAGCAATTTTCAAATTTTTTTTTTTTTAAATAAAACACAGTATAAAACAGATGGGGTTGGTGCAGATACTTGCACAAAGAGGGGGGAAATGGCCAGACTGAAAAATACATACCTTAGATGTTTTGAAAAGAACTTGCAAGAAAAGAAAAAAAATAATCAGGTCAGACCAGTAGCAATCACGATCACAGCAGGTATGGCATATTAATCAAACAACAAATCTAAAGGGTTAAGCAAAAAACAAACAAAAAACAGGTTAATGTCAAACAATCATGCAAACAATATAGAAAAGGCAAGGCAGAGGGTCAAGGGAATAAACAAAGTCAAATCCAGACTATCATGGCTTGGTAAACAACAGAGATAATATCAACTGAACATAATACTTCACAAAGACATTGCTTGTGAGCGTCGCTTAAGTAGTGTGGAGAGATTGTCAGTGTGATTGGGAACAGGTGTGTGTGACTAGTTGTCAGAAGAAGGTGATGGGTCTATGTGTAGCTTTGGGAGTTGTAGTGGTCCACCATGTTTGTAGTTTGTGGTGCTTTCTGGGAAATGGAGTCACTAGCCATGACATGCCAGGTGCCAAAAACAAAAAAAACAGAATGATTGCGTGACAGTTCTGTGGATGGAAATGCCTTGTTGGACAGATTGGTTCAAGCTGCCAGGTAGGATTTAATAACTCAAATACCATACTTAAACTAGTACTTTATATAAAAAACTAAATTTGTGTTGTCTGTTCTTTTCCTCCCCAACAGAGTTTTTTTTAGACTGATAGTATTCTTAGTGCATGACCCAGTGAATCAGTAGCCAAATGTCATAAATGTAATGTAAATGTAAAATACTGCTTAAAGTGTATATAAACTTTTCTCCTTATATGGTAAAGAAAAGCTGGAATAAATCTGTCTGTTTAGCTATTTTGAAATGACACAGGAAATGTCTGGTAACATGAAATGTGTGGCGTTATACGAAATTGAGTTTGAATGTCATTAGCCTAGATATAGGTAAACTTTTGGCCTCAACTATGTTTCATTGTTTGTTTGGTACATTAGTCTTCAATTTTGATCTCAAATCAGTTTTTCCTCCACCTAGTAATTACAAGTTGTTCAGGGACCGAGTCCTAGATCAGTGTGGGAATTAACCTCTTGTGAGGAAGTGTAAACAGGTGGTACAGGTTGGGGAGGTTACAGTTTACATGTGCTTTGAATACAGCATTGAGGATGTTTCTAACACCATATGTAGAGACACAAGACATCAAGAGACGGAAGACTACCTGAAACCAGAGGAGACACAAGATCATGGATATCTATTTGTGGAAAATTGTGTGTGTTGTGTGTGCTTTACTCCTTAATGCTAGAGGTAGGTGTAAAATAATTGCTCATTCTGATGATATTTTTAATATATTACATTTAAGACAAAACACTAAAGGAGAATAGGGTAAAAAGTTTTCTTTTTTATATAAAAATTTACATTTATTTATACTAAGGAGGTTTCTTCTAATTATATATGTATAAATAGGCATACTTAATTTAATACATCTAAAGCTCATCTAATGCATCTAGTCTTTTGATGATTGTTGTTAGAATTAAAATATTTATTTTACCATGAAGATGCTCTCAGGAGAAACATTTTTACAAAACTGCTTGCTGGAAAATTATTTCTTTACTGTTTAATCAAGAAAATAAAGCACTGCTTTATGACATTTTCAGTATAAAAACATAAATCCAAAAATACATTTATATCCTTTTAATATCCTTTTAAATAGGGATAGGAATGAACATGTAAAACATAATTAATGCTGGTCATAGAAAAAAAAAATATCTTGAGGAAAACAGTTTTAAAAATACAGCATGGATTAATCCAGATCAATAAAGTTTATTATCTAAATGCTTTCCCAGTTTCTGGAATTTTCTAGTTAGTACAGCTTATAAGGTGTATAAAGGAAATTGTGTATGTCATAATGACATTTAAAGTGAAATCAGGAAACAAGCTTTTCCTGGATATATGACATGATGTGATTGTGACATGATGTGAAGTTTGGGGGCTTAAGCTTTCTTCAGTTTCAGCTAATACAGTTGGCACACATAGACAATATCAGTGAAATGAACATTTTTCTGTTTTGATATTTTTATTACAGCAGTTTAAGAGAATGCATGTTAAATATACCATTTATGCGACCATTTGTAAAATATATTTTTTTTCCAGAATTGTCATTTCATCCTGTAGTGTTTTGCCTTAATTTACCAAGTCTGAAGCGGATTGAACTATTACTGTTGAATTCAAGTATTTTGGAAGCACTGAATTGAGGAACTTCGTTACTCATCTATATTTGCCTTGGAGCTGTTGGAATATGTACATTGTAGAATATGTACATCGTACTCGCCGTGCCCATTGTGAACTGATGTCTTTTTTTTTTCTCAGGATATTTGTTATTCTCTGCATCTGAATATCTGTAATCTGTATATTCACAATTATCCACTTTTGTATAATAAGTTTTTAATGTATAAATTGAAAGGCAAGTAGTTGCTTATACAATTTGACTAGAATTGTAATTTTCCTCTCATTAAAATTATTTGTTTCACTCAAATAACTCAAATTGATAATCGATAACAATTAGCTTTGAAGATTTGTTTTAAATGTACACTATTTTTTGTCAGTGACATTAAACTATATCATTTGTACAAACTGTCCTAGGCAGTTATAAATCAAGCTAGTTTATCTACTGTCATGAACTAGGTCTTTTGTTTCATATTCGCATCATAAAAATTCATGTGATGTCATGTTCAAAATTATAGTCACATTTATTTTTACTCATTTTATTGTCTTGGCTGGAGCAGTAACATCCTCAGACATTACACACACACACACACACACACACACACACACACACACACACACACACATACACACACATACACACACAGTATGCCTGTGTCAGGCAAAAATAATGGTCACAAAAGCATTTTATTTTTAGAACAGAGGTTAGGCATTTGTGATATTGATGATCAGGTGGTGTCCAGGTAAACACAAACTCTAACTTGGTGTTTATCTTGAAATTTATTGAACGAGTCCATATTTGCAGCGTTTTTACAGAAAACACTCCATACAGAAATACAGAATATGAATATACAGTGGTAAAACTCTGACATTGTTTGACAGAGCATTAAACATTGTGCTTGCCTCTTCTGTTTCCATTAGGTTCACTCTCCCAGCAAGATGGTAAGTTCTTGATTCAAAACACACACACACACACACACACACACACACACACAGTATGTTTGTAAAATAATGGTGACAAAAGCATATTATTTTGTAGAACATTAGACACCACAAAGTGGATTTACCGGTTTGTGAGCAAACAGATTCATGACAAGGTAGTTAAACTTGAAAAACGAGTACATATTTCAGTGTTTTGTCAGTGATCGACATGCACAGCAAATTCACTAGTGAAAGTAAATTTCAACCAGAACTTCACTGTACAGCTCAGCTCACTTACACTCATGCCAACCAAGACGGCCAGGAACCTTGGGGTGATTCTTGATCAGGGCTTGACCTTTACAGACCACATCTCAGCAACTGCAAGGTACTGTAGGTTCATCCTGTACAACATCAAGAAAATCTGACCATTCCTCACCAAACAGGCTACACAGATACTAGTCCAGGCTCTTGTCATCTCTAAACTGGACTACTGCAACTCACTGCTTTCAGGCCTCCCAGCCAGCTCCATCAAACCCCTTCAAATGATTCAGAATGCTGCAGCGCGCCTTGTCTTCAACCAGCCCAAGACTACTCATGTCACATCCCTCTTCATCTCCCTCCAGTGGCTTCCTGTAGCTGCCCGCATCAAGTTCAAGGCCTTGATGCTCACCTACAAGACCTAGTCAGGAACAGCACCCTCCTACCTCAACTCTCTCCTGAAGGCATACATTCCCTCTCGCAATCTGCGATCGACTAGCGACCGACGTTTAGTAGTTCCCACTCAGCGAGGCGTAAGGTCCCTTTCCAGAACCTTCACGCATACCGCTCCGCAGTGGTGGAATGCTCTTCCGATCTCAATCCGGACTGTCTCTCACTATCTTCAAAAAACAGCTAAAGACCCACCTTTTCCGTGAACACCTAATCAACTCCTAGAGAAGAAAAAAAAAAAAACAAACCCACACACAATGCACTTACACCTCTACTCTGTACACTTTGCTTCATCTGGTATTCAATTAATGGATCTTGTATAGTAGCACTACTTGTATTGTTCCCTGCTTGATATATCGCTTTGCTTATTTGTAAGTCGCTTTGGATAAAAGCTTCTGCTAAGTGAATAAATGTGAATGTAAATGTAAGTGTTTATATACTTTTATAGAGTTTATATAATGCTCAGTGTTAATTTTATTTCCATACAAACAAACAGTATGTACAACTGTAATGATCCTGCAGTTTTTCCCCATTTGATTGTTATATTTTCACATATTTTCACATTTGTTCCACATTATTCATGTATTTTCACTTATGTGCAATTATTATTTCCCCCTCATTTCCCTCACATAGTTATTATTCACATAAAATTTTTCCCCCACGATTTTTCACATTAAATTTTTATCCCCATATGATTTATTTAGTTTCTTTTTCACATGTTAATTTATATTATTATTATTATTATTATTATTATTATTATTATTATTATTATTATTATTATTATTATTTTATATGTAGGGAACGGTTTGATGTTTCACATAATTTTTATATTTCATATATTATTCACATGGGGTTACATATATGTTTACTTGAACTCACTTGTGCAATTTCAGGGTATAATATCTTCACACATGTGATTACATATCACATAATCACACATTAACTGTACAGTGTGTGATTTTTCCGTGAATGTAGAGAAGCTAAGATTGCAAATTCCCATTGGCGATATTGCTGTGTAAAATCCATAAACTTCCTTTCAATAGCAATGTGTTTTGGGATCGTAACTCCTGGGCAATTTAGAAATGACAAACAAAATAATAATACAAAAAGAGAATAGAACATTCTATTACATTAACACGTTACATTTATTGTTTTAACATACGGAAGGTGTATATTTGGTAATGTATGTATAGGTTACAGAAATCACAGTTACACATAGAAGGTATTCCAGATTAGGGAAACAGACAAACGTCAAAACCAGAATAATGGGAGAACTGTTGAAGCTTGGAGAAAGGAAAACAAATATGGCGTAGTAACAACATGAATAGGATAAACTCAGTTGGGTATACAGAATAAACACAAAGGATTGAATACAAACTAGGCACACAGCCCGATACTGCTGTATCGGTACTGCTGTATGATACTACTGGTATGGTGGAGATTATATCAGGAAAGAACTGTAAACAAAAACCAAACCCATGACACTGTTGCCATTCAAGCAGAGACTGAAATAAAGGGAGAGCAGAGTCATGACAACTTTAAGAACAGCTGAAATCTGAACCTCATAGATAAGGACAGACAGCCACGTGAAAACACGACAAAAAATATCTGCAGTGTAAAATGACTACACAATTTGCAGCTGTGGCTCAGTATGTAGAGTGGGTTGTCCACTAATTGTAGGGTCATAGGATTGCCCAAGTGTCCTTGGGCAAGACATCGAACACCAAGTTCATCCCTATGGCAAGTTAGCGCCTTGCATAGCAGCTCTGCTACCACTGGTGTGTGAGTGTGTGTGTGTGTGAATGGGTGAATGAGAACCAGTGTAAAGCGCTTTGGATAAAAGCGCTATATAAGTGCACCATTTACAATTTGGTATCTGTAGGAGTACCCCAAGATGATGCTTATAAAAGCCTGAAAGCATGTTATAGCCACTAATATCAGTGGCCTAAAAATATTTTTTAAATAATATTTATAATATAAAGGGATGTTTTTCATAACAAACTGTAAGATTGCACTTAGAATAAAGATGTGTGCTTCTGTGACCTCCCTCTGTTCTACCAGTGTGTGGTCGGCCTCCTCTGAACACCAAGATTGTGGGTGGTGAAAATGCTGTTGCCGGGTCCTGGCCTTGGCAGGTCAGCTTTCAGAGAAGTGGCAGCCATTTCTGTGGTGGCAGCCTGATCAATCAGAACTGGGTCTTATCAGCTGCTCACTGTTTCCAAAGGTATTTATGGAGTTATGATTGAGAAAGTCTAAAATAACCACAAAATAATAATGTAGATATTTGCATTGTCATAGTGTACAACACATAAGATATCCCATGGTATAATGGAAGTAGGTTATTACCGTTTATTGTAAATATAAAACATAAGGAAATAAGGGATGGCGAGTTGACCAAATTGCTTTACACTCCCAGAGTTACAATACATGCACATTTAACCAAATACAATATATCACATGAACACCAAATACAATAAATTTATGGACAGTTAAACACAGCAGAGTAAAGAGGAGTCTTCAACAGAGATTTAAACGATTAATTTTCATCCCAAGATCTAATATGGACCACAAGGATTTAGATTTCCATCGTGACTTTGGGACACTTAAAAGAACTCTTTAATCTTAAAAGAGTCTTAAAAGTCTAGGCGATGGATATAATTGTAGAAGATCAGTAATATATTCTGGTGCCAATCTGTGTAAACCCTTAAAAAAAACAACATTAAAAGTACTTTATATAGAGCCCCATATTTAATCTGGAGCCAGTGCAGAGAAGGTGAAATGCTTGCGTACTTCCTAGTGCCATTCAGGAGTCTAGCCGCTGCATTTTGCACTAATTGTAAGTGTGATAATAAATTGTTTGACAGTCTCAATATCTCTCCTTTTCATGTACAGTTATGCTGCAGATTCTATCACAATATGGCTTGGAATGCAAAGTCTGGAGGGGTCTAATGCTTATAAGCAGAAAAGTAGCACTAGTAACATTATCATCCACCAAGGGTATGACCATACCACCAATGACAATGACATTGCGCTGGTCCAGCTCTCCTCTTCAGTGAATTTGAATGATTATGTCATGCCGGTGTGCCTCGCAGCAAGCAGCAGTTCTTTTCCTGGTGGTACTAATGCCTGGGTAACAGGATGGGGTTCAATTGGTTCTAGTGAGTACTGTTTAAGTCTTTTAATTCTATATATCAAGTTGATTTAAAAAAAAAAATCTGTAAAGAAATGAACCATTCCTTGCTTTGGAATGTCAAATATTCTTACCTCCTGATAATCAAGCTGGTCAACCTGGTAACTTTTGTGCTGGTATGTTAAAAGTTTTTGAACTCTAAAATCTCTAACATTTACTGGTTAATTTAATCAAGGAACAAGGAAACCGAAAATAACTGACTAGCTGGCAAAGATGGTATACCAGTTTGTCTAGATTGTTCTGTATTTTGGTGGGTGGTAGCTGATCAGGCTAGATTTTTCAGCATAGTTTATCAATTGTACAGATACAAGAAAGCATTTTGGTAATAGTGCATCATGTATCTCCACAGTGAATTTGCCGTCCCCTCAAACCCTGCAAGAGGTGGAGGTGCCGATTGTCAGTAACAGTGACTGTGCAAATGGATATGGAACTGGTTCTATAACAGACAATATGATGTGTGCTGGCTTAGCTCAGGGAGGAAAAGACTCATGCCAGGTAAAGAATCTAACACCTGTCATACAACCCCAATTCCAGAAAAGGTGGGATGCTGTGTAAAACGTAAATCAAAACAGAATGCAATGATTTGCAAATCTCATAAACCCATATGTTATTCACAATAGAACATAGAAAACATGTCAAATGTTTAAACTGAGGAAATGTACCATTTAAAGAAAAAAATAAGGTGATTTTGAATTTGATGACTGCAACATGTCTCAAAAGTTGAGTCAGGGGCAACAAAAGTTGGAAAATAAGTGTTACTGAAAATAAACAGCTGGAGGTTAATTGGGAACAGGTCAGTAATATGATTGGGTATAAAAGTGTATCTTAGAGACGCAGAGTCTTTCAGTAAAGATCGGCAGAGGTTCACCAATCTGCAAAAAACTTCAATTCTACAATTTGTGGAACAAATTCTAAATAATATTCCTCAGTGTAAAATTGCAAAGTCTATGAATATCTTATTATCTATAGTATATAATATCATCAAAAGATTCTGAGAATCTGGAGAGAAATCTCTGCGCAAGGGCCAAGGGTGAAAATCAATATCGCATACCCATGATCTTTGGGCCCACAGGCGGCCCTGCATTAAAAACAGGCATGATTCTGTAAGCGAAATCACTGCATGAGCTCAGAAACATTTCAAGAACTCATTGTCCGTGTCCGCGCCATCCACAAATGTTGGTTAAAGCTCTATCATGCAAAGAAGAACCAATATGTGAATATGGTCCCGAAACACAGACTAAAGAGAAGAGAGAACATCCGGCTTTTTATCAGTGCTAAGTTCAAAAGCCTGTATATCTGATGGTATGGGGGTGCATTACTGCTTATGGAATGGGTAACTTGCACATCTGGAAAGGCATCATCAATGCTGAAAGGTACATACATGTTTTAGAGCAACATCTGCTTCCAACCAGAGTCCATCCCATCTTTACTTCTGAAACACTCTGCTTCTCTAAGATACTCTTCATATATATATATATATATAATCATGTTACTGTTGCTAATTAACTTAATTTGTTGCTAAATGTTCCTCCAGCTGTTTCTTTTTAGCAACACTTTCACTAAACACTTTTGCTAAACTCCAACTTTTTTGGAATTGGGTTTGTAATATTTCTGCTTACACTACACTGTCATCAGACATGTAGCTAACAGCTTCTTGTTCATGCAGGGGGATTCTGGAGGTCCACTGGTAGTCAAGGTCAATGGAGCCTGGGTTCAGGCTGGGATTGTGAGCTTTGGTAATGGTTGCGCTTTACCTAATTTCCCCGGTGTGTACACCAGAGTGTCTCAGTACCAAGGCTGGATTAACAGTATGATCAGCAGCAATCAACCAGGATTTGTTGAAGTCACAAATAGTGGCTATAGAAGCAATAGTGGCTTCCCCAGCCTCTTGTGTCTGATCCTTTCTTTCTCCATTATCCCTTTTCTCCTCGCCAACTTCTAGTGATATCAGTCAAATTAAACATCCAAGCGAAACAGAAGGAGCTAATATTACTGTATTTTGTCAATGCCTTACAGATCCACTCAAATTAACTTTCTACAAAATCAAAAAAATCTACAAAACTACATTTTTAATGATGCCTTTTAACTGCATGTGTATCAAAGACACAAAATCACTATCTGACTTGTCTGATCATTAGTTAGGTCTGCATCCTACGCTGAGGATCCCTTGCTTGTTTCTCCAGTCTGGTGGTATCTTGCAACCCCTGACTGCATTGCCTTTTTTACTGTTCGAATCAAAGCTCACTACAGGTTTAGTTAAAATTGTTCTGAATTACATGGGAAAGCGGAAGATCATCCAGAGTTCTTTGAATGATGCTTTCCCACACTCCTGGTAACAAATGGCTGGCTGGTTTGTTATCATCATCCCTTTATTGAGGTGTTTTCTCAGCCACTGTACTTGAACAATCCAAATAGCCTTATGAAAGCCACTGTAACAGCAATTCATAATGCAAACCTTTATGTAACAGAAAAATCAAGCCTAATATGATAATATTGTAAAATAACATTGTGACAAGGAGGATGGAGGGGCCAGGCTGTGAGGATGAATGTCGTTGTCTAATCAGTGTGAGAGAGTGAAAAAGAAGCATCTAGAAGTGCCAAAAGAAAAAGAGAGACACGTGTGCTTTGTGTTTGAGTTATGTTTCTGTATTATATGTTCTGTTTGAGTTATTTTTATTATTAAACTTTATGTTCAGCCGGTTCTTGCCTCCTCCTTGCCCGTCTGTGAAGTGTGTTACAGTCATTATTTAATGAACTTTGATAATGTACATAATGTAGTGAGGTATTACATTGCATGTGGTTTATTACATTACACATTAGAATAAAATTGCATCACAAAAGTAATTAAATAATAGCAAATTTTATTAACAAAATTAAGTGTGTTTCAATTAAAAGAATATATGGCTGTATACATTAAATGCACAAAGGTTCCAGATTTAGTCCCCCCATTTGCTGTTATACAGTAATAACCTCCCCTTTTATGGGAAGTCTTTCTGTAAGATTTTAGAACTGTGGGGAGTTTCTCATTCATCAACAAGAGCATTAGGGCAAGAACCACATATTGTTTAAGCAAAGACCACATATTGGGTGGCAAATTAATTGCAACATAAAGCATTTTAGTAAATTTATTGGGCCACCATGAATCACCATGTCATGATTTCCCCTTGAAGCGTGAATGCGCAAGCACCTGCTTTTCCAATGTTGACAGCAGTGACATTTCAACACGTGCTTTTGTTATTGTATATGTCATATCTTCTCCCTGTCCTGTCATTGGTTGTCATGTCACATGTATCTGGATTACCCTCAGCTGTTAGTTGTTACGAGGGTAATCATGTTAGCATATATACCACATGCCTCGCAACACCCCATGCGGAATATTAGACTTAGATTAGCTTAGAGTTAGATTAGGTATTGTTTGGAATAGATGTAGTTATCGTCATAGTCATAGCCATAGTCTTAGTCAAAGTCATCGTAATAGTCTTAGCCTCATTCTTAGTTTGTTAGATTAGTTTATACTGGTTACTCCGCTACCAGACCCTCGCTGTTGTTCGTTTCATGTTTGGTATATCGACCTTGTATCCCGTGACCATGAATTTGATCTCTGCCTAGTCCTAGTGTATGCCCGTTTGCCGATCGTCTGTAATTTACATTTCCGACTCATCAAACCATTCAGGGGCCCTCATGGCCTGGAGATGGGGTTGGAATCACAAAACTGCTGCCATCAGCAGAGAAATGTTTGATCATAGGATATAGATCAAATTCAGATGAGTCTAGAAGTCTGCAGAAGTCATGTCTAACTGCAATACATTTACTAGGCTATTGTAACATCACAGTTGATAATTCATTATTATTTTATCATTTTATTTGAAACGTGACTTATCATTGTTGTAACCTGTGTCTTATTTATTTATGTTGCCCCTGCCGAAGAGACTGGAGGATTCGTCGTGATGGCTTCAGAAAGATAGATTTACACTATTATAAATTTGTTGACTAGTCAATAAGTTCCTTTCAGAAAAATCCTTACCTGCAATGTGAACAGAAATAACACACATCCTGTAGATGTTTTCTGTTAGACAAGTGATATAGTGGTTTATTTAAAGAGGAATGGATAAATAAACCAAATTGTATATATTGTAAAAATTGTAAATAAAAGTGTAACAGTGGCTATGTTTTCATGCACATCAATATTCTGATATTAATCAGAATCTGGAAATATTCTGATTAGTAGTGAGTCATGTAAACACCCCATTCAAATTATGACAATAGTCTGATTCCCCAAATTCTGGTACCCAGCCCTGGAATATGCCTGATTTAAAATGAAATGTGCCGCATGTAGACATGTTCTTCGGAAAATCCACTGAAAGGAGATATATGTGCATACTCAGTTTGCAAGGAATTGTGAGTGCTAACAGATGCTTAGCTGTAGGCTAGTCTATTATGTAAACAGGAATATTCTGATGCCTGTATCATATAAACATTGTATTCGGAATATGGATACAACCCGAATATAGACCTTAATCGGAATTTGATGTGTATGTGAACAGCCAGTGACAGCAGGAGGTATATAAATCTGATCAAGAAACTCTGTTCCACTGGCTCCAACTGCTGGTAGCTCTATGACTCATGACTCAAGCTCAGGGGTGCACAATACATTGATTGCTATCGACCGGTCGATCGCAAAGGAAGTGCGGGCAGATCGCCATTCAAAAAAAAAATAAAGATGTCAGCGTTGATGTACAGGACAGCGAGTCTGAGATCTTGTCTTTTCTCTCTCCACGTGTTTGTGATCAAACGCACCAGCACTAAAGGCTAGCGAGCGAAATCACTGAGTTAACTTCAGTTTATTCCTACTGAAGAAAGGGGACAGAATGAGTGAGGTAGCGGGATCAAGCAAGAAACTGAAGACTTATCACTTCCATGCGGAATGGGAGGAGGATTTTTTTTTCATGATGTCATATTCGAAGTGCGTTTGTCTGATCTGCCAAGCTACCATTGCAATTCCGAATAAGGGAAGTGTGGAGTGGCACTTTAAAACTGTTCATAAAAAGTACGAGCACGGGGTTCGAATTCGGTGTTCGATGGAGTAAGACGTGAAGCTTGAGTCTCCTGCTGATTTCGATCAAAAATTTTAATTAATTAGCACTTTCTTTTGTAAAATAATATTTTTATATATAATTTATATAAAAAGTACAACACTGACTTCCCTCCGAAAAGCAAGCTGAGGAAGAGGAAGGTGAAGGAACTAAAATCACAGCAGTCATTTTTTCACGGCTGACTTCAAATGCTAAGGCAGCCACCGAAACATCGTTCTGGGTGAGTTACTCCATCATTAAACACAAGAAGTCATTCCGAGACGTAGAGATGATAAAAGAGGCATTCGTAGACGCAGCTGACTTGTTGTTTCGGGACTTTAAAAACAAAACCGAAATATTATCTTCAATCAACGCTCTCCAGCTATCAAGAAGTAGTTACATGACGCTAGGATTTAGGGAGATAAGGGAGTTTCTTTTTGCTGTTAAACATGCAGAACACACCCAACTCAATGATGATCAGTGGCTGCTGGATTTGGCATTTTTAACCGATCAGACCAACATGTTAAATTAGCTTAATTTGGAGCTGCAAGGAAAAGACAAAACCGTGGTCAATATGATCAGCTCAGTTAATGCCTTTAAATGGAAAATGTCGTCAACTTCTGTCCTCAAAACTGAAGCGCCATGATTTTGGGAATTTCCAAAACCTCACGTCAGATCTGGAGACGCAGCGGAAGGCATGTGAACATTGCACGCAACATGGAGCAGATCGACAGCTGTCTGTAGGTCAGAGTTTGACAGACGCTTTCAAGACTACATTCATGTGCTACCCATTTAGGGACAATGTTGAGGTTGATTCACTCGCATCAAAAATTGCAACGCTGTTTCACCTGAACTCGTCTGAAGTGGAGGATGAGATTTTGAAACTACAGACTGACCTTCAGCTGAAGTCCATGGCTCATGGACAGTTTTGAAACTTACTCACAGGGGAAAAGTACCCAAACATGAGGAAATGTACAACCTCGACTACATTATTTGGTTCTGCTTATGTATGTGAGACAGCCTTTTCCCACATGAAGATTTTTAAGTCCAAATACCGTTCCACAATGACTGAGGTCTTTTTTGATTTTGATGATTTGGAGGCCTGCTTGAGGCTGGCTACCAGCGGCTACTGTCTGGACTGTGCGAACCTGGCTAAAGGTACATGAACATATATATTGTGTGTATATATATATATTTAAAGTATACTCAGTGTATATATAAATAAATATATGTTTCGCATTTTTAATGTAGGTAGATCTCCTTGACTGGTCATAATAAAAGTAGCTCGCAAGTCAAAAAAGTGCACCCCTGCTGTATGACATTGTGAGTGTTCTGCTGTTCTTGTTTGCAAAGATGTGATGGGATGTGCTCAGATGAAACCTTCTTCATTGAGGCTGGTTACTCTCTCCTGGACAACTCTGAAGTGACTTCAATGTGGGGTTTCTGTTCAATGATATTACCCAATTTTCTAAACCAATTGTTTGACCATGGATCTTTCCATGAAGGCAAACCTGCAGAGCATTCCTAATTGCCTACTATACGCCCTACAGTATCACTAATACCTCCAGTGTTTCTTGTCTGTCAGAAACCACTGCTAACCAGGAAGAACTGGCTGATTGACAGTGGTATTTACTGCAGATATGGTGCCATACAGATTTTAGTGACTTTGCTCACAACTATGTGTAGTTCACATGGTTCACTTGTATGTACACATAGTTCACTCTATGTGTAAATACAAGAAGGTGTGTAAGTTTATCTCACCACTTCTGGAGGGTAGGAAGGGTGAAAAAGAATGGAATGAGATATGTGTCACTACTGAATTTGATATTAGTCGTGTCTAGAAAGTTTTCATTGGCACAGTCGATTTCAAATTCAAAATTAAATTTCCAAAATACTATATGCAAGGAAAAGCAAAGGAAAGCAGATTTGACTGCCACCACTTCAGTCATTGAGACAGTAATGTAGTGTTTTGTAAAGTTTAATCTTAACACGAAGACCTGAATCTGAAATGGATTGTGCCACCCAAGATATAATTAGAATTTTCTACACCTGATTATTATAAAATTACATTTTAAATCTTGCACACAAATTCTCTGAAATATCATTTGATGTAATTCAACTTTTACTGCCAAGTTTCTGGTTCAAGAGACACATGGCCATCAAAATGATTCAGAAACTGGTGTTATTCTTTTAGTATGATTTAAGCGATTTTGTACTAAAGTACAAAACTAAACTAAAAGTTCAATTAAAATGCTAATGTTGCCAGTTATGAATACAACATTAATTGCTAACTTGTTCTAACTATATTCAGTGTTATAAGTGAACTCTGTCAATGATACTCTTTTCGGCTCAGCACATGGGTGGGGCAGGTGGCACAGTGAAATATTGTGAGCTGTATTTATCATTGCAGCTCTTCAAAAGTCAGTTTCAGAAGCTTTGAGAAGGCAAATATCTCTCTCTCTCTCTCTCTCTCTCTCTCTCAACAGCAATACAGAATGAGACAAAATATGAAATGTACATGACACTGATCATCATTGTACAGAGAAAAGATTAATGGCTTAGATCAGTGACAAATTTGGTGAAACCTTTTAGGTCTGTGGCGGGACATACCCAGATTGTTAGTCGCCTAGAGACACAGAGATACACATTACACCAGAGTTCAATAAAAGGAATGTACAGAATTCCAACACATACTTCCACACTGTCTGCTATTCAAAAATTAGAATGACCACAAATAAAATAATTTATTGGCGATGTGACCCAAGTGTTGTTATGAGAAGTGATGACAAACAATCATTTAAATGGAACTTAAATTAATTTACTTAAACATTGCGACACTTGGTAGTACATGTATTACACAGCTTTCTAACAAGAGAGAGAGCAGGGAAAAAAACGTCTTTGAAAAATAACTCTCAGTATACAAGATATAAACTCTCAGGACACTGATATAAACGTTACAGTCATACAAACTTCTGCTTGAAACAACCTTACATCACTTGTTACTCATATTATGTTTAAATTTAACTCAAACTATTCTGGTAAGAGTGTTTGTATTCCATCATCAAGAACATATATAGAGATAATTATATGAATGTATTCGTGCATGTAAACTGCCGCTCTGATTCATTTCAGTTAAAATGTAATTTTTAAGTGAGTTGTACTACAAATTGTTTCATAAAGCAGCTTAAAAGGAATTCAGTAAAGAAGTGCTCCCTGAAAGATGTCTGCTTGATTGTTTGTCTGGTATATTGTTTGGTGATCTCAGGTCAGTTTTGCCTTCACCTAGTGATTATGAGTTAAAGATGTGTGTAGGAGGAGCTAGCTCTAGATCAGTGTGGGAAGCAATCCTTGTGAGTGTATAAAAGGAGGTTGTGCAAGTAGGGAAGGTTACAGTTTACATGTGCTTGGAATATAAGAAGAAGTAATAGTCTAATACATTTAGAGACACAGGACACCAGGAGACAGAAAACTACCTGAAACCAAAGGAGACACAGCATCATGGACATTAATTTGTCAAAAGGTTTATAAGTGTCTGGATCCCAAGACCAATGAGATGGTTACTGTTAAAATCATTCAAGACATTAGGTAATAATATTACACTCTATTGTTTTTATGTCTTATTATATGGTATTATTGTATTATATTGTATTATATTGTATTATTATATGGTAAGAAACATTGGTTTACATTATTAAAGCTGTGTAGTGTAGATTGAGCACTGAGATTTATTTACAAATTGTTCCAGTCCTATAATTACATACAATTACTAGTGAGAGTAAATAAGCCAGTAAGTTTGATAGTGAGACCGTGTTGATGTCACGTTTCGTGACGTAACGGAAGATAGTACGGATGCAAGCACAGTTGGTACAGTAGTTTTATGTAAAGAGAGACAGGCAGACAAATCCAAAATGTGATCCAAAACGTGATCCAAAAAATGCAAGAGGTCCGACAATCGGCAAACAGGCATACACAGGGTTAAACAGAAATCAAGGTCGTGGTCACGGAAAACGGGGTTGAGATACAAAACGTGAAACATGAACAAGAGCGAGGGACTGGTAACGGAGAAACCAGTGAACTAAACTAACTAACCTAAACATTAAACATGACATAAACTATGACTTTAAAAATGAAACATGAAACATGCAACTATGAACTGTGACTATAACTATGACTATCGCATTAAACTTAACTATTCTAACATCTACTCTAATATTACGCGTTGAGTGTTGGGAGGTACGCGGTGTATATGCTGACCACTAACAGCTGAGGGCAATACAGACACACGTGACACCACAACCAATGACAGGACGGGGAGGAGACATGACATAAACAATAACAAATGCACGTGTCGAAATGTCACTGCTGTCCACAACGGAGAAGCAGGTGCTCGCGCACCTAATTAGCTTATCTCTTACTTAAACGTGACCGATATGTAACCTCAAATTTAAATAAATTTATTCTTTGGAAATAAATAACCCCATCAAAACTTTTTTTTAAACAAAACCATATTTACCACAACTACTGTAACACTTTAAGTTCTTTGCACGACCTCCTTTTGCCAACATAACACAGATTCTTTAATACTTGACTTAAATTGGAAAATACAGAGCAAGGAACCTGAGTTTTTCAATGGGCTTTAGGACAGTGGACTGGGATGACTGTCTGTGCCCATGGCTTGATTCTGTCACCATTGAACCATTTTTATGTGAATTTTGATGTATGTTTTGGATTCATGTCCTGCTGGAAGAGTAAGTCAGATTTTTATATACTAGCAGTTTCCCTATGTATGCGTGCATGTATACGCTCACTGTCCACTTTTTTAGGAACACCTGTACACCTACACATTCATTTTATTAGTTATCTAATCAGCCAATTTAATTTAAAGTTAAATTAGCTAGTTCCAAATTCATAGTGAATTATATTGTTACTTTGGTTATTATAACACTTAACATTAACTGGCATAATTTTCCAGTGTTGATGTTGAAAACTTGATAACAGAGAACGTCTGGGTTACGCATGTAACTCTGTTCCCTGAGAAGGGAACGAGACGTTGTGTTCTCTGAACGCTGTGGGAAGCGCCTTCAGCGTTCAGTTAATGCAACGTGGAGTTCCCTTTGAAATGGAACTGAGTGAATCCCCACACTGAAAACCTCCACTCAGACAAAAACCTGAGCTCACTATTGAGCAATGCTTCCTGCTGTGCCACTCTTTATGAATTAAAATTTGTTAAAAGAGGCGTTCGGTCTGGAGAAGGAGCCGGTTTTGGACCGGTCCTACTGGACCCTTCAGCCGAAGTCTGGTGAACGACCACGAGCTATTGTGTGCAGATTCCATTATTACGGGACTGTGTTGATATTTTACGCAGCGCGAGAGAGCGCCAGCAGATTAAAGTGAGGGATCTGACCATCTCCGTGATATTGAGGGCGCTCGCTATGGAATACTTCACTCAGCTCGGCTTCGCATTACATATAACGGTGTCCAGAAGGACTTTATTTCAGCGGAGGAAGCAGCAGACTATGTTAAACTCTTAAAACCGAGGTGAACTGCATCATCTACACAGTGTAGTGTTTGTTCTTTCTTTTCTTTCTTTCTTTCTTTCTTTGTTTATTTTTTCTGTTATTCTTTATTCTTTTTTTTGCACTCGGCCTTCCAGCTCTACAAAATTCGAATTCTTATAGTGCATTATTACTTCGTTATTTTCTTCTTGTATTTTATTTTAATGTGCTACACTGTGTAATATTATTAGGTATAAGTCTTTAAAAGGTATGGACATTATATTTGTTAAAGTGCGCAGACTATTTATTAGATTTGAAGTCAGTAGGGGACCTTTTTCTTACTGGAATTTTTTTTTATTATTATTTTGTTTAGCTTACTCTAGGTCCAATTATGTATTATTATTATTATTATTATTATTATTATTATTATTTATTTATTTATTTATTTATTATTTTAAAAATTTCTCTTCTCAACGAAATATTTGGGAAAGGGAAGGGAGGGGAGAAAAGGTAAATTAATCACATGAATATGAATCACATGAAAATGAATTACATGAAAATGATTTACATGTAAATGAATCACATGCATGAATATGAATCACATGAAATTGAATCATATGTAAATGATACACATGAAAATGAATTACATGTAAATGAATCACATGCATGAATATGAATCACATGAAAATGAATCATATGTAAATGAATCACATGTAAATGAAACATGTGAAAATGAATAAATAAACAAAGGCAAAAAAAAAATTAAAATTTATGGATAAAGTATGTTTGTAGATTTGCCCAATATACTTTGTTTAGCGTTACATTTTATTTTGTATAAAATGTTTTAATAAAATGACAGATTATTCAAATGCAATTTTGTGTTACTCATGCTTTTTCTTTTTTTAATTAATTCAGTCTTAATTTCAAACTTAAATTAAATGAGAATAGGGTTAGGATCACACAGGATGAACTTGAATTCAGTTTGTAGTTTGCAATCTAATATATGAATATTTTACATCTGAAACTGAAACTCATGCTTAAGCGTGTGAGTTCCATCAAAGCAATCTTGCAGAGCGCTCTTCATTGTGCCCACTATGTGCCCTACAATAGTATTTTGACCTCCAGGGTTTCTTGTCAATCGGAAACCAGTGCTAACCCAGCAAAAACCAATTTCAGGTAAAATGTCAGATTTATTGCAAATGTGGTGTCATGCATGATTTTGTATTCAGGTTATTCTCACCACTCTTAGAGGTGAGCAGGGGTGAAATAGAAACATATATGCTCAGAGATTAAATCAGAGGAAATCATAAACATTAAAAAAAACATTTTTAATTCCATACACACAAATCCAGTTATTTAACCAAATAACTGTTTTATTGCCCCATTTCTGGTTGTGACTCACTTGACCTTTAGAATGGTTGAGGCAATAGTCATTTATTGATGGTATTTTGCTTAATGCCTGACTGGTGGAGTGCTGCAGAGATGATTGTTCTTCAATGATACTGTAGACATGCTGGAGCTCTGTCAGAGAGACCATCTGGTTTTTGGTCACCTCCCTGACTAAGGCCCTTCTCCCCAGATTGCTTAGTTTGGCTGGGCAGCCAGCTATAGGAAGAGTCCAGCTGGTTCCAAACTTATTCTTTACGGATGATGGAGGCCACTGTGCTCATTGGGACCTTTCTGTACACTTCCCCAGATCTGTGCCTCAATACAATCCTGGCTCGGAGGTCTACAGACAATTCCTTGGACTTCATGGCTTGGTTTGTGGGACTGTATATAGACAGGTGTGTGCTTTTCCAAATCATGTCCAATCAACTGAATTTACCACAGGTGGATTCCAATCAAGTTGAAGAAACATCTCAAGGATGATCAGTGGAAACAGGACATGCCCAAGCTCAATTTTGAGTGTCATGGCAAAGGCTGTGAATACTTATGTACATGTGCTTTTTTTGTTTTTTATTTTTAATACATTTGCAAAGATTTCAAACAAACTTCTTTCACGTTGTCATTATGGGGTATTGTTTGTAGAATTTTGAGGAAAATAATGACTTTAATCCATTTTGGAATAAGGCTGTAACATAACAAAATTTCGAAAAAGTGACGTGCTGTGAATACTTTTCGGATGCACTGTACCTTAATTGACTTAACACAGGAAATGTATGGTAACATGAAATGTGTGGTGCGATAGGAAATTGAGTTTGAATGTCATTAGCCTAGGTGTATATGTTTCATTGTTTGTTTGGTATATTATTCTTCAATTTCAAATCAGTTTTTCCTCCACCTAGTAATTACAAGTTATACAGGGACCTAGTTCTAGATCAGTGTGGGAAGAAACCTCTTGTGAGGAAGTGTAAACAGGTGGTGCAGGTTGGGGAGGTTTCAGTTTATGCGTGCAGCAAGGAGGATGTTTCTTCATCGTAAATGGTAAATGGTAAATGGTAAATGTGCACTTATATAGCGCTTTTATCCAAAGCGCTTTACACTGTGTCTCATTCACCCATTCACACACACACTCACACACCAAAGGTAGCAGAGCTGCCATGCAAGGTGCTAGCTTGCCATCGGGAGCAACTTGGGTTTCAGTGTCTTGCCCAAGGACACTTCGGTATGTAGAGACACAAGACATCAAGAGACGGAAGACTACCTGAAACCAGAGGAGACACAAGATCATGGATATCTATTTGTGGAAAATTGTGTGTGTTCTATGTGCTCTACTCCTTAATGCTAGAGGTAGGTGTAAAAGAATTGCTCATTCTGATTATATTTTTAATATATTACATTTAAGGCAAAACAGTAAAGGAGAATAGGGTAATTTTTTTTTTAAACAACAGATATCAGAATTGTTAGTTGGTTGCTGAGACTCATAAGTTTTCTTTTGAATTGCAACATAAATTGACATTTATTTATACTAATGAGGTTTCTTCTAATTAAATATGCATACTTAATAAAGCTAATCTAATACATCGTCTTTTGATGCTTGTTGTTAGAATTAAAATATTTATTTTACCATGAAGATGCTCACAGTAGAAAACTTGTTACAGAACTGCTTGCTGAAAAGTATTTTATTTTCCATTAATTTATTTATTTTCTTTATTGTTTAATCAGGAAAAAAGCGTGCACTGTTTTATGCCATTTTCAGTATAAATACATAAATCCAACTACAGATTTATATCCTTTATTATCCTTGTAAATAGAGATAGGAATGAACATGTAAAATTTCAGCAATGCGAGTCATCTAGAAACACAGATTTTTGGTTCTGAACATAGAAAAGTATTATCTTAAGGAAAACAGTTAGTGCAGCTTATAAGGTTTATAAAGGAAATTGTGTATAGCATAATGACATTTAAAGTAACATTTATATCAGGAAACAAGCTTTTCATGGATATATCACATGATGTGATTGTGACATTAAGGGATTTTCTCTTGGAGCTGTTGGGATAAGCACATCTTAAAGTATGTTTACTCACCGGGTCCATTGGGAACTGATGTGTGTTTTTCTACGTATATTTGTTATTCTCTATATATCTGTATATTGACTATTATCCACTTTGTATAATATGTTTTAATATATAAATTGAAAGCCAAATTTGACTGGAATTTAAATTTTACTCTAATTAAAATAATTTGTTTCTCTGAACTGTTGATAATCTATTAAAATAGCTTTGAACTATTTTATATATATATATATATATATATATATATATATATATATATATATATATATATATATTTTTTTTTTTTTTTTTTTTTACACAGATTGTCCTAAGAAGTTATAAATCATACTGGTTTATTTATCATTAACTATGTATATTGTTTTCTATTAACATAATAAAAATTCATCCGATGTTGTGTTCAAAATTATACTACATTTTTGTTTGTCTTGGCTGAGGCAAGAACATCCTCATTCTTAAGAAAGCTCAAACTTGTTCAGTCAATAATCAGTCTCACTAATACAGAGTTCTCTTGATGTTTTTTATTATAATCTGCGTATTGTCTGCTCCTTAAGCTATATTTAGAAAGCAAAAACTTTCCATAGACAATTACAGAATATGAATATACAGTTGTGAAACTCTGACATTGTTTATCATTAAACATCAATGTTGGTAACTTGATTCAAAACACACACACACACACACACACACAACACACACACACACACACACACACACACACACAAATGAACGGTATGTTTTACAAAAGTACATTATTGTTAGAACATAGGTTAGACATCATAATGTGGATTCTCAGGTTTGTGAGTGAACAGATTCATGACAAGGTGGTTAAACTTGAATAAACGAATACATGTTTCAGTGTTTTGTCAGTGATCTACATGCACAGCAAATTCACTAGTGTACATGTTTATAGCCTTATATAGTGTTTATATAAATCTCAGTGACCAGTGTAATCTAACACACATGCCATTGTTGGTGTTTTAACTCCATGTCAGTGTTCATCTATTTAGTCTAATAGTGTTAAAGAAGAAACTCTGTGTGTGAATCATATGTACAGATTTACGAAAGGGGCTACACATTATTGTGACTACCAAAGAGGAATTTCCATACAAACATAAACAGTATGTGCAAATGTAACGATCCTACAGTTTTTCCCCATTTGATTCTTATATTTTCACATTGAGCTTTGTTCCACATTATTCATTTATTTTCACTTATGCTCTGTTCTTTTTTTTTTGACGTAGAGTACAAGTTCCCCCACCTCCCGTCCCCTCCCCTCATTTTCCTCACATAGCCTACTTTATTATTTTTCAGATAAAGATTTTCCCCATATGATTTATTTTTCAAGTTTATTATTATTATTGGGGCGCACGGTGGCTTAGTGGTTAGCACGTTCGCCTCACACCTCCAGGATCTGGGGTTTCATTCTCACCGGGGCCATGTGTGTGCGGAGTTTGCATGTTCTCCCCGTGCTGCGGGGGTTTCCTCTGGGTACTCCGGTTTCCTCCCCCAGTCCAAAGACATGCATGGTAGGTTGATTGGCAGCTTGGTAAAGTGTCCATAGTGTATGAATGGGTGTGTGAGTGTGTATGTGATTGTGCCCTGCAATGGACTGGCACCCTGTCCAGAGTGTACACCGCCTTGTGCCTGATGCTGCCTGATTCCCTGAAGCAGGAATAAGTGGTTTAAGATGGATGGATTATTATTATTATTATTATTATTATTATTATTAATCTTCACATGTAGTGAACATGTTTCATTATTCAATGGTGTTACATATTGTTATTGTCACGATTTCCCCTTGAGTCAGCGCGGCAGTATTACAACGTGCTAGGAAAACCGAAGCGCAAGCTGACTGCGCGAGCGCTTAGTCAACGCACGCTTTTCGTGATACGTGACAGTCATATAATGAGGTTTAGGACTGATGCAAGTGCAGTTAAGAGTTTTATTGAAGAGAGATTGGCAGACAAATCCAAATCCAAAGGCAAAACAGTAGTCAGTAAACAAGCGAGGGATCAGGAGATCGACAAACAACATGAACTAGAGACAGTCAAGAACCGAGAAACATGCCAGAAACGAGATAAGAAACCATGAAACAAATGAACCAGGATTACAGGCTTGGTAGGTTACAAACATGCAAACAATGCTTCACCCCGAACAAAGACACACGAGCGGGTTAAATACCAAACGAAACCAAAGGTTAAACATAAACAGCTGTGAGTAATGATAACATGTGAGAGAGACTAACCACTAATATCAGTGGCCTGAAAAATTTTTTTTAATAAAATGTCTTGCTCTTTATAATCCAGTGTGTACTGTGTAATGTAATAAGAGTTGTTTTCCTTAATGAACAGTAAGATTGCAGTTAGAATAAAGATGTGTGCTTCTGTGACCTCCCTCTGTTCTACCAGTGTGTGGTCGGCCTCCACTGAACACCAAGATTGTGGGTGGTGAAAATGCTGGTCCTGGGTCCTGGCCTTGGCAGGTCAGCTTTCAGACAAGTGGCAGCCATTTCTGTGGTGGCAGCCTGATCAATCAGAACTGGGTCTTATCAGCTGCTCACTGTTTCCAAAGGTATATAGGAAGCTATGATTGAGAAAATATTGGTATTTCCTTGCTTCCATGCGTACAACATATAAAGTGTCCCATAGTGTACTGTAAGTAGGTTGTTACTGTTTATTGTAAATATAAAATATAAGGAAATATGGGGTGGGGAGTGACAAATTAAATGATTATATCAGTTTCAAAGACTCTTCCTTTCATTTACAGCACTACTGCATCTGTAATCACAATCAATCTAGGAATGTTCAATCTGAATGGGTCCAACCCTAATAGAGCACAAAGGAACACTAGTAACATCATCATCCACCAAGAATATAACGATACCACTTTGACCAATGACATTGCGCTGGTCCAGCTCTCCTCTTCAGTGAATTTGAATGATTATGTCATGCCGGTGTGCCTCGCAGCAAGCAGAAGTTCTTTTCCGGGTGTTACTAATCTCTGGGTCACAGGATGGGGTAAAACCAGTTCTAATAGTAAGTACTCCACACCCAGTGGACTGCATGCGTAATTGGTTTACTACAACGATTTGGAAAAACAAGAAAAGTAAATAGAAGTGAATTATTCTGTATTTTGGAATATACTTGTTGAAAATCAAGCTTGGTCAACCCAGCTACCTGCTATCAAAACAAGGCACGCTTGTCAAACCAATAGGGCAATTTTTGCCAGATTCAAAGTTTCCAAACATCTGTTTCTAATCATATATATTTACTAATCATCATAGATAGCTTTAAGAAAATAACACAAGTTAGGCAATTAGAAAATCTCAAACACCGAAAGAATAAGGAGGCTGGAAAATATCTTACCAGTTGGCAAAGATGGCTTACCAGTTTGATTAGCCTGGCCTGTGTTTTCTTTACAGCAAGCTGGTCAGACAAAGCTGGATTGTTCAGCAGGGTTCATTATGATGAACATGTTGATAAAAGTTCTTTATGGGTCTCCACAGATACGGTGCTCCCTCAAACCCTGCAGGAGGTGCAGGTGCTGATTGTCAGTAACAGTAATTGTACAAATGCATATATATATCTGGAATAATCACAGACAATATGATGTGTGCTGGCTTAGCTCAGGGAGGAAAAGACATATGCCAGGTAAGAAATCATATTAATTCAGGGCACAGTGGTAAAAGAGTTCCATGTTGTAAAAGAGCAGACATGTAGCTAACAGCATTTTGTCCCTACAGGGTGATTCTGGAGGTCCACTGGTGATCAAGCACTGGTGATCAGTGGAACCTGGACTCAGGCTGGGATCGTGAGTTTTACGTCTAACAAAGGATGTGCTGTACCTGGTATACCCAGTGGGTACACCAGACTGTCCAAGTACCAAGACTGGATTAACAGCAAGATCAGCAGCAATGAATCTGTATTTGTTACAGTCTCAACTGGCAATCGTGGCTCTGCCAACCTCTTCTGTCTGTTCCTTTCTTTCTCCATCATAACCTTTCTCCTCCCCCTATAAGGGCTGGTGAATCCATTAGTACCGAGCCACATTTAACATTCCCCATATTAGGTTGCACCTCATATTAGGTGGCTTAGTGGTTAGCACGTTCGCCTCACACCCCCCATGGTCTGGGGTTCAATTCCCGCCGGGGCAGGAGGTGTGTACAGAGTTTGCATGTTGCGTGCTGCCGGGGTTTGTCTGATTTCCTCAAATGGTTGATTGGCGTGTCTAAATTGTCAATAGTGTATGAATGGGTGTGTATGTGATTGTGCCCTGCGATGGACTAGCACCCTGTCCAGGATGTGTCCCCACGCTTTGTGCCCAATGCATCCTGGAATAGGCTCCAGGTTCCCAGCGACCCTGAAGAAGGAATATGCGGTTGAAGATGGATGGATGGTTTGTTGGCGCCCCCAAGTGCCATTGTAAATAAGCGGCAGTGTGTGCATCTTCTACCGCTTGTTCTACCTAACCATTAAGCCACCGTGCCCACCATCACTGGTGTGAATAAAAGTAAAAAGTACATCATACATATCAGTCATCATCATTGGTGTGTCTGTGAAGCAAGTGTGAGTGTCAGTGATGATGATTTAGTTTTTTTTTTACATCATTACAGATGATAATAATGGTATAATAATGCTGCTGGCGTATTAGCGACAGTAGCAATCAAGATTGTTAGTTGAAATCCAAAATGAAGCAATAAAAACCATCGGGAGCCAAATTTAAAAAAAGAAAAAAGAAGAGGCAAAGCGTGAAAATACGAACATAAATTTGTTATAATTTCTATATCATTTATTCTTTTTGTGGTGTTAAATTGTTTATTTTTTATTTTTTTATTTAAATTACTTAGATAATGGATTTACAGTGAAGCCCAGGATTAGTTGACTTCTGTCAACTTCTTATTTAAAAAATCTTAGTACTTACTTTCTATTGAGCATATAATAAAGATAAATTTGTGTTGTTTTCTTTTTTTGTGATTATGCGTGTTCACGATGGCTATTTATAGTATTCCGGCGAACTTGAGCACGGGTGTCTCTAGGATGTGTAGTCCGCACCGGCACAACGGCCATGAGTTCGCAGTGCCATAACAATAAGGTAAATTTGTGTTTATTTTCTTTATTTGTGTGGTTATGTCTGTCCACGATGGCTATTTATCTTTTTTAAAAATGGTGTTATTTTTATTGTTGAAGTAAATAAAATATAACTGAGTATGAGTGTTGTATTTTTTGTGTGTGGGTGGGTGGATGGGTTGGTGAGCTAACATTACTGAAGTGAACTAAAATTACTGTACTCTAGCTATTCATCTGTCATACAGAACAATAAATAGCTTTTTTTCTGTAGCTTTTACTTACTTATTTGGAGAACTTTTTTCTTAGCGTGTTCAATACTTTTTTCCGGTGTCATTCCACTTCATTACACATAACTTCATTTATGGACTTCAGTGTTGTGGATTCTTTATATTTCTGGATTTCTTGAGTTAATACTGATATCTGGTGAAAATTTCATGTGAATAAACTCACTGGAAATATATTTACTGGAAAAAATGTTGCCGCGTCCAATACTTATTTCCGTCCACTGTCTATTCCGATCACTTGTCATTCTACTTCTCTGCTTAGTCTAAACTTCATTACTATTGCACTATTAAATCTGGTTAGATGCTAAACTGCATTTCATTGTACTTGTAATCTGTACAATGACAATAAAGTTTAATCTAATCTATTCAGTTAATAAAAAAACTCTCCTATGGGGCACTAGTTCTGTCAATGTGGCAAACCTCTCATGAGGGCATGTGAGTAGGTGACTCAGGCAGGGGAGATAGCAGATTACATATGCTAGGAATGCGAAAAGAAATTTGTAGACCCGGGACATCAAGAGAGGGAAGACTACCTGAAGTCAGAGGAGACACAAGATCATGGAGATTTATTTGTGGTAAGTTGAGTGTGTGTTGTATGTGCGCTAATCTTAAATGCTCCAGGTAGGTGCAAATAAAACTCTGATAAAGTTAACATTCGATCGATCATATATTTAATTATACTATATATAATTATATTTAATACAACAAAGGATCTGGTTAATTGCATATCTTATCTTCTATAAAGTGGTGTGTTGTTAATCTTTACTGCCAAGTTCCCAGGGAATCTTCTTAGTGAGAAATTTTTGAATGTCATTAGCCTAGGTGTATGTAACCTTTTGGCCTTCGCTGTATAAGTTTCATTGTTTGTTTGGTACATTAGTCTTCAATGTTGATCTCAAATCAGTTTTTCCTCCACCTAGTAATTACAAGTTATACAGGGACCTAGTTCTAGATCAGTGTGGGAAGTAACCTCTTGTAAGGAAGTGTAACCAGGTGGTGCAGGTTGGGGAGGTTACAGTTTACGCGTGCAGCAGGGAGGACATTTCTAACATGGTATGTAGAGACACAGGACATCAAGAGACAGAAGACTGCCTGAAACCAGAGGAGACACAAGATCATGGATATCTATTTGTGGAAAATTGTGTGTGTTCTATGTGCTCTACTCCTTAATGCTAGAGGTAGGTGTAAAAGAATTGCTCATTCTGATGATGTTTTTAATACATTACATTTAAGGCAAAACACTAAAGGAGAATAGGGTAATTAAAAAAAAATAGGTATCAGAGTTGTTAGTTGGTTGCTGACATTCTTATAAGTTTTCTTTTGTATTGAAACAAAAATGTACATTTATTTATACAAAAGCGGTTTCTTCTAATTAAATATGCAGAAATATGCATACTTAATAAAGATAATCCAATACATCTAGTCTTTTGATGTTTGTTGTCAAAATTAAAATATTTGTTTTACCACGAAGATGTAAAATCTTTATTATCACTTTAAATAGATATAGGAATGAACATGTAATTAAAATTTTTTTTTATCAATGCGGGTCATCTAGAAACACAGATTTTTGGTTCTGAACATAGAAAAGTATTATCTTAAGGAAAACAGTTTTAAAAATACAACATGCATTTCCATTCTAGTTAGTGCAGCTTATAAGGTTTATAAAGGAAATTGTGTATAGCATAATGACACTTAAAGTAACATTTATATCAGGAAACAAGCTTTTCATGGATATATCACATGATGTGATTGTGTCATTAAGGGATTTTCCCTTGGAGCTGAAGCAAGAACATACTCATTCTTAAGAAAGCTCAAACATGTTCAGTCAATAATCAGTCTCACTAATACAGAGTTCTCTTGATTTTTTTTTAATTATGCTCCTTAAGCTGTATTTAGAAAGCAAAGGCATTTCGTACAGAAATACAGAACATGAATATACAGGGTTAAAACTCTGACATTGTTTGATAGAGCATTAAACATTGTGCTTGTCTCCTCCTTTTCCATTAGGTTCACTCGCCCAGCTAGATGGTAAGTTTCAATGTTGATAACTTGGTAACTTGATTCAGCCACACACACACACACACACACACACACACACACCCACACACACACACACACAGACACACCCACACACACAATTGCACATTGTGTTTTACAAAAGTACATTATTGTTAGAACATAGGTTAGACATCATAATGTGGATTCACAGGTTTGTGAGCGAACAGATTCATGACAAGGTGGTTAAACTTGAATAAACGAATACATATTTCTGTGTTTTGTCAGTGATCTACATGCACAGCAAATTCACTAGTGTACATGTTTATAGACTTATATAGTGTTTATATAAATCTCAGTGACCAGTGTTAATTTAACACTCATGCCATTGTTGGTGTTTTAACTCCATGTCAGTGTTCATCTATTTAGTCTAATAGTGTGAAAGAAGAAACTCTGTGTGTGAATCATATGTACAGATTTACGAAAGGGGCTACACATTATTGTGACTACCAAAGAAGAATTTCCATACAAACATAAACAGTATGTGCAAATGTAATGATCATGCAGTTTTTCCCCATTTCATTCTTATATTTTCACATTGACCTTTGTTCCACATTATTCATTTATTTTCACGTATACTCTATTATTATTATTATTTTAACGTAGGGCACAAGTTCCTCCACCTTCCCTTCTCTACCCTCATTTTCCCTACATAATTAATTATTTCTCAGATAAAGATTTTCCCATATGATTTCTTTTTCAGATGTGATATTTACCCCATATGATTTATTTTGCATGTTTATTATTATTATTATTATTATTATTATTATTATTTTCACATGTAAGGAACAGGTTTGATTATTCACATGGTGTTCCATATTGTCATGTAATGAGGTTTAGGACAGATGCGAGTGCAGTTAAGAGTTTTATTGAAGAGAGATTGGCAGACAAATCTAAAGGCAAAACTGTAGGCCTAGTCATTAAACAAGCGAGGGATCAGGACATCGACAAACAACGTGAACTAGAGAAAGACAAGAGTCGAGAAACATGCCAGAAACAATATAATAAACAATGAAACAATGAAACAAAAAAAAACAGGATAACAGGTTTGCTGTTATCGATGCTCCGCCCTTAACAATGGCACACGAGGGGTTTAAATAGCAAATGAAACCAAAAGTTAAACATAAACAGCAGTAATTGATGATAACACGAGAGGATTATGCGCGATGATGCAGCACGATGGGGCATAACATGACACGTATGTTTATTTGAACTCACTTGTGCAGTTTCAGGTCGTAACAACTTCACCATGAGATTATATATTACATAATCACACATGAACTGTAGGCTATAGTCTGTGATATTTTCCCATAAGCATAGAGAAGCTAAGACTGGAAATGCACACTGGCGATGTTGCTGTGTAAAATCCATAAACTTAGAAAAAAATTCTAAAGCAATGTGTGTTTTAGCAATGCCATTAATAAGGCATGTGAGGGTGGCCTGAGATTGAGAGAAATGAAGGGAATAAGAGGGGTCTGACACTTGCTCTGGGGATGCAGCAGGGAAACAAAGGAAAACTTTTAAACACGGTGACTATATAATAACAGTAAAACATACAAAACACATTTAAGAAGATGAATTTATCTGAAGCGAATGTTGATAAAAGGCATAGAATAACAGTAACCATTTTGGTGAAGCAGTGTCACCAGGTTGTAGACTGAGGCAATCGCAGATCAAACTCTTTATTAAACGAAAACATAGAGATCAAACAAACAAAGCATGAATAAACCTGAAGTCCGATGCACTTATAATAGCGTGAGCATAACTAGAACGACTCTTGCTAGTGTTACCACCACTTCGATAATACCGAGCCTTAAATACCCGGCATTTACCCAAACTAAACATAATTAACAGAATGTCAAACACCGGTGTCAATCAGGAAGCACAAACCAAACCAAAAAACACGTGATTGGTCCGATGGCAAAACCCAGTGCCACAGTGCCCTCTGCTGGCCGCACTGTGACAAGCAGGATAAGTGCAACGTGGTAAAACTAGAGGTGAAGCTTGACAGTGCTAGGCAATGTTATCCTAGCTAGGTCACAAATATTTATTAGTTAGCCTCATATTTTAAAGAGACAATGCATGCACATAGCTTATTTTTTTCTTTGGTAATCAGTGCCCATAGAATTTTTAAACACATTTATTTAAGATGTTTGTTTTAGACAATTAATGAGTTAAAACAAGAATAAAAATATACAGTATACTGCCAGTATAACTTTTAATATTTTTTACAGTAACTTCCTGCCAACTTTGTACTGTACCGTTACTGTAAATATACAGGGATTTTTTTTTACACTGAGGCTACTTCAGAAGATCAGTAGTAACCCAAGATGACGCTTTAAAAGGTCTGATAAGATGTAATGACCACTAATATCAGTGGCCTGAAATATTTTTTAAATAAAATGTCTTGCTCTTTATAACCCATGTAATAAGAGTTGAATGTGTCATGTAATAAGAGTTGTTTTTCTTAATGAACAGTAAGATTGCACTTAGAATAAAGATGTGTGCTTCTGTGACCTCCCTCTGTTCTACCAGTGTGTGGTCGGCCTCCACTGAACACCAAGATTGTGGGTGGTGAAAATGCTGGTCCTGGGTCCTGGCCTTGGCAGGTCAGCTTTCAGAGAAGGGACAGACATTTCTGTGGTGGCAGCCTGATCAATCAGAACTGGGTCTTATCAGCTGCTCACTGTTTCCAAAGGTATATATGGAGTTATGATTGAGAAAATATTGGTATTTCCATGTTTCTGTGCAAACAACATATTAAGTATCCCATAGTGCACTGTATGCAGGTTATTACTGTTTATTGCAAATATAAAACATAAATATATGGGAAAATATGGGGAAGGAAGTGACAAATTAAATGATTATACCAGTTTCAAAGACCCCTCCTTTCATTTTCAGCACTACTGCATCTGAAATCACAATCTATCTAGGAATGGAAAATCTGATAGACCCTAATAGATCACAAAGAAACACTAGTAACATCATCATCCACAAAGATTTTAACCATACCACTTTGACCAATGACATTGCGCTGGTCCAGCTCTCCTCTTCAGTGAATTTGAATGATTATGTCATGCCGGTGTGCCTCGCAGCAAGCAGAAGTTCTTTTCCGGGTGGTACTAATGTCTGGGTCACAGGATGGGATAAAACCAGTTCTAATAGTAAGTACTTTCAACACGTAGACTGCATTTAATTTTTTTTTTTCAACTTTAAAAAAAAAAAAAAAAAAAAAAAAAAAAAAAATTTTTTTTTTTTAAACATCAACCACCCTACTAAAAAACAAAAAAAACAACCCCCCCCCCCACACCCAACCAACAAATCTAAACTGCATGTTTTTTGTTTTTTTTCCAAAAAAAAAAAAAAAATTCCCCCCCCCCCCCCCCCCCCCCCCCCCCCCCCGTTTCTGAACATCTGTTTCTAATCATATATAGTTACTAATCATCATAGATAGCTTCATGAAAATAACACAAGTTAGGCAATTAGAAAATCTCAAACACCGAAAGAATAAGGAGGCTGGAAAATATCTTACCAGTTGGCAAAGATGGCTTACCAGTTTGATTAGCCTGGCCTGTGTTTTCTTTGCTGGTAGCTGGTCAGACAAAGCTGGATTATTCAGCAGCGTTCATTATCATGAACATGTTGGTAAAAGTTCTTTATGGGTCTCCACAGATACGGTGCTCCCTCAAACCCTGCAGGAGGTGGAGGTGTCGATTGTCAGTAACAGTAACTGTACAAATATATATACATCTGGATTAATCACAGACAATATGATGTGTGCTGGCTTAGCTCAGGGAGGAAAAGACATATGCCAGGTAAGAAATCATATTAATTCAGGGCACAGTGGTAAAAGAGTTCCATGTTGTAAAAGAGCAGACACGTAGCTAACAGCTTTTTGTCCCTACAGGGTGATTCTGGAGGTCCACTGGTGGTCAAGCTCAAGGGAACCTGGATTCAAGCTGGGATTGTGAGTTTTACCTCTAACCAAGGATGTGCTGTACCTGGTATACCCAGTGGGTACACCAGAGTGTCCAAGTACCAAGACTGGATTAACAGCAAGATCACCAGCAATCAACCTGGATTTGTTACATTCTCAACTGGCAATCGTGGCTCTGCCAACCTCTTCTGTCTGTTACTTTTTTTCTCCATCATAACCTTTCTCCTCCCCCTATAAGGGCTGGTGAATCCATTAGGAATCATAGGCAGCCCCCTAGGGACTCACCAAATCCGATTAACGGTACTGAGCCATATTTAACATTCCTCATATTTTTTCTTACCTCAGAAAAGTTTGTTTGGTCAAATTGGTTTGTTGGCACGGTGGCTTAGTGGTTCGCCTCCAGGGTCCGGGGTTCGATTCCCGCCGGTGCAGGAGGTGTGTGCAGAGTTTGCATGTTCTCCCCGTGCTGCGGGGGTTTCCACCGGGTACTCCGGTTTCCTCCAAAGACATGCATGGTTGATTGGCGTGTCTAAATTCTCCATAGTGTATGAATGAGTGTGTATGTGCCCTAGTGCCATTGTAAATAAGCGGCAGTGTGTGCAAGGCTGTGTATTCATCACCAGTGTCCATCCATCCATCTTCTACCGCTTGTTCTACCTAACCACTAAGCCACCGTGCCCACCATCACTGGTGTGAATAAAAGTAAAAAGTACATCATACATATCAGTCATCATCATTGGTGTGTCTGTGAAGTGTGTGTGAATGTCAGTGATGATGAATTAGTTTGTTTACATCATTATGGATGAAAAGGATCATGGTATAATAATGCTGCTGACGTATTAGCGACAGTAGCAATCAAGATTGTTAGTTAAAATCCAAAATGAAGCAATAAAAACCATCGGGAACCAAATTTAAAAAAAAGAAAAAAGAAGAGGCAACGCGTGAAAATACGAACATAAACTTGTTATAATTTCTATATCATTTATTCTTTTTGTGGTGTTAAATTATTTATTTTTTTATTATAATTACTTAGATAATGGATTTACAGTGAAGCCCAGGATTAGTTCACTTCTGTCAATTTCTTATTTAAAAAATCTTAGTACTTACTTTGTATTGAGCATATAATAAAGATAAATTTATGTTGTTTCCTTTTTTGTGGTTATGCCTGTCCACGATGGCTATTTATAGTATTCCGGCGAACTTGAGCGAAGGTGTCTCTAGGATGTGTAGTCCGCACCGGCACAACGGCCGTGAGTTCGCCGTGGCATAACAATAAGGTAAATTTGTGTTTATTTTCTTTATTTGTGTGGTTATGCCTGTCCACAATGGCTATTTATTTAAAAAAAAAATGTGTTATTTTTATTGTTGAAGTAAATAAAATATAACTGAGTATGAATGTTGTATTTTTTGTGTGTGGGTGGGTGGATGGGTTGGTGAGCTAACATTACTGAAGTGAACTAAAATTACTGTACTCTAGCTATTCATCTGTCATACAGAACAATAAATAGCTTTTTTCTGTAGCTTTTACTTACTTACTTGGAGAACTTTTTTCTTAGCGTGTTCAATACTTTTTTCCGGTGTCATTCCACTTCATTACACATAACTTCATTTATGGACTTCAGTGTTGTGGATTCTTTATATTTCTGGATTTCTTGAGTTAATACTGATATCTGGTGAAAATTTCATGTGAATAAACTCACTGGAAATATATTTACTGGAAAAAATGTTGCCGCGTCCAATACATACAGTGGTGTGAAAAAGTGTTTGCCCCCTTCCTCATTTCCTGTTCCTTTGCATGTTTGTCACACTTAAGTGTTTCGGAACATCAAAACAATTTAAACAATAGTCAAGGACAACACAAGTAAACACAAAATGCAATTTGTAAATGAAGGTGTTTATTATTAAAGGTGAAAAAAAATCCAAACCATCATGGCTCTGTGTGAAAAAGTGATTGCCCCCCTTGTTAAAACATACTATAACTGTGGTTGTCCACACCTGAGTTCAATTTCTCTAGCCACACCCAGGCCTGATTATTGCCACACCTGTTCACAATCAAGACATCACTTAAATAGGAGCTGCTTGACACAGTAAGGTCCACCAGAAGATCCTTAAAAGCTACACATCATGCCGAGACCCAAAGAAATTCAGGAACAATTGAGAAAGAAAGTAATTGAGATCTATCAGTCTGGAAAGGGTTATAAAGCCATTTCCAAAGCTTTGGGAATCCAGCGAACCACAGTGAGAGCCATTATCCACAAATGGCGAAGACATGGAACAGTGGTGAACCTTCCCAGGAGTGGCCGGCCGCCCAAAATTACCCCAAGAGCGCAGCGACGACTCATCCAAGAGGTCACAAAAGACCCCACAACAACGTCCAAAGAACTGCAGGCCTCACTTGCCTCAGTTAAGGTCAGCGTTCATGCCTTCACCATCAGGAAAAGACTGGGCAAAAATGGCCTGCATGGCAGAGTTCCAAGGAGAAAACCACTGCTGAGCAAAAAGAACATCAAAGCTCGTCTCAATTTCTCCACAACACATCTTGATGATGCCCAAGACTTTTGGGACAACATTCTGTGGACCGATGAGACAAAAGTGGAACTCTTTGGAAGGTGTGTGTCCAAGTATATCTGGCGTAGAAGGAACACTGCATTTCATAAAAAGAACATTATACCAACAGTAAAATATGGTGGTGGTAGTGTGATGGTCTGGGGCTGTTTTGCTGCTTCAGGACCTGGAAGACTTGCCGTGATAAAAGGAATTTGAATTCTGCTGTCTACCAAGAGATCCTGAAGGAGAATGTCCGACCATCTGTTCGTGTACTCAAGCTGAAACGAACTTGGGTTCTGCAGCAGGACAATGATCCTAAACACACCAGCAAGTCCACCACCGAATGGCTGAAGAAAAACAAAATGAAGACTTTGGAGTGGCCTAGCCAAAGTCCTGACCTGAATCCTATTGAGATGTTGTGGTATGACCTTAAAAAGGCCGTTCATGCTCGAAAACCCTCTAATGTAACTGAATTAGGGCAATTCTGCAAAGATGAGTGGGCCAAAATTCCTCCAGGACGCTGTAAAAGCCTCATTGCACGTTATCGCAAATGCTTGGTTGCAGTTGTTGCTGCTAAGGGTGGCCCAACCAGTTATTAGGTTTAGGGGGCAATCACTTTTTCACACAGGGCCATGATGGTTTGGATTTTTTTTTCACCTTTAATAATAAACACCTTCATTTACAAATTGCATTTTGTGTTTACTTGTGTTGTCCTTGACTATTGTTTAAATTGGTTTGATGTTCCGAAACACTTAAATGTGACAAACATGCAAAGGAACAGGAAATGAGGAAGGGGGCAAACACTTTTTCACACCACTGTATTTCCGTCCACTGTCTATATCACTTGTCATTCTACTTCTCTGCTTAGTCTAAACTTCATTACTATTGCACTATTAAATCTGGTTAGATGCTAAACTGCATTTCGTTGTAATTGTACTCTGTACAATGACAATAAAGTTTAATCTAATCTAATCATTTAAAAAAAACTGTCCTATGGGGCACTAGTTCTATGTCAATGTGGCAAACCTCTCATGAGGGCATGTGAGTAGGTGACTCGGGCAGGGGAGATAACAGATTACATACAGTATGCTAGGAATGCGACAAGAAATTTGTAGACCCAGGACTTCAAGAGAGGGAAGACTACCTGAAGTCAAAGGAGACACAAGATCATGGAGATTTATTTGTGGTAAGTTGAGTGTGTGTTGTATGTGCGCTAGTCCTAAATGCTCCAGGTGCAAATAAAACTCTGATAAATTTAACATTCGATCGATCGTATATTCAGTTATACTTTCTCATAATTATATTTAATACAACAAAGGATCAGGTTAATTGCATATCTTATCTTCTATAAAGTGGTGTGTTGTTGATCTTTACTGCCAAGTTCCCAGGGAATCTTCTTAGTGAGAAATTTTTGATCTTACAATAGACAACCACATTAATGTTCCCCATCTTAAAGTAAACTCAGCCAGCATGAAACAACTCAAATAAGACAAAACACCTTTAGATATTGTACTTTTTGGGAAAGATGTGTTAAGCAGTGTAACCTCAGTGGTACCACATATGTACAATAAAGGTTTTCTGCAGAGCACTCATAGTTCTTGTTTCACCCTTGGTAAAGTTAAAAAATAATGTCTTTGTGGTTAATTAGCTTAATCTCTCACTGACAACATGACAGAAATGTAACTTCAAATTGAAGTAAATTTATTCCATGGAAATAAATAACCCCATCAAAACATTACAAAAAAAAATACAAAATAATTACTGTTACACTTTATGTTATTTGCACGAACTCCTTTTGCCAACAGAGCAACACAAAATCTTCTTTAGTACTTGATTTAAATTGGAAAATACAGAGCAAGGAACCTGAGACCACTTCAGAGCACCCTACAGGTTTTCAATGGGCTTTAGGACAGTGGACTGGGATGACTGTCTGTGCCCTTGGCTTGATTCTGTGGCCATTGAACCATTTTTATGTGAATTTTGATGTATGTTTTGGATTCATGTCCTGCTGGAAGAGTAAGTCAGATTTTTATATACTAGCAGTTTCCCTATGTATGTATGCGTGCATGTATACACTCTCTTGGGAAATTTTAGCATAAAGTGCTCAACCGCACATGACACAATCCGTGTGCTCTTTATCGGCTTCTAAATTCACAAGATGACACTGAGCCTGTAAAAAATTATCATGATTGTTTAACAGAAATCGTATCTTCGTGTAGTATAAAAAGTGATTTGTCTGATATTCGCCCTCTCACCTGTGCCTGCAATTTACGTAAAGGACAGAAAGCGACCATTTTTACTTATTCTAGTTATGCTTCGGTGTAGCACATGATTTTGGACGGATTTGGCAAGTTTTTTACACTGATTGTATTCTTAGTGCATGACCTAATGAGCCAGTAGCACTTCTGTAGGTTGCTCTGGATAAGGGCATCTGCCAAATGTCATAAATGTAATGTAAATGTAAAATACTGCTTAACATGTATGTAAATTTTTCTCTCACTAACTCTCTGATATGGTAAATAAAAGCTGAAATAAATATGTCTGTTACATTAAGTAGATACCTTAATTAACTTAACACAGGAAATATATGATAACATGAATTGTGTGGTGTTATAGAAAAATTGATTTTGAATGTCATTAGCCTAGGTGTATGTAAACTTTTGGCCTCCACTGTATAAGTTTCACTGATTGTTTGGCACTGATTGATTTTGACATTAATGGATTTTCCCTTGGAGCTGAAGCAAGAACATCCTCATTCTTAAGAAAGCTCAAACCTGTTCAGTCAATAATCAGTCTCACTAATACAGAGTTCTCTTGATTTTTTAAATTATGCTCCTTAAGCTGTATTTAGAAAGCAAGGGCATTTCGTACAGAAATACAGAACATGAATATACAGGGTTAAAACTCTGACATTGTTTGATAGAGCATTAAACATTGTGCTAGTCTCCTCCTTTTCCATTAGGCTCACTTGCCCAGCTAGATGGTAAGTTTCAATGTTGATAACTTGGTAACTTGATTCAGCACACACACACACACACACACACACAACTGCACGGTGTGTTTTACAAAAGTACATTTTTGTTAAGAAATAGGTTAGACATCATAATGTGAATTCACAGGTTTGTGAGCGAACAGATTCATGGCAAGGTGGTTAAACTTGAATAAACGAATACATATTTCAGTGTTTTGTCAGTGATCTACATGCACAGCAAATTCACTAGTGTACATGTTTATAGCCTTATATAGTGTTTATATAAATCTCAGTGACCAGTGTTAATTTAACACTCATGCCATTGTTGGTGTTTTAACTCCATGTCAGTGTTCATCTATTTAGTCTAATAGTGTTAAAGAAGAAACTTTGTGTGAATCATATGTACAGATTTACGAAAAGGGCTACACATTATTGTGACAACCAAAGAGGAATTTCCATACAAACATAAAGAGTATGTGCAAATGTAATGATCATGCAGTTTTTCCCCATTTGATTCTTATATTTTCACATTAACCTTTGTTCCACATTATTCATTTATTTTCACATATGCTCTATTATTATAATTTTTTTAACGTAGGGCACAAGTTCCCGCACCTCCCCTTCTCTACCCTCATTTTCCCTACATAATTAATTATTTCTCAGATAAAAATATGATTTCTTTTCACATGTGCTATTTACCCCATATGATTTATTTTGCATGTTTATTATTATTATTATTATTATTATTATTATTATTATTATTATTATTATTATTATTATTATTATTATTATTTTCACATGTAAGGAACAGGTTTGATTATTCACATGGTGTTCCATATTGTCATGTAATGAGGTTTAGGACAGATGCGAGTGCAGTTAAGAGTTTTATTGAAGAGAGATTGGCAGACAAATCTAAAGGCAAAACTGTAGGCCTAGTCATTAAACAAGCGAGGGATCAGGACATCGACAAACAACGTGAACTAGAGAAAGACAAGAGTCGAGAAACATGCCAGAAAAAATATAAGAAACAATGAAACAAAAGAACCAGGATAACAGGTTTGGTAGGTTACAAATACACAAACGATGCTCCGCCCTTAACAAAGGCACACGAGGGGTTTAAATAGCAAATGAAACCAAAAGTTAAACATAAACAGCAGTAATTGATGATAACACGAGAGGATTATGTGCGATGTTGCAGCACGATGGGGCATAACATGACACGTATGTTTATTTGAACTCACTTGTGCAGTTTCAATCTTCACCATGAGATTATATATTACATAATCACACATGAACTGTAGGCTACAGTATGTGATATTTTCCCATAAGCATAGAGAAGCTAAGACTGGAAATTCACACTGGCGATGTTGCTGTGTAAAATCCATAAACTTAGAAAAAAATTCTAAAGCAATGTGTGTTGGGATCTTAACTCCTGGTTCAAATTAAGAATTACAAGCAAAATAATGAGTAGAGCATTTTATTAGCATGTTTGCCTCACACCTCCAGGGTTGAGGGTTTGATTCCTGCTGTGGCCCTGTATGTTTGTGAAATAAAGTAATAAAGAATAACAAGAAATAAAAGGAGAATCTGTGGGCACAGATGCCATTAATGAAGCATGTGAGGGTGGCCTGACTGACCTGAGATTGAGGGAAATGAAGGGAATAAGAGGGGTCTGACACTTGCTCTGGGGATGCAGCATGGAAACAAAGGAAAACTTCCAAACACGGTGACTATATAATAACACAGTAAAACATACAAAACACATTTAAGAAGATGAATTTATCTGAAGCAAATGTTGATAAAAGGCATAGAATAACATTAATTATTCTGGTGAAGCAGGGTAAGTGCAACATGGTAAAACTAGAGGTGAAGCTTGACAGTGCTAGGCAATGTTATCCTAGCTAGGTCACAAATATTTATTAGTTAGCCTCATATTTTAAAGAGATAATGCATGCACATAGCTTATTTTTTTCTTTGGTAATCAGTGCCCATAGAATTTTTAAACACATTTATTTAAGATGTTTGTTTTAGACAATTAATGAGTTAAAACAAGAATATAAATATGCAGTATACTGCCAGTATATCTTCTAATTTTTTTTACAGTAACTTCCTGGCAATTTGTACTGTACCGTTACTGTAAATATACAGGGATTTTTTACACTGGGGCTACTTCGTAATATCAGGAGTAACTAAAGACGATGCTTTAAAAGGTCTGATAAGATGTAATGACCAATAATATCAGGGGCCTGAAAATATTTTTTAAATAAAATGTCTTGCTCTTTATAATCCAGTGTGTACTGTGTAATGTAATAAGAGTTGTTTTCTTAATGAACAGTAAGATTGCCGTTAGAATAAAGATGTGTGCTTCTGTGACCTCCCTCTTTTCTACCAGTGTGTGGTCGGCCTCCACTGAACACCAAGATTTTGGGTGGTGAAAATGCTGGTCCTGGGTTCCATGACGCTGTTGCCATACAAGCAGAGACGGAAATAAAGGGAGAGCAGAGTCATGCCAACTTTAAGAACAGCTGAAATCTGAACCTCATAGGTAAGGACAGATAGCGACGTGAAAACACGACAAAAAATATCTGAAGTGTAAAATGACTACACAATTTGCAACTGTGGCTCAGTTGGTAGAGTGGGTTGTCCACTAATCGTGGACTATACTCTTTTCTACCAGTGTGGTCGGCCTCCTCTGAACACCAAGATTGTGGGTGGTGAAAATGCTGTTGCCGGGTCCTGGCCTTGGCAGGTCAGCTTTCAGAGAAGGGGCAGCCATTTCTGTGGTGGCAGCCTGATCAATCAGAACTGGGTCTTATCAGCTGCTCACTGTTTCCAAAGGTATATATGAAGTTATGATTGAGAAAATATTGGTATTTCCCTGCTTCCACGCGTACAACATATAAAGTGTCCCATAGTGTACTGTAAGTAGGTTGTTACTGTTTATTGTAAATATAAAATATAAGGAAATATGGGGTGGGGAGTGACAAATTAAATGATTATATCAGTTTCAAAGTCTCTTCCTTTCATTTTCAGCACTACTGCATCTGAAATCACAATCAATCTAGGAATGTTCAATCTGAATGGGTCCAACCATAATAGAGCACAAAGGAGCACTAGTAACATCATCATCCACCAAGAATATAACGATACCACTTTGACCAATGACATTGCGCTGGTCCAGCTCTCCTCATTGATCAAGCTCAATGGAACCTGGATTCAGGCTGGGATTGTGAGTTTTACATCTAACAAAGGATGTGCTGTACCCGGTTTACCCAGTGGGTACACCAGAGTGTCCAAGTACCTAGACTGGATTAACTGCAAGATCAGCAGCAATCAACCCGGATTTGTTACATTCTCAACTGGCAATCGTGGCTCTGCCAACCTCTTCTGTCTGTTCCTTTCTTTCTCCATCATCCCAGTTTTTTACAATGATTGTATTCTTAGTACATGACCTAATGAGCCAGTAGCACTTCTGTAGGTCGCTCTGGAAAAGGGCATTTGCCAACTGTCATAAATGTAATGTAAACGTAAAATACTGCTTAAAGTTTATGTAAATTTTTCTCCCACTGAAAATCTGATATGGTAAATAAAAGCTGAAATAAATTAAATGAAATGAAATGTCTGTTAAATGAAATAGATACCTTAATTGACTTAACACAGGAAATGTATGATAACATGAAATGTGTGGTGTGTGGTGTGTTGAGTTTGAATGTCATTAGCCTAGGTGTATGTAAACTTTTGGCCTCAACTATATGTTTCATTGTTTGTTTGGTATATTAGTCTTCAATGTTGATCTCAAGTCAGTTTTTCCTCCACCTAGTAATTACAAGTTGTTCAGGGACCTAGTTCTAGATCAGTGTGGGAAGTAACCTCTTCTCACGAAGTGTAAACAGGTGGTGCAAGTTGGGGAGGTTACAGTTTATGCGTGCAGCAGGGAGGAAGTTTCTAACACCATACGTAGAGACACAGGACATCAAGAGATAGAAGACTGCCTGAAACCAGAGGAGACACAAGATCATGGATATCTATTTGTGGAAAATTGTGTGTGTTCTATGTGCTCTACTCCTTAATGCTAGAGGTAGGTGTAAAAGAATTGCTCATTCTGATGACATTTTGAATATATTACATTTAAGGCAAAACACTAAAGAAGAATAGGGTAATAATAATAATTAAAAAATAGATATCAGAATTGTTAGTTGGTTGCTGAGACTTGTATACAGATTCTTTTGCATTGAAACAAAAATGGACATTTATTTATACAAAAGGAGGTTTCTTCTAATAATAAGTATGCATAAATATGCATCTTTAATAAAGCTAATCTAATACATCTAATCTTTTGATGTTTGTTGTTAGAATTAAAATATTTATTTTACCATGAAGATGCTCAAAGGAGAAAACTTGTTACAGAACTGCTTGCTGCAAAGTAATTTATTTTCCATCAATTTATTTATTTTCTTTATTGTTTCATCAGGAAAAGAACGTGCACTGTTTTATGTCATTTTCAGAATAAAAACATAAATGCAACCATAGATTTATATCCTTTATTATCCTTTTAAATAGAGATAGGAATGAACGTAAAATTTCATCAATGCGTTCTAGAAACACAGATTTTTGGTTCTGAACATAGAAAAGTATTATCTTAAGGAAAACAGTTTTAAAAATACAACATGCATTTCCATTCTATTTAGTGCAGCTTATAAGGTTTATAAAGGAAATTGTGTATATCCTAATGACATTTAAAGTAACATTTATTTCAGGAAACAAGCTTTTCATGATATATCACATGATGTGATTTTGCCTGGGGGCTGTTAGGATAAGCACATCTTAAAGTATTTTTACTTCCCATTGTGAAATGGTGTGTGTTTTTCTCAGTATATTTGTTATACTCTATATATCTGTATATTCACTATTATCCACTATATATATATATATATATAAATTGAAAGGCAAATTTGACTGGAATTGTAATTTTACTCTAATTAAAATAATTTGTTTCACTGAATTGTTGATCATCTATTAAAATAGCTTTAAACATTTGTTTTAAATTTACACTATTTTTTGTCAGTTACATTATAGAGTGCATTATATATATATTTTTTACACAGATTGTCCGAAGCAGTGTATCATTTTCTATTAAAATATATATCTATTATACTCAGACGTTTTTGTTTGTCTTGGCTGAGGAAAGAACATCCTCAACAAGAAAGTTCAAACCTTGTCAGTCAATAATCCGTCTCACTAATACAGGGTTCTCTTGATGTTTTTTTTATTATTATAATCTGCGTATTGTCTGCTCCTTATGCTATATTTAGAAAGCAAATATTTTCCATACAGAATTACAGAATATGAATATACAGTTGTGAAACTCTCTGACATTGTCTGTCATTAAAAATTGTGCTTGTCTCCTCCTTTTCCATTAGGCTCACTCGCCCATCTAGATGGTAAGTTTCAATGGTGGTAACGTGATTCAAAACACACACACACACACATGCACGCACAGTATGTTTGTAAAAAAATAATGGTGACAAAAGCATATTATTTTTAGAACATAGGCTAGACACCGCATAGTGGATTCACAGGTTTGTGAGTAAACAGAGTCATGACAAGGTGGTTAAACTTGAAATTCATTTCATGAATAAAAAAGTGCATATTTCAGTGTTTAGTCAGTGATTTATATTCACTAGTGTAAGTGTTTATATACTCATATGGTGTTTATATAATTCTCAGTGACCAGTGTTAATTTAACACTCAAGGCATTGTTAGTGTTTTAACTCCATGTCAGTGTTCATCTATTTAGTCTAATAGTGTTGAAGAAGAAACTCTGAGTGTGAATCATATGATTTACAAAAGGGGCCACACATTATTGTGACTACCAAAGATGATTTTCCATCCATACATCTTCTACCACTTACTCCTTTCTCAGGGTCGCGGGGATCCTGGAGCCAATCCCAGGGAGCATCAGGCACAAGGCAGGGTACACCCTGGACAGAGTGTCAGTCCATCGCGGGGCACAATCACGTACACACTCACACATACACTACGGACACTTTATACACGCCAATCAGCCTACCATGCACGTCTTTGGACTGGGGGAGGAAACCGGAGTACCCGAAGGAAACCCCCACTGCATGAGGATAACATGACAACTAACTAAATAACGCATGGCCCCTGTAATGTAATAATAGTTCTTCTTAATGAACAGTAAGATTGCAATTAGAATAAAGATGTGTGCTTCTGTGACCTCCCTCTTTTCTACCAGTGTGTGGTCGGCCTCCACTGAACACCAAGATTGTGGGTGGTGAAAATGCTGGTCCTGGGTCCTGGCCTTGGCAGGTCAGCTTTCAGACAACGGGCAGCCATTTCTGTGGTGGCAGCCTGATCAATCAAAACTGGATCTTATCAGCTGCTCACTGTTTCCAAAGGTATATATGGAGTTATGATTGAGAAAATGTTGGTATTTCCATGCGTACAACATATAAAGTGTCCCACAGTGTACTGTAAGTAGGTTGTTATAAAATGCTTAGTGGTTAGCATGTTCACCTCACACCTCCAGGGTCCGGGGTTCGAGTCCCACCAGGGTCATGTGTGTGCAGAGTTTGTATCTGCGGGGGTTTCCTCCGGGTACTCCAATTTCCTCCCCAGTCCAAAGACATGCATGATATGATTGACATGTCTAAAGTGTCCATAGGGTATGAATGGGTGTGTGAGTGTGTACGTGATTGTGCCCTGTGATGGACTGGCACCCTGTCCAGGTTGCACACCGCCTTGTGCCCAATGTTCCCTGGGATAGGCTCCATGTTCCCCGCGACCCTGACAAGAAGTAAGAAGTAGAAGATGGATTAATGGATGGATAAAATTTAAGGGGAGTGACAAATTAAATGATTATATCAGTCTCAAAGCCTCTTCCTTTCATTTTCAGCATTACTGCATCTGAAATCACAATCTATCTAGGAATGGAAAATCTGAATGGGTCCAACCCTAATAGATCAGAAAGAAGCACTAATAACATCATCATCCACCAAGATTTTAACCATACCACTTTGACCAATGACATTGCGCTGGTCCAGCTCTCCTCTTCAGTGAATTTGAATGATTATGTCATGCCGGTGTGCCTCGCAGCAAGCAACAGTTCTTTTCCTGGTGGTACTAATGTCTGGGTCACAGGATGGGGTAAAACCAGTTCTAATAGTAAGTACTCCACACCCAGTGGACTGCATGCTTAATTAATTTACTTCAACGATTTGAAAAAAAAAATAGATAATAGAAGTGAATTGTTCCTTATTTTGGAATACACCTGTTGAAAATCAAGCTTGGTCAACCCAGCTACCTGCTACCAAAACAAGGCACGCTTGTCAAACCAGTAGCACAACTTTGTCAGATTCAAAGTTTCCGAACATCTGTTTCTAATCACAGATAGGCAATTAGAAAATCTCAAACACTGAAATAATAATGAGGCTGGAAAATATCTTACCAGCCGGCAAAGATGACAGACCAGTTTGATTAGCCTGGACCGTGTTTTCATTGCTGGTAGCTGGTCAGACAAAGCTGGATTATTCAGCAGGGTTCATTATTATGAACATGTTGCTAAAAGTTCATCATGGGGCTCTCCACAGATCCGGTGTCCCTCAATCCCTGCAGGAAGTGCAGGTGCCGATTTATAATCGCAGTAACTGTACAAACGAATATAGACCTATTTCCATCACAGACAATATGATGTGTGCTGGCTTAATTCAGGGGGGAAAGGGCACATGCCAGGTAAGAAATCGTATTAATTCGGGGCACAGTGGTAAAAGAGTGCCATGTTGTAAAAGAGCAGACATGTAGCTAACAGCTTTTTGTCCCTACAGGGTGATTCTGGAGGTCCACTGGTGGTCAAACTCAATGGAACCTGGATTCAGGCTGGGATCGTGAGTTTTGGCACTACCCAAGGATGTGCTGTACCTGGTATACCCGGTGTGTACACCAGAGTGTCCAAGTACCAAGACTGGATTAACAGCAAGATCAGCAGCAATCAACCCGGATTTGTTACATTCTCAACTGGCAATCGTGGCTCTGCCAACCTCTTCTGTCTGTTCCTTTCTTTCTCCATCATCCCCTTCCTCCTCTCCCTATAAGGGCTGGTGAATCCATTAGGCGTCATAGGCGCCGACCAGACTCACCAAATTTGATTAACAGTACCGAGCCACATTTAACATTCCTCATATTTTTTATTTCCTGAGAAAAGTTTGTTTGGTCAAATTGGTTTGTTGGCGCCCTCTAGTGCCAATGTAAATTAGCGGCAGTGTCTGCAAGGCTGTGTTATGTGCAACAGGACACTCATCAGCGATGTATTTTATTTTATTTATTTTTTAATAAAATTAGCAAGTACATCATACTTATCAGTCATCATTACTGGTTTGTCTGTGTGACTGTGTGAGTGTGTGTGAGTGTCAGTGATGATGATTTAGTTTTTTGTATTTTTTACATGATTATGGATGATAATGATCATGGAATAATAATGCTGCTGACGTATTAACGACAGTAGCAATCCAGATTGTTAGTTGAGATACAAAATGAAGCAATAAAAACCATCGGGAGACAAATTTTGAAAAAGAAAAAAGAAGAAGGCAAAGCGTGAAAATACAAACATAAACTTGTTATAATTTCTATATAATTTATTCTTTTTGTGGTGTTAAATTATTTAGATAATGGATTTACATTGAAGACCAGGATTAGTTGACTTCTGTCAACTACTTATTTAAAAAATCTTAGCACTTGTAAATTTATGTTCTATTTTTGTGGTTGGGCCAGTTCACGATGACTATTTATGAAAAAAAAAATTGGTTTTATTTTATTATTTTTATTGTTGAAGTAAATAAAATATAACTGAGTATGAGTGTTGTATTTTTTGTGTGTGGGTGGGTGGATGGGTTGGTGAGCTAACATTACTGAAGTGAGCTAAAATTACTGTACTCTAGCTATTTCATCTGTCATACAGAACAATAAATAGCTTTTTTCTGTAGCTTTTACTTACTTACTTGGAGAACTTTTTTCTTAGCGTGTTCAATACTTTTTTCCGGTGTCATTCCACTTCATTACACATAACTTCATTTATGGACTTCATTGTTGTGGATTCTTTATATTTCTGGATTTCTTGAGTTAATACTGATATCTGGTGAAAATTTCATGGGAATAAACTCACTGGAAATATATTTACTGAAAAAAATGTTGACGCATCCAATACATATTTCCGTCCACTGTCTATTCCGATCACTTGTCATTCTACTTCTCTGCTTAGTCTAAACTTCATTACTATTGCACTATTAAATCTGGTTAGATGCTAAACTGCATTTCATTGTACTTGTAATCTGTACAATGACAATAAAGTTTAATCTAATCTAATCAGTTAATAAAAAAAACTCTCCTGTGGGGCACTAGTTCTATGTCAATGTGGCAAACCTCTCATGAGGGCATGTGAGTAGGTGACTCAGGCAGGGGAGATACCAGATTACATATGCTAGGAATGCGAAAAGAAATTTGTAGACCCGGGACATCAAGAGAGGGAAGACTACCTGAAGTCAAAGGAGACACAAGATCATGGAGATTTATTTGTGGTAAGTTGAGTGTGTGTTGTATGTGCGCTACTCCTAAATGCTCCAGGTGCAAATAAAACTCTGATAAAGTTAACATTCGATCGATCATACTGTATATTCAATTATACTTTCTCATAATTATATTTAATACAACAAAGGATCTGGTTAATTGCATATCTTATCTTCTATAAAGTGGTGTGTTGTTGATCTTTACTGCCAAGTTCCCAGGGAATCTTCTTAGTGAGAAATTTTTGAATGTCATTAGCCTAGGTGTATGTAACCTTTTGGCCTCCGCTGTATAAGTTTCATTGTTTGTTTGGTATATTAGTCTTCAATGTTGATCTCAAATCAGTTTTTCCTCCACCTAGTAATTACAAGTTATACAGGGACCTAGTTCTAGATCAGTGTGGGAAGTAACCTCTTGTAAGGAAGTGTAACCAGGTGGTGCAGGTTGGGGAGGTTACAGTTTACGCGTGCAGCAGGGAGGACGTTTCTAACATGGTATGTAGAGACACAGGACATCAAGAGACAGAAGACTGCCTGAAACCAGAGGAGACACAAGATCATGGATGTCTATTTGTGGAAAATTGTGTGTGTTCTATGTGCTCTACTCCTTAATGCTAGAGGTAGGTGTAAAATAATAGCTCATTCTGATGATATTTTTAATATATTACATTTAAGGCAAAACACTAAAGGAGAATAGGGTAATTTAAAAAAATAGGTATCAGAGTTGTTAGTTGGTTGCTGACATTCTTATAAGTTTTCTTTTGTATTGAAACAAAAATGTACATTTATTTATACAAAAGCAGTTTCTTCTAATTAAATATGCAGAAATATGCATACTTAATAAAGATAATCCAATACATCTAGTCTTTTGATTTTTGCTGTTAGAATTAAAATATTTATTTTACCATGAAGATGCTCAAAGGAGAAAACTTGTTACAGAACTGCTTGCTGCAAAGTATTTTATTTCAATCAATTTATTTATTTTCTTTATTGTTTAATCAGGAAAAGAACGTGCACTGTTTTATGTCATTTTCAGTATAAAAACATAAATGCAACCATAGATTTATATCCTTTATTATCCTTTTACATAGAGATAGGAATGAACATGTAAAATTTCATCAATGCGTTTCATCTAGAAACACAGATTTTGGTTCTATACATAGAAAAGTATTATCTTAAGGAAAACAGTTTTAAAAATACAACATGCATTTCCATTCTATTTAGTGCAGCTTATAAGGTTTATAAAGGAAACTGTGTATAGCATAATGACACTTAAAGTGACATTTATATCAGGAAACAAGCTTTTCATGATATATCACATGATGTGATTGTGACATTAAGGGATTTTCCCTTGGAGCTGTTGGGATAAGCACATCTTAAAGTATGTTTACTCACCGGGTCCATTGGGAACTGATGTGTGTTTTTCTCAGTATATTTGTTATTCTCTATATATCTGTATATTGACTATTATCCACTTTGTATAATATGTTTTAATATATAAATTGAAAGCCAAATTTGACTGGAATTGTAATTTTACTCTAATTAAAATAATTTGTTTCACTGAACTGTTGATAATCTATTAAAATAGCTTTGAACATTTGTTTGAATTTTTTTTTTGTCACTGACATTATAGTTATTATATATATATATATATATATATATATATATATATATATATATATATATATATATATATATATATATATATATATATATATATATATATATATATATATATATATATATATATATATATATATATTTACACAGATTGTCCTAAGAAGTTATAAATCATACTAGTTTATTTATCATTAGCTATGTTTATTGTTTTCTATTAACATAATAAAAATTCATGTGATGTTGTGTTCAAAATTATACTCAGACATTTTTGTTTGTCTTGGCTGAGGCAAGAACATCCTCATTCTTAAGATAGCTCAAACCTGTTCAGTCAATAATCAGTCTCACTAATACAGAGTTCTCTTGATTTTTTAAATTATGCTCCTTAAGCTGTATTTAGAAAGCAAAAACTTTCCATAGACAATTACAGAATATGAATATACAGTTGTGAAACTCTGACATTGTTTATCATTAAACATTGTGCTTGTCTCCTCCTTTTCCATTAGGCTCACTCGCCCAGCTAGATGGTAAGTTTCAATGGTGATAACTTGGTAACTTGATTCAGCACACACCCACACACACCCACACACACACACACACACACACACACACACACACACACACACACTAATGCACGGTATGTTTTACAAAATTACATTATTGTTAGAACATATGTTAGACACCACAAAGTGGATTCACAGGTTTGTGAGCGAACAGATTCATGACAAGGTGGTTAAACTTGAATAAACGAATACATGTTTCAGTGTTTTGTCAGTGATCTACATGCACAGCAAATTCACTAGTGTGCATGTTTATAGACTTATATAGTGTTTATATAAATCTCAGTGACCAGTGTTAATTTAACACTCATGCCATTGTTGGTGTTTTAACTCCATGTCAGTGTTCATCTATTTAGTCTAATAGTGTTAAAGAAGAAACTGTGTGTGAATCATATGTACAGATTTACGAAAGGGGCTACACATTATTGTGACTACCAAAGAGGAATTTCCATACAAACATAAACAGTATGTGCAAATGTAATGATCATGCAGTTTTTCCCCCATTTGATTCTTATATTTTCACATTGAGCTTTGTTCCACATTGTTCATTTATTTTCACTTATGCTCTATTTTTTTTTTTAACGTAGGGCACAAGTTCCCCCACCTCCTCTTCTCTACCCTCATTTTCCCTACACAATTAATTATTTTTCAGATAAAGATTTTCCCATATGATTTCTTTTCACGTGATATTTACCCCATATGATTTATTTTGCAAGTTTATTATTATTATTATTATTATTATTATTATTATTTTCACATGTAAGGAACAGGTTTGATTATTCACATGGTGTTACATATTGTCATGTAATGAGGTTTGGGACAGATGCGAGTGCAGTTAAGAGTTTTATTGAAGAGAGATTGGCAGACAAATCCAAATCCAAAGGCAAAACAGTAGTCATTAAACAAGCGAGGGATCAGAAGATCGACAAACAACATGAACTAGAGACAGACAAGAATCGAGAAACATGCCAGAAACAATATAAGAAACAATGAAACAAATGAACCAGGATTTCAGGCTCGATAGGTTACGAATATGCAAAGGATGCTTCGCCCTGAACAAAGACACACGAGCGGGTTAAATACCAAACGAAACCAAAGGTTAAACAAACTGACTGAACTGACATAAACTGTGACTAATGGTAACATGTGAGAGAGACTAACCACTACTATGAGTGGCCTGAAAATATTTTTTAAATAAAATGTCTTGCTCTTTATAATCCAGTGTGTACTGTGTAATGTAATAAGAGTTGTTTTCTTTAATTAACAGTAAGATTGCAGTTAGAATAAAGATGTGTGCTTCTGTGACCTTCCTCTGTTCTACCAGTGTGTGGTCGGCCTCCACTGAACACCAAGATTGTGGGTGGTGAAAATGCTGGTCCTGGGTCCTGGCCTTGGCAGGTCAGCTTTCAGACAACGGGCAGCCATTTCTGTGGTGGCAGCCTGATCAATCAAAACTGGATCTTATCAGCTGCTCACTGTTTCCAAAGGTATATATGGAGTTATGATTGAGAAAATGTTGGTATTTCCATGCGTACAACATATAAAGTGTCCCACAGTGTACTGTAAGTAGGTTGTTATAAAATGCTTAGTGGTTAGCATGTTCACCTCACACCTCCAGGGTCCGGGGTTCGAGTCCCACCAGGGTCATGTGTGTGCAGAGTTTGTATGTTCTCTTTGTGCTGCGGGGGTTTCCTCCGGGTACTCCAATTTCCTCCCCAGTCCAAAGACATGCATGATATGATTGACATGTCTAAAGTGTCCATAGGGTATGAATGGGTGTGTGAGTGTGTACGTGATTGTGCCCTGTGATGGACTGGCACCCTGTCCAGGTTGCACACCGCCTTGTGCCCAATGTTCCCTGGGATAGGCTCCATGTTCCCCGCGACCCTGACAAGAAGTAAGAAGTAAAAGATGGATTAATGCATGGATAAAATTTAAGGGGAGTGACAAATTAAATGATTATATCAGTCTAAAAGCCTCTTCCTTTCATTTTCAGCATTACTGCATCTGAAATTACAATCTATCTAGGAATGGAAAATCTGAATGGGTCCAACCCTAATAGATCAGAAAGAAGCACTAATAACATCATCATCCACCAAGATTTTAACCATACCACTTTGACCAATGACATTGCGCTGGTCCAGCTCTCCTCTTCAGTGAATTTGACTGATTATGTCATGCGGTGGGTGCGCGTTCGCAGCAAGCAGAAGTTCTTTTCCGGGTGGTACTAATGTCTGGGTCACAGGATGGGGTAAAACCAGTTCTAATAGTAAGTACTCCACACCCAGTGGACTGCATGCTTAATTAATTTACTTCAACGATTTGAAAAAAAATAGATAATAGAAGTGAATTGTTCCTTATTTTTGGAATACACCTGTTGAAAATCAAGCTTGGTCTACCTGCTGCACTGCTATCAAAACAAGGCACGCTTGTCAAACCAGTAGCACAACTTTGTCAGATTCAAAGTTTCCGAACATCTGTTTGTAATCACAGATAGGCAATTAGTAAATCTCAAACACTGAAATAATAATGAGGCGGAAAATATCTTACCAGCTGGCAAAGATGACAGACCAGTTTGATTAGCCTGGCCTGTGTTTTCATTGCTGGTAGCTGGTCAGACAAAGCTGGATTATTCAGCAGGGTTCATTATTGGAACATGTTGCTAAAAGTTCATCATGGGTCTCTCCACAGATCCGGTGCTCCCTCAAACCCTGCAGGAAGTGCAGGTGCCGATTGTCAGTAACAGTAACTGTACAAACGAATATAGACCTATTTCCATCACAGACAATATGATGTGTGCTGGCTTAATTCAGGGGGGAAAGGGCACATGCCAGGTAAGAAATCGTATTAATTCAGGGCACAGTGGTAAAAGAGTGCCATGTTGTAAAAGAGCAGACAAGTAGCTAACAGCTTTTTGTCCCTAAAGGGTGATTCTGGAGGTCCACTGGTGGTCAAACTCAATGGAACCTGGATTCAGGCTGGGATCGTGAGTTTTGGCACTAACCAAGGATGTGCTGCACCTGGTATACCCGGTGTGTACACCAGAGTGTCCAAGTACCAAGACTGGATTAACAGCAAGATCAGCAGCAATCAACCCGGATTTGTTACAGTCTCAACTGGCAATCGTGGCTCTGCCAACCTCTTCTGTCTGTTCCTTTCTTTCTCCATCATCCCCTTCCTCCTCTCCCTATAAGGGCTGGTGAATCTATTAGGCGTCATAGGCAGCCACCAGACTCACCAAATTTGATTAACAGTACCGAGCCACATTTAATATTCCTCATATTTTATATTTTCCTGGGAAAAGTTTGTTTGGTCAAATTGGTTTGTTGGCGCCCTCTAGTGCCAATGTAAATTAGCGGCAGTGTCTGCAAGGCTGTGTTATGTGCAACAGGACACTCATCAGCGGTGTATTTTATTTTATTTATTTTTTAATAAAATTAGCAAGTACATCATACTTATCAGTCATCATCACTGGTTTGTCTGTGTGACTGTGTGAGTGTGTGTGAGTGTCAGTGATGATGATTTAGTTTTTTGTTTTTTTTACATGATTATGGATGATAATGATCATGGTATAATAATGCTGCTGACGTATTAACGACAGTAGCAATCCAGATTGTTAGTTGAGATACAAAATGAAGCAATAAAAACCATCGGGAGACAAATTTTGAAAAAGAAAAAAGAAGAAGGCAAAGCGTGAAAATACGAACATAAACTTGTTATAATTTCTATATTATTTATTCTTTTTGTGGTGTTAAATTATTTAGATAATGGATTTACATTGAAGACCAGGATTAGTTGACTTCTGTCAACTACTTATTTAAAAAATCTTAGCACTTGTAAATTTATGTTCTATTTTTGTGGTTGGGCCAGTTCACGATCACTATTTATGAAAAAAAAAATTGGTTTGATTTTATTATTTTTATTGTTGAAGTAAATAAAATTTAACTGAGTATGAATGTTGTATTTTTTTTGTGTGTGTGGGTGGATGGGTTGGTGAGCTAACATTACTGAAGTGAGCTAAAATTACTGTACTCTAGCTATTTCATCTGTCATACAGAACAATAAATAGCTTTTTTCTGTAGCTTTTACTTACTTACTTGGAGAACTTTTTTCTTAGAGTGTTCAATACTTTTTTCCGTTGTCATTCCACTTCATTACACATAACTTCATTTATGGACTTCATTGTTGTGGATTCTTTATATTTCTGGATTTCTTGAGTTAATACTGATATCTGGTGAAAATTTCATGGGAATAAACTCACTAGAAATATATTTACTGGAAAAAATGTTGACGCATCCAATACTTATTTCCGTCCACTGTCTATTCCGATCACTTGTCATTCTACTTCTCTGCTTAGTCTAAACTTCATTACTATTGCACTATTAAATCTGGTTAGATGCTAAACTGCATTTCATTGTACTTGTAATCTGTACAATGACTATAAAGTTTAATCTAATCTAATCAGTTAATAAAAAAACTCTCCTGTGGGGCACTAGTTCTATGTCAATGTGGCAAACCTCTCATGAGGGCATGTGAGTAGGTGACTCAGGCAGGGGAGATAGCAGATTACATATGCTAGGAATGCGAAAAGAAATTTGTAGACCCGGGACATCAAGAGAGGGAAGACTATCTGAAGTCAAAGGAGACACAAGATCATGGAGATTTATTTGTGGTAAGTTGAGTGTGTGTTGTATGTGCGCTACTCCTAAATGCTCCAGGTGCAAATAAAACTCTGATAAAGTTAACATTCGATCGATCATACTGTATATTCAATTATACTTTCTCATAATTATATTTAATACAACAAAGGATCTGGTTAATTGCATATCTTATCTTCTATAAAGTGGTGTGTTGTTGATCTTTACTGCCAAGTTCCCAGGGAATCTTCTTAGTGAGAAATTTTTGAATGTCATTAGTCTAGGTGTATGTAACCTTTTGGCCTCCGCTGTATAAGTTTCATTGTTTGTTTGGTACATTAGTCTTCAATGTTGATCTCAAATCAGTTTTTCCTCCACCTAGTAATTACAAGTTGTTCAGGGACCTAGTTCTAGATCAGTGTGGGAAGTAACCTCTTGTAAGGAAGTGTAAACAGGTGGTGCAGGTTGGGGAGGTTACAGTTTACGCGTGCAGTAGGGAGGACATTTCTAACATGGTATTTAGAGACACAGGACATCAAGAGACAGAAGACTGCCTGAAACCAGAGGAGACACAAGATCATGGATGTCTATTTGTGGAAAATTGTGTGTGTTCTATGTGCTCTACTCCTTAATGCTAGAGGTAGGTGTAAAATAATAGCTCATTCTGATGATATTTTTAATATATTACATTTAAGGCAAAACACTAAAGGAGAATAGGGTAATTAAAAAAAATAGATATTGTTAGTTGGTTGCTGAGACTCTTATAAGTTTTCTTTTGTATTGAAACAAAAATGTACATTTATTTATACAAAAGGAGGTTTCTTCTAATTAAATATGCAGAAATATGCATACTTAATAAAGATAATCCAATACATCTAGTCTTTTGATTTTTGCTGTTAGAATTAAAATATTTATTTTACCATGAAGATGCTCAAAGGAGAAAACTTGTTACAGAACTGCTTGCTGCAAAGTATTTTATTTTCCATCAATTTATTTATTTTCTTTATTGTTAAATCAGGAAAAGAACGTGCACTGTTTTATGTCATTTTCAGTATAAAAACATAAATGCAACCATAGATTTATATCCTTTATTATCCTTTTACATAGAGATAGGAATGAACATGTAAAATTTCATCAATGCGTTTCATCTAGAAACACAGATTTTTGGTTCAGAACATAGAAAAGTATTATCTTAAGGAAAACAGTTTTAAAAATACAACATGCATTTCCATTCTAGTTAGTGCAGCTTATAAGGTTTTTAAAGGAAACTGTGTATAGCATAATGACACTTAAAGTGACATTTATATCAGGAAACAAGCTTTTCATGATATATCACATGATGTGATTGTGACATTAAGGGATTTTCCCTTGGAGCTGTTGGGATAAGCACATCTTAAAGTATGTTTACTCACCGGGTCCATTGGGAACTGATGTGTGTTTTTCGACGTATATTTGTTATTCTCTATATATCTGTATATTGACTATTATCCACTTTGTATAATATGTTTTAATATATAAATTGAAAGCCAAATTTGACTGGAATTGTAATTTTACTCTAATTAAAATAATTTGTTTCACTGAACTGTTGACAATCTATTAAAATAGCTTTGAACATTTGTTTGAATTTTTTTTTTGTCACTGACATTATAGAGTGCATTATATATATATATATATATATATATATATATATATATATATATATATATATTATAATATATATATATATATATATATATATATATATATATATATTTACACAGATTGTCCTAAGAAGTTATAAATCATACTAGTTTATTTATCATTAGCTATGTTTATTGTTTTCTATTAACATAATAAAAATTCATGTGATGTTATGTTCAAAATTATACTCAGACATTTTTGTTTGTCTTGGCTGAGGCAAGAACATCCTCATTCTTAAGAAAGCTCAAACCTGTTCAGTCAATAATCAGTCTCACTAATACAGAGTTCTCTTGATTTTTTAAATTATGCTCCTTAAGCTGTATTTAGAAAGCAAAAACTTTCCATAGACAATTACAGAATATGAATATACAGTTGTGAAACTCTGACATTGTTTATCATTAAACATTGTGCTTGTCTCCTCCTTTTCCATTAGGCTCACTCGCCCAGCTAGATGGTAAGTTTCAATGGTGATAACTTGGTAACTTGATTCAGCACACACCCACACACACCCACACACCCACCCACACACACACCCACACACACCCACACACACACACACACACACACACACACACACACACACACACACACTAATGCACGGTACGTTTTACAAAATTACATTATTGTTAGAACATAGGTTAGACACCACAAAGTGGATTCACAGGTTTGTGAGCGAACAGATTCATGACAAGGTGGTTAAACTTGAATAAACGAATACATGTTTCAGTGTTTTGTCAGTGATCTACATGCACAGCAAATTCACTAGTGTACATGTTTATAGACTTATATAGTGTTTATATAAATCTCAGTGACCAGTGTTAATTTAACACTCATGCCATTGTTGGTGTTCTAACTCCATGTCAGTGTTCATCTATTTAGTCTAATAGTGTTAAAGAAGAAACTGTGTGTGAATCATATGTACAGATTTACAAAAGGGGCTACACATTATTGTGACTACCAAAGAGGAATTTCCATACAAACATAAACAGTATGTGCAAATGTAATGATCATGCAGTTTTTCCCCCATTTGATTCTTATATTTTCACATTGAGCTTTGTTCCACATTGTTCATTTATTTTCACTTATGCTCTATTTTTTTTTTTAACGTAGGGCACAAGTTCCCCCACCTCCTCTTCTCTACCTTCATTTGCCCTACACAATTAATTATTTTTCAGATAAAGATTTTCCCATATGATTTCTTTTTCACGTGATATTTACCCCATATGATTTAGTTTGCAAGTTTATTATTATTATTATTATTATTATTATTATTATTATTATTATTATTATTATTATTATTATTATCACATGTAAGGAACAGGTTTGATTATTCACATGGTGTTACATATTGTCATGTAATGAGGTTTGGGACAGATGCAAGTGCAGTTAAGAGTTTTATTGAAGAGAGATTGGCAGACAAATCCAAATCCAAAGGCAAAACAGTAGTCATTAAACAAGCGAGGGATCAGAAGATCGACAAACTACATGAACTAGAGACAGACAAGAATCGAGAAACATGCCAGAAACAATATAAGAAACAATGAAACAAATGAACCAGGATTTCAGGCTCGATAGGTTACGAATATGCAAAGGATGCTTCGCCCTGAACAAAGACACACGAGCGGGTTAAATACCAGACGAAACCAAAGGTTAAACAAACTGACTGAACTGACATAAACTGTGACTAATGGTAACATGTGAGAGAGACTAACCACTACTATGAGTGGCCTGAAAATATTTTTTAAATAAAATGTCTTGTATGTTCTCTTTGTGCTGCGGGGGTTTCCTCCGGGTACTCCAATTTCCTCCCCAGTCCAAAGACATGCATGATATGATTGACATGTCTAAAGTGTCCATAGGGTATGAATGGGTGTGTGAGTGTGTACGTGATTGTGCCCTGTGATGGACTGGCACCCTGTCCAGGTTGCACACCGCCTTGTGCCCAATGCTCCCTGGGATAGGCTCCATGTTCCCCGCGACCCTGACAAGAAGTAAGAAGTAGAAGATGGATTAATGGATGGATAAAATTTAAGGGGAGTGACAAATTAAATGATTATATCAGTCTCAAAGCCTCTTCCTTTCATTTTCAGCATTACTGCATCTGAAATTACAATCTATCTAGGAATGGAAAATCTGAATGGGTCCAACCCTAATAGATCAGAAAGAAGCACTAATAACATCATCATCCACCAAGATTTTAACCATACCACTTTGACCAATGACATTGCGCTGGTCCAGCTCTCCTCTTCAGTGAATTTGACTGATTATGTCATGCCGGTGTGCCTCGCAGCAAGCAGAAGTTCTTTTCCGGGTGGTACTAATGTCTGGGTCACAGGATGGGGTAAAACCAGTTCTAATAGTAAGTACTCCACACCCAGTGGACTGCATGCTTAATTAATTTACTTCAACGATTTGAAAAAAAAAATAGATAATAGAAGTGAATTGTTCCTTATTTTGGAATACACCTGTTGAAAATCAAGCTTGGTCTACCTGCTACCTGCTATCAAAACAAGGCACGCTTGTCAAACCAGTAGCACAACTTTGTCAGATTCAAAGTTTCCGAACATCTGTTTGTAATCACAGATAGGCAATTAGTAAATCTCAAACACTGAAATAATAATGAGGCTGGAAAATATCTTACCAGCTGGCAAAGATGACAGACCAGTTTGATTAGCCTGGCCTGTGTTTTCATTGCTGGTAGCTGGTCAGACAAAGCTGGATTATTCAGCAGGGTTCATTATTATGAACATGTTGCTAAAAGTTCATCATGGGTCTCTCCACAGATCCGGCGCTCCCTCAAACCCTGCAGGAAGTGCAGGTGCCGATTGTCAGTAACAGTAACTGTACAAACGAATATAGACCTATTTCCATCACAGACAATATGATGTGTGCTGGCTTAATTCAGGGGGGAAAGGGCACATGCCAGGTAAGAAATCGTATTAATTCGGGGCACAGTGGTAAAAGAGTGCCATGTTGTAAAAAAGCAGACATGTAGCTAACAGCTTTTTGTCCCTAAAGGGTGATTCTGGAGGTCCACTGGTGGTCAAACTCAATGGAACCTGGATTCAGGCTGGGATCGTGAGTTTTGGCACTAACCAAGGATGTGCTGTACCTGGTATACCCGGTGTGTACACCAGAGTGTCCAAGTACCAAGACTGGATTAACAGCAAGATCAGCAGCAATCAACCCGGATTTGTTACAGTCTCAACTGGCAATCGTGGCTCTGCCAACCTCTTCTGTCTGTTCCTTTCTTTCTCCATCATCCCCTTCCTCCTCTCCCTATAAGGGCTGGTGAATCCATTAGGCGTCATAGGCAGCCACCAGACTCACCAAATTTGATTAACAGTACCGAGCCACATTTAACATTCCTCATATTTTTTATTTCCTGAGAAAAGTTTGTTTGGTCAAATTGGTTTGTTGGCGCCCTCTAGTGCCAATGTAAATTAGCGGCAGTGTCTGCAAGGCTGTGTTATGTGCAACAGGACACTCATCAGCGGTGTATTTTATTTTATTTATTTTTAAATGAAATTAGCAAGTACATCATACTTATCAGTCATCATCACTGGTTTGTCTGTGTGACTGTGTGAGTGTGTGTGAGTGTCAGTGATGATGATTTAGTTTTTTGTATTTTTTACATGATTATGGATGATAATGATCATGGAATAATAATGCTGCTGACGTATTAACGACAGTAGCAATCCAGATTGTTAGTTGAGATACAAAATGAAGCAATAAAAACCATCGGGAGACAAATTTTGAAAAAGAAAAAAGAAGAAGGCAAAGCGTGAAAATACAAACATTGTTATAATTTCTATATAATTTATTCTTTTTGTGGTGTTAAATTATTTAGATAATGGATTTACATTGAAGACCAGGATTACTTATTTAATAAATCTTAGCACTTGTAAATTTATGTTCTATTTTTGTTGTTGGGCCAGTTCACGATGACTATTTATGAAAAAAAAATGGTTTTATTTTATTATTTTTATTGTTAAAGTAAATAAAATTTAACTGAGTATGAATGTTGTATTTTTGTGTGTGTGTGTGTGTGGGTGGATGGGTTGGTGAGCTAACATTACTGAAGTGAACTAAAATTACTGTACTCTAGCTATTCATCTGTCATACAGAACAATAAATAGCTTTTTCTGTAGCTTTTACTTACTTACTTGGAGAACTTTTTTCTTAGCGTGTTCAATACTTTTTTCCGGTGTCATTCCACTTCATTACACATAACTTCATTTATGGACTTCATTGTTGTGGATTCTTTATATTTCTGGATTTCTTGAGTTAATACTGATATCTGGTGAAAATTTCATGGGAATAAACTCACTGGAAATATATTTACTGGAAAAAATGTTGACGCGTCCAATACTTATTTCCGTCCACTGTCTATTCCGATCACTTGTCATTCTACTTCTCTGCTTAGTCTAAACTTCATTACTATTGCACTATTAAATCTGGTTAGATGCTAAACTGCATTTCATTGTACTTGTAATCTGTACAATGACAATAAAGTTTAATCTAATCTAATCAGTTAAAAAAACTCTCCTGTGGGGCACTAGTTCTATGTCAATGTGGCAAACCTCTCATGAGGGCATGTGAGTAGGTGACTCAGGCAGGGGAGATACTAGATTACATATGCTAGAAATGCGAGAAGAAATTTGTAGACCCGGGACATCAAGAGAGGGAAGACTACCTGAAGTCAGAGGAGACACAAGATCATGGAGATTTATTTGTGGAATGTTGTGTGTGTTGTATGTGCGCTAATCCTAAATGCTCCAGGTAGGTGCAAATAAAACTCTGATAAAGTTAACATTCGATAGATCATATATTCAATTATACTTTCTCATAATTATATTTAATACAACAAAGGATCTGCTTAATTGAAACCTCAATATTTGTAGCACTTTGTAGTCACTATGTAATGTTCGAAGGCATTTCTTTACTTATAGTGCACATCATGGAGCTAAGATATTGGCTGAACCAGTAACACCATTGTTGAGAAGCTATTAAGTAAGATGAATTCAGATTTACGAGGACAGTTTTTGAATGACCATTTTATCATTGCTTCCCCACACATTGTGCATTTCTGAAATTCTCAAAGTGTTAACTATCATGCTTGGGCTGAGACAAATTTTCATTGGTTTATTTCATATGTATTTATCATCATTATTAAGTGTTTTATCCTGGTCAGGGTCATGATGGTTTAAATGACAAATTGGTTTATATTTCATTTAAGATTTTATAGTCTGTGGTATTATGCAATCTGAGTTATCAAAGAGAATTTATCAGCTATCAGATATGAATAATTGATATACTTTTCAGAAAAAGACACAAGCTCGTATAATAAAAAAAAAATCAAGAAGAATGTGTTAAATGGCCTATTTTCCTGTTTTTGCCACTTATAAAAGTCACCACACACAAACTTAACACACTGAATGTCATGTTGAAATGAATTTCCACTGTATTTTGTCCTAAGGATATGCAAAGTTTTGCACCTAACTGTCATTAGAAAGCTAAACTCTCTTGTACTATTGTACAAAGGATTGGGTGTAACTGTGCTCTCTCTTCCATCCCCATTAGGCTCATATTCCCAGCTCAATGGTAAGTTTTGGATTAACATAACACAAACATGCTTGGGTCAGGCAAAGTAATGATGCCAATATTATTTGGCAAGTGAAGTGGATTTAGAATTATTTGAAATAGCACAACAAAGCAACAGATCTTCCATAATTGTATTTAGCTAGTTAAATTATTAAGCTAGTATATATAATTAATATGTATATTTTCATGCCTAATTGACAAATTTACAACCTTACATTGATCAAAAAAGGTAAATGTCCTTCTTACTATAACTTATGTATTCAAAGATGTATTTCTATGTATTTATGGAGTTAATTATCAGACACAATAGACATAATGGTAGGCATTTAAAGGGGAATATTTGTTTGTTTGTTTATTCTTTTTGTTTTGTACCAGTGTGTGGTCAGGCTCCATTGAACACTAAGATTGTGGGTGGTGGAGCTGCTGCTCCCGGTGCTTGGCCTTGGCAGGTCAGCATTCAGCTAAGTGGCAGACATTTCTGTGGTGGCAGCCTTATCAATGAGATCTGGGTCTTATCGGCTGCTCACTGTTTCCAAAGGTGTGGAGGGAAAAAGTCTAAAAAAAAAATTAAATAATAATAATAATAATAATAATAATAATAATAATAATGTTTTTAAAAAATCCATAAAATAATCATTTGGTTGCTCGCATTTTAAACACATGTAACATTTTACCTAAATTGTCCTATAGTTTACTGATTGTAAAATTTTGTTTGACGGTTTATTGTACTGTAAGTATAAATGTTAACAAGATACAGCATGGGACATTATATGATAGGACATTAAGTTATCAGTAAGATTCAGTCTGACTCAATCTCTACTTTGATTTTCAGCTTTTCCCTTTCACTTTTGACGGTCAATCTAGGGATCACAAACCTTCAGGGGTCTAACCCTAATCAACAGCAAATATCTATTCTTAGACTGATCAAACACCCAAGCTATGACACTACAACTAAGGACAATGACATTGCACTACTCCAACTCAAGGCTGCAGTGACTTTTAACAACTATGTCGTGCCGGCGTGCCTGGCAGCAACCGACAGTGATTTTCCCCCTAAAACTAATGTCTGGGTCACAGGATGGGGTGACATTAAGTCCGAAGGTAAGTGCTCTAAAACCAGCGAACTGTATGTTTAATTACTTTATTTTTAATGTATAAAATGTATTTGCCAAACTATTTTGGTTAAAGCTCATCATGGATCTCAACAGTGCCTCTGCCGGGCCCTGAAACCCTGCAGGAGGTGCAGGTGCCGATTGTCAGTAACAAAGACTGTGCAAAAACTTATTTCATCACAAACAATATGATGTGTGCCGGCCTCACTGAGGGGGGCAAGGACTCATGCCAGGTAAGAAACCAACCCCATCATATTATGTCTGGTCACAGTACAGTGTCACGTGTCGAAGAGCAGACATGTAGCTAACAGCTTGTTGTCCATGCAGGGTGATTCTGGAGGTCCACTGGTGTTCAAGCAAAGCACAACCTGGGTTCAGGCTGGGATTGTGAGCTTTGGCCATGGTTGCGCTTTGCCTAAGATCCCTGGTGTATACACCAGAGTGTCTAAGTACCAAGACTGGATTAACAGCTGGATCACAACCAAACAACCTGGATTTGTTGCAGTCTCAAATGGCAATCGTGGCTCCCCAAACCTCTTCTGTCTGTTCCTTTCTTTCTCCATCATCCCCTTCCTCCTCTCCCTCTCTATTTTCTAGTGATGATAAGAAAATGAAACAAATCCAGAAAGTTTTCCAAAGATTTATACTGCATTTCCATGTTTTTAGTCATTTTTCCTAATTCTACTCCACTCCAATTCAAAGCGACACTGTATTACATGAATTTCGAAACGTTTACCATATTCACCTGCTAACATCTGGGATAACAAGTGAACTAATAATTGCTGTACTGTGTACTCCAAGATAAGTATTTTATATGGAACATATGAATCATGTGCACAAGTTAAATAGGCTGTTTGTCAAATGTTATCTGCAAACTAATTCAAGATTTTACTAGGAAATATATACTTGGCTTACTCAATGACAGCAATCCATTCACATCACATGACATGACAAAAGATCAAACTAGGGACAAGGAAAAACTGGAATGCCAAAGCACTATAACTTCCTTATTCACCCAGCATAAAGTTTTGTAACAAGGTCATTAAAACAATAAATCTTGATACAATCATTTTCCCCATTAACGTTTCTTATGCTAAATGAGCTTTGGCATGTTACATATAACTTGCAATCTCAACCAGACAGAACATCTACATATTTATTTACAGAAGATAGAGATAAAAAGACCCATACTGTGCCATACCTAAAAATGCAGGTGAAAAATCCAAAAATAATATCACAGGATGTGACAACGCCACCACAGCTTTCACATCACACTTGTATCAGTGTAACCTGTGACTGTATTTTTTTAATTTTCACTTTTATTCTTTAAAAAAATTTTGTTTTAAAAATCTGAGTATGTATTAATGTAATACCAAAATCAGTACAAAGAGAGGAAAAGTATAAATGACTATTCTTTATTATTTCAAATTGCATAAAGGAACATTAATATATAAAAGTATTGCAGCACAACACGGTAACAAAAAAGGACAGACTAAAGAGCGTGAACAGAATACATTATGAACACTTCGTCGACAGTCTATAGTGAGAAAGCTGACTAGTTGCTGTCTGTCTCATCGCTGATAATCCCCCGCAGGTTGCTCCAGTCTGTTGCTCTCTTGCGCCCCCTGTCGGCGTTGCCCTCCTCACTGTCTGAATCAGAGCTCACCAAATGTTTGAACGATGATAGAGGTGAGCTGCTCTGAGGTTTTGCCCATGATGCTGCAGCTCGCCGTTTAGGACGACCTGAAATACAAAGAGATGAACTTAGCAAAAGACAGTTGGCAAAAGATGAGGATAGAAATCGGTATAATGGAAGAAACACTCTGTTTGCTTGTGTTTCCGTAGTGAATTTAACATCTGTACTGTACAAAAACTCCAGAAATCATACCTGTTTTATAGATAGTCCAGTCACAGAAGAACATAGTTTACTGGGTAAATGAATAAGCTCAAATAGAAGTGATCAGTATTTGGCTGCAAATTTTCATCCCATAGGCATCAACCAGTGCTGGATATCTTTCCTAGTTGTGAGCTGCCAGGCCAGAGACATTGCCAGTTTTTCTTCCATGTTTTTCTTATTCCAGCTCTCTGTCCCAAGTTTGTCGATTCACAAAGATGTCTCTAAAAACTCTTCGATATTACTGAATTTTAAGTGCTTTTTAACATGGATTTATTCTCAAATTTGTGGTTGAAAACGTCCTTTAAACAATGACTGGCTCGAGCATGCTAAAATGGGTGTTAATGTTCAAGTTTTGTCCTGGACCAAGAAAGTGAGTATAATCAATGATACCCTGAGTGGTGATTATGTTGCTGACATCCAGTTCTGCCAGCTCCTGAGCTTCCTCCCTCTTCATTCTAGCCTTCTTACACTTCTCTATGGACGGCTTACCTAAAGGGGATAGGTAATGACATCTGATCTCATTATACATACATTACACTTCACACACACACACATTTACAGTGCATCCGGAAAGTATTCACAGCACTTCACTTTTCCCACATTTTGTTATGTTATAGCTTTATTCCAAAATGGATTAAATTCATTATTTTCCTCAAAATTCTACAAACAATACCCCATAATGACAACATGCAAGAAGTTTGTTTGAAATCTTTGCAAATTTATTAAAAATAAAAAAGCACATGTACATAAGTATTCACAGCCTTTGCTCAATACTTTGTTGAAGCACCTTTGGCACCAATTACAGCCTCAATTCTTTTTGAGTATGATGCTACAAGCTTGGCAAACCTATTTTGGGGCAGTTTCTCCCATTCTTCTTTGCAGGACCTCTCAAGCTCCATCAGGTTGGATGGGGAGCATCGATGCACAGCCATTTTCAGATCTCTCCAGAGATGTTCAATCGGATTCAAGTCTGGGCTCTGGCTGGGACACTCAAAGACATTCAGAGCCACTCCTTTGTTATCTTGGCTGTGTGCTTAGGGTCTTTGTCCTGTTGGAAGATGAACCTTCACCCCAGTCTGAGGTCCAGAGTGCTCTGGAGCAGGTTTTCATTAAGGATGTCTCTGTACATTACTCCATTCATCTTTTCCTCGATCCTGACTAGTCTCCCAGCTCCTGCTGCCGAAAAACATCCCCACAGCATGATGCTGCTACCTCCATGCTTCACTGTAGGGATGGTATTGGCCAGGTGATGACTGGTGCCAGGTTTCCTCCAGACATGACGCTTGCCATTCAGGCCAAAGAGTTGCTCAATCTTTGGTCTGAGAGTCCTTCAGGTGCCTTTTGGCAAACTCCAGGTGGGCTGTCATGTGCCTTTTACTGATTAGTGGCTTCCATCTGTCCACTCTGCCCTACAGGCCTTACTGATGGAGTTCTGCAGAGATGGTTGTCTTCTGGAAGGTTCTCCTCTCTCCACAGAGACATGCTGGAGCTCTGTCAGAGTGACCATCAGTGATTAAGGCCTTTCTCCCCCGATCGCTCAGTTTGTCCAGGCAGCCAGCTTTAGGAAGAGTCTTGCTGGTTCCAAACTTCTTTCATTTACGGATGATGGAGGCCACTGTGCTCATTTGGACCTTCAATGCTGCAGAAATGTTTCTTTACCCTCCCCCAGATCTGTGCCTTGATACAATCATGTCTCGGAGGTCTACAGACCATTCCTTGGACCTCATGGCTTGGTTTGTGCTCTGACATGCATTGTTAACTGTGAGACCTTATATAAACAGGTGTTGTGCCTTTCCAAATCATGTACAATCAACTGAATTTACCATTGGAGGTGGACTCCAATCAAGATGTAGGAACATCTCAAGGATGATCAGTGGAAACAGGATGCACCTGAGCTCAATTTTGAGTGTCATGGCAAAGGCTGTGAATACTTATGTGCATGTGCTTTTTTGTTTTTTATTTTTAATAAATTTGCAAAGATTTCAAACAAACTTCTTTTATGTTGTCATTATGGGATATTGTTTGTAGAATTTTGAGGAAAATAATGAATTTAATCCATTTTGGAATAAGGCTGTAACATAAAATGTGGGAAAGGTGAAGCGCTGTGAATACTTTCTGGATGCACTGTAATTTCATGGCATTTGGTAGATAAAGATAAATATACTAGTATACGAGTTAAGCTTCACTGACCTTCCACCCCCAGCTCTTCCAATTCTTTCTTCAGCACAGACACTTTGGCCTTCACTGAGCGGCAGCCCTCGAACAGCTTCTTATAGTTACGCCGTACACCACAAAGGGCAATGTAGCGCTTAAGTCTGGTCACGGCTTTATCCTCATCATCCTGTAGGTCGAGCCATATAGACGTCAGCATGTTGAATACATACTTAATCATACACCCCCAAACATGGTTATCTAGATTTAATGCATTCAGAAAAACTTTCCAAAGGTCACCAAAATATTCTTTGTACCACAGCGTTGTTGGATTCTCAAGTCTGGTTGGTCCCAAGGTGTTGATTACCCTTTCTATAACAGTGTGACTCCAACAGTAGCACTGGCTGTAATTCAGGTGAGGTTTATATAAAACACACTTGTTCTAATATGTATCTTTTCCTACAGTATTGACATATTCACAATCACACTAACATTTTTGTCAGTGCTTTGCAATGGTAAATTCATAAAAAAGTAGACTTGTCCTGCACTAATAAATTAAACAACAGTAATGCAGGGCAAATTACTGTGGTATAAAATAAATAGAGAAAATAATTTACTGTATCTGCGCTTTGAATAAGGCCACATTACACACACCTTGTTGTAGAGATGCACCGAAACTTCGGCCGCCGAAAACTTTGAAATCCGGTATGCATATAGTGTGTGGGCTTTTCTAGGCCTCTTTTCTTTCTTGCATCAATTCTTCAATCTATCTGGGACTCAAGTGATCCGAATCCCTTTTATTAATCATTTAACTAACGGTTTTCTATGATGTGGCTTTCAATGACCTAAACCTGCTTCAGAATTATATGACAAATCGCTTTGCTTGCATTTCCTCATTTGTAAGTCACTTTGGATAAAAGCGTCTGCTAAAGGAATAAAAGAATAAATGTAGATGGATAGTGTCAGTTATGTCGAAATTACTGGTTGCAAAGTGGGAAATAAGTATAAACCAAGACTCAGAATGGGTCTGGTTGAAATCTTTATGTAATGATTATGTTTCTCCTTAAAATCTGACAGGATAGACATAGGTATACTGCGGTGTAACCATAACACTGAACAACTGCTAGACTGAATGTGGTACACCAGGTGTAATATATATTTCTATATAGGTCATATGCGGGTTTTTTTTTTTTTTTTTAAAGAATTTTTAAAAACAAAAGCCTGGTAACAGGAAATTAACACAAATGGTGGTGAACTTGGCAGCTTCATTATTCACCTTTCCTCCTTTGGCTTTGCTCTCACTCATTTTACTACTCGTTTTCTTTGATGCACTCTTTTTTTTGGTCTCTTCTTCCTGTTTTGGCTTCTTCCCCCCAGCTTCTTCATCCTCCTCTAGAGAGGGCAAAGAAGAGGAAGAGTCTGAATCCTGTGCCTGGTCCCGGTCTTTAACTTTTGCTTTCACTGGGGAAGAATAAGATGATAAATGTGAGAAGACATCACAGTAACATCAAGAACGGCTTCAAAGTAAAAAGGCAGTGCTCGTACCCGTTTCCTTCACTTCTTCATCAGAGGACACTTCATCAACATCTTCCATTTTGTTCGTTTCTTTATCACTCGAATCATCACTGCTCTCACTCGTTCCTTTCCTTTCCATTTTCCGCGCCTCGTCTTCTTCACTTTCAGAGCTACTCCCAAAGACTTCCTTCTGCACTTTTCTCACCGCCTCACTCTCCATGGACTTTAGCGCCTTGTTGTCCTCTTTTCTTGTTCTATTCTTCTGAGTGTCTGCTTTGCTCTTTTTTCCAACAACCTTTTTCTCACCCTTGTTTTTCATCTCTTCACCACTCACCTCCTCCAAGCTGTCCGAACTCACACTTTGCTTTTTCCTTCCACCTCTAGCTATTGCTTTCTTTTGATTTTCTTTGTCCTCATCTTTTCTCTCTTCATCGCTCACCTCCTCCTCGTTGTCAGAGCTCGTGCTTTGCCTTGTCCTTCCACCTCTGGCTTTTGTGTGCTGATTTTCCTTGTCTTCATCTGAACTGCTGGAACTGACAGGATCATCTTCCTCATGATCTAAAACCTTCCCCTTATTTTTCCCCTTCTCCTGATCCTCTTCATCACTTTCTGAGCTCATTTCCCCCTTCCTATTCCTTTTGACATTATGCTGTTCTTTTGTCTTCTTCCCTTGAAATGTTGTATTCTGTTCTTCTTCACTCTCTTCTTCCATGTCCTTATCACTTCCATCTTCATCTCCTTCTTGAAGCTGTTCCTCATATGCTACTTTCTCTATTCCAGAGTCTGGGGAATCTGAAACAAACAGTTATGGTAAGGTTACACACATACACACCTAAAGACCCATAACTGAGATGTAATGTTGGGTTGTTTTACACAAGATTTCAACATTAACCCCAAAGGATCAGATAACAAGTGTTCAGTAAATATAGATCTGTTCACCTCACTTTCTTGCGTCTCGAATGGACTGGATGTCAAAAGCATTCTGTAGTCAATGAACCATTTCTGTGTGAATATGGACATGTTTTGGGCCATTGTCCTCCTAAAAGTTCCAACCACAACCCAGCTGTAGTCAATGATGCCATATATCCTAACAAGGCTCCCTGGGTGTTTGGAGGCAAACATACAGGTCCTCCACCATACTTAAAAGAGGGAATTAAGTTATTTCCTGTATAACCATTCTTTCTATGACAAACCCCCTTTAGTGTCTGGTTCCAGTCACAGTAGCATCTATTGCAGGAGTAACTAGGGGTTACAACCCTCAGTCGATATCCAAACGAGGTCCCGATAGAAACTCACAATCTTCTTGTTTCATTCATTTATTTTGCAAATTAATATTAGAAGATTGTGTGTGCTAATATTTTAAAATGTTACTCAAATCACTGGACACGTCTTGTAACAGAGAAGAAAAAAAACAACAAAAAAAACATAGGGGTATAATGCTGGTGTCCTGGTGAAATTGGCCCTTCTCCATCACAGCCATCAGAACCCCTGTATTGGCTACATCACCCTCTCCTCTCCACTAATAGCTGGTGTGTGGTGGGTGTTCTGGCGAACTATGGCTGCTGTCGCATCATCCAGGTGGATGTGACACACTAGTATTTTCTGAGATCCCCCCTTCCCCCCTCTTACTATGTAAAGCACTTTGAGTGTCTAGAAAAGTGTTATGTCAATGTAACTAACTCTCTCTCCTGTCAGTTACTGTGATATAAGCCAATCGTGTGAGTCTGTGAGCTCATGTATGTAGACGAGGCCAAACAGCGCTCTCTTCCACGTGTTATGTTGCCTTGTAATAGCGCATGAGCAGCAATTCAAAAACATGCGGTTGGCTGGCTTCACGTGCCTTAGAGAAAGCATGTATAAATGTTCATTCACCCTCCCCAGTTGGTAGCAGTCATATGAGGAGTCTTTATAGGTTACATATACATATGCACAGGGAAATTCTTTTCTTCGCATACTCCAGCATGTTAGGAAGTTGGGGTCAGAGCGCAGGGTCAGAAATGCTACAGCACCCCTGGAGCAGAGAGGGTTAAGGGCCTTGCTCAAGGGCCCAACAGTGCTGGGGCTTAAACCCCCGACCTTCCGATCAGTAACCCAGAACCTTAAGCCATCAAGCCACCACTGTAGAGAGAGCTGGCTGGTGGGTGAGAATTAATACGTGACCAAATTGTCACTCTACATTTGCACAGATCATAATGCACCTCCTAGTCAGACATGATCCCGTTAACACTTGCGATCTGGTCATTTGAGACGCATTTTATCATCAGGTGTAAGCAGGAAAAGAGGAAGACGCTCAAGACACAACTCAACTGACATCAACAGCATAATATTACAGTGACAGCAGAAATATACTGCAACTCACTGCTTTCAGGCCTCCCAGCCAGCTCCATCAAACCCCTTCAAATGATTCAGAATGCTGCAGCGTGCCTTGTCTTGACTACTCATGTCACACCCCTCTTCATCTCCCTCCACTGACTTCCTGCAGCTGCCCGCATCAAGTTCAAGGCCTTGATGCTCACCTACAAGACCTAGTCAGGAACAGCACCCTCCTACCTCAACTCTCTCCTGAAGGCATACATTCCCTCTCGCAATCTGCGATCGACTAGCGACCGACGTTTAGTAGTTCCCACTCAGCGAGGCGTAAGGTCCCTTTCCAGAACCTTCACGCATACCGTTCCCCAGTGGTGGAATGCTCTTCCGATCTCAATCCGGACTGCAGAGTCTCTCACTATCTTCAAAAAACAGCTAAAGACCCACCTTTTCCGTGAACACCTAACCAACTCCTAAAAAACAAACAAACAAAAAAAAACCCACAGCCAATGCACTTACACCTCTACTCTGTACACTTTGCTTCCTCTGGTATTCAATTAATGGATCTTGTATAGTAGCACTACTTGTATTGTTCCCTGCTTGATATATCGCTTTGCTTATTTGTAAGTCGCTTTGGATAAAAGCGTCTGCCAAGTGAATAAATGTAAATAAATGTAAATGTAATATTGTCACCTGGGGGATCTGGCGCAAAACGTGATTTCTTCTTTCTAGACACATCAGCTTTGTTTCGTGCCTCTTCATCGTCGTCGTCTTCCCGTCTCCGTTTATTTTGATTCCGTGTTGGACCCACGTGCTTTATTAAAGGTTCATCATCACTGCTGTTCTCCTGTAAAAGATGCAAGAGGTGCACGGTTCTGATCTAAACAACTGAGAAAGGCAGAAACCAAACCAAGAAGAGAACTGGCCCATACCTGCATTTTTAAAAGTTCCTCTTCTACGATTTGCTTGAGTAACAGTCTGTGTTCTGCAGTGAGTGAGTCCCTGCCCACATGCTCCAGATATTTCTTTCGTAGTATGCCAAGTGTCAACGTACTGCACAAACCGATCACAGTTCAGGATTATAAACAAACTGTTCAAGCACTGATCCATTGCTACATGACACTAAGCAATACGCATTGATGTTAGCATGAAACATCCACCATGCAAGTTCAAACCGAGCTGCTGCGCTCGCGACGTTCCCACAACACTGCCTACGTCATGAAAACATTGACCGGAAGTGTTTACAAATACATCTGCTTACCTGAGGTCTGAGCACGTCTGCAGCTCTCGTGAGACGAATTTGCGAATAGCCACCGCCTCTGAAACCATCGCTAATTTGAAACCCTTAGCTGTAGGAAAACGACGCGAAGACGTCGCGCACGTCCACGTTTGGCGCGCTCTCTCTACCGGTCGCGCGCACGCTGTATTGCGTCATCACGTACTCGCGTTCTGGCGAGTCGGAATCCATTTGATCCTTTTCAGACGCTCTCGTATTCTCCGCTTTTTATTTTTATTTTTTGGTCATTACATTAATTTTTTTTATATATATATATACTGTCACAATATCCGAATCTCGTGTCCGAAATACCACACTGACGGCGTGTCTCCGTCCCTGAGCTGTCTTTAATCAAATCAAATTCGCGTCCCCGACGCGAAGGAAGTCTCAAATCGTGTTGTGGGCGGGGCCTATTCGTGACGTGTAGCTATGGATCCATGCATGAACAATTTGTTGTTTATTGTAGGGAGGTAATTCCCTACTCTGCCAGCATTCTGGAATTCGTGAGCTCACTAAATATTGGAATATACTAATTTTTACTTATTTTATTAATTACACTCGTTAAACCTTATTTAATGTAAACCCTAATATTAACTTAATTCGAATCTTTATAATTAACATGCAAAAATAACGTTCAAGATTATGTTGTAATGAAAGCGGGAGCTGAACTTGGTGTATTTTGACTACATTACCCACAATGCCGATCGACTACTGCTGAAAGCGGCGCCAGTGGGACTTTCATCATCCCTACCTAAAGAGAATGATGCAGCAGTGCTTTAGTCTGAGTCTGTCCTGCTGTCTCACTATGGCAAGTGGAATCAGCATGTAAATCTTTGGATTGACTATCCATAATTATATTTTAGATAGTATTAATAATGTTATTTCGACAACTCATGATTATAATTTGCCTAGTCAGAAGGATAGAGATATATTTAATGATAATTTGACTAGTAAGAAATCTGATAATCGAGATATCTAAATACATGTTGACTAACCATTTAAGATGCATTTAATGACGCCATATATGTCGTCAGTTGACGCGTCATACACACACACACACACACACAAAGATAATTAGAGATAGCTCACACTCAATTTTGCCCAGTCAGATATTTTCAGATATCAGAATTTAGTTTTGAACTAGTACAATTTGCTTTCTAATGATGTGAGTGGGATTTGGAAAACATGGCGGCTACTGTTCTGAACCTTTTGGCCTCATGGAGTCGCTGTTTCTCTGATATTTTTAAAGGCACATAATAATACACTGATACAAGATACAAAATATGGACTGTAAACATACAAAGTAATGTTTTATGGGTTGATGAACTTGACGTGTGTATCACTTTTCAATGGCCTTTTCTCTGTTCAAAGAATTTGTAGATTAGTATTTCTTCCAGCTTTATTCTATCCTGATTTAATAACATGTAGGTTGTTGCACAGTCATTCTTTTCTCAGATTAATAGGCATATTTTTATTTGGTATAATAGGTTTTAATTTGTATTAACTTTCTCCGAACTGCACTAATTGATTGAATACACAATTTAGATATCTATAAAGTAATTTCAAATAGTCAATGTTAATTCAAGATATGTCTATTGAGATTTGTCCTAGTCAGAACCCAGGCAGATCTCAATAAATAAAGTTTGCCCTAGTCAGAGATCCATGTGAGATATCTATAATTACATTATAAAGGACTTTAAACTAAGATTTGACTAATAATATATTAAATTCAAGAAATCTTTAAGATTGAACTAGATATAAATCAAATTCAAGATATCTACAATTGTATTTTTACTACTTATGTTAGTTTCAGATATCTAAAATGTATTTTTGTATATCTTTAATGTAAAGGAATTTGAGATCTTAAATTTGAATTATTAAAAACCAAACATATCTCGAATTACATTTTGTACAAGTGAAAAGTCAATTAGAGATCTCTAATTAGAATTATACATAGTGAAAAATGAATGATATCTTTAATTAGAATTTACACTAGTCAAAACTCATTTGTAGATATCAGAAAATATTTTCCAATGTAAGTCAATGCAAGTCTATGACTGGCCAAAATAACATTGGAGATATCTTCAGTGTATATTATGACCAGTCATAATTATGTCAAGTCAAAATTGCAGAATAGAAATCTGAAATTGGAATTTCAGATTATGACTATTAGAGCCAAGGGCATTAAATGCTAAATCAGCTTGCCATAGTCTCACCTCCTCATGCGTACACTCTGCTCCAACAGAGAAGGTTCCGAAGCTTCAACTTTTATAATACGTCAGTCAACGCCATCACGCTCGTCATCTCATACCAGTCTGAGTCATGTCTCTGCTGTAACTCACAACAACTGTGTCATATACATGTGTCATAAACTGCATTTTGAATACAATAGCTGCTGGAATTCTCATTATGACATTGAACTACACCGGTAAATGGTAAATGGGAAAAATGCACTCTTGGTCTTTTTGTTTTTTAGGAGCTAAAAGAGAAGCTTGATCATTATCCCTTACGTTACATTGTACTTACTCTAGCAATATCTCCATATGACGTTAGCATGGCATACAACCACTAACTTTTCATGGGATGAACAAAAATACAGCACTTACTAACAAAGTATTGTCACAAATGTTTCACTGTCAAAAAATGTAATGAGTTTCTGGGTTTTCCTTTGAGCCTGCCATGTTTTTTTCTCTCCTTCCTTTTAATACTGGCTTCATTATACAACCTTCCATACAGGCATTTTATTAGCAAGGCCTTCCATAAATATTTAATGAGGCTTACAATGATTAATGTATAAAAAAAAAAAGTATTTTATTAAAATAACAACCACATTATTTATGGACAGCATAACATGCTACTAAACAAATCCAAAATTCTCACACCCATTAGAAATTTCTGATAATACTGTGCATATCAATATGTGTTTCTTAATACATTTTTTTTTAAGTGAGTGTAAGCATTGCATTATTGTTTCACTGGTCATGGGAACAATTCCTATGAGACACTTAAGAGAGAACAGTGGGCTAGTGCAACAACTCTTCAAATCCTATTTACAGCAGTTTGACAGGTTAGAAATTGGTCATTATATCCATCGTATCGTTAAGAGTCAATGTATTACACTTATAATTTAACTGCCAGTTACTGAGGGCTATGTCTGCAAGAATGTGTTTCCACAAAGCATGTCAGTTTCAATTAAAAAAAACAAAAGATCTTTATGATTATAATCACAAAACAAAGGAATGGTTTATTTGGATATTTGAAAAAAACAAAAATAGACCTCCGTGAGTCACACAAACTGCCTTCTTATACCCGAAACAAAAATGGATGTTTTCGCAGTGGATATACCACAGCGCTTGGCAGTTTTGTGTACAACAATCTATAAACGTAATGACTGGATGACTGGCTATAGAAAACCTGCTATGGCCAAATCAGCATAATATTTTGTCAGTTTCCTATGACTCTGGGGCAAAAATATGCCCTGGAATTGTCTTTCTAGTCAGTCTTCAAGTAAAGGGTCAGACATTTCAATATTCATATACATTTTGGGAATGCTTAGCAACTGAGATTTTAGGGCTTTTGAAAGATTTAAACTGAAAACCTACACATTGCCTGGCTGCTTGATGAAATAATAGCAGCTTTATAACTCCGATGGACCTCCTTGAAGAAATGCTCCAGTGTTTTTAAACTAGTCTCTATCTAGCATTTCCCTGTACTGAAAAAAGAATGGAAATTATGTTTCTAGACACTCGTTCATAATGGAAGTCTAAAGGTATTTGTATTTGAATATTTGTGTTCCCTTATTCATAGGTATTGTCAATAGGTATTAAATTCTAAACCTTAAACTATAAGTTTTAAGACATTTATTCGTCCCCAGGGCTACTTAGTCCTAAAGGAACAGTTGCGGTTATGGTTCATCAGCATAGTTGTTTAGATCGTATTGGGAATGGACACCACAAATCTTGTTGGAAAGTTGGATAAAATCATAAGCATATTAAAAGGTAACGGTTGTAGTTTTATTGTGTATGCACTGTATTTTACTGACAGGAATAAGCAACTGTCCTCATTCTCTCATTATAGGTGTCCTTTGCGTGAACAGGTTTCCCACCCTTTCCTCAGAACAGGGAAACACGTAGAAAAATCCTGTCTGTCGCAATCACATACATAGTTGATGAGAAGGTTGGAAACACTGGAGTGTTTATATATAATGAGCCACTTGAACACAACTGTTAGGATACTTTAAGGAAAGGTCCAGAATGACACCCACTCTATCGGGAACATGCATCACACATTATTCGAGTACGAGTTGTTTCTAAAGTACCTCTCTGCAGCCGTTACCCAACACACACATCCGTATAGAAAAACATCACAGTTCACTATTACGCATTCACAATTCCTGCACACACACACAAATGTCACGCATATCCTTTTTTAAAAAAAGTTGAAAATTGTGGACAATAAATTAACAGAATAATAAATAACAACGATGATGTACATTCATCCTCAAAAATAAAATAAAAAGAAACCACACTGTGGCTCTTGAGATTATTTCTTAGTGCAGTGTTACTGTACCCAACATCGATTACCATCACTGCTTAACCCCACCGCCCACCCATCCATCCATCCTTGTATCCAAGTCCCTGCATATGAATTATTCACAATTTTCCTGTTATAGTACCACTGAGCTTTTCTTACTACTCATGTTCATCATTTCTCCCTCCATTCCTGCTTTCAGTCCTTGTACACAGTCTGCTGTCCGTGCCCCCTCTCGTCATGCATAATATGTCTCCGTACATGGATCCTCCTAACACGTCTGTCTCCACCCCCGACACCAGCCCCATCTTCCTCTGACTGACCCACACCTGGAGATGAGACACCACTTGAGTCCAATAAACCCACGCCTCCATGACCAGAGCCCCGGCCATTCTCATAGATTAGTATGTTTAGGGTTTCTTCAAAGATACGAGCTTCTGGGAACTCAACCTATGAGGACAAAGCAAATCATGAAAAGTGAATAAAGTGCAAATAAGAGACACAATATTAAAAAAAAAAAAAACTCAAAAAGAAAATGTACGCATGGTTTTTGCTTACTTTGGTCTGTTTCTTCTCAGTGGCATAAACAATGGAGGTACAGCAAACCTCAGCGATCTTGCGTCCATCTCCATAGAAGGACCAGCAGCAGATTTCATCTCCGAGTACGTCCTTCATGAAAAGCACTCTACCATTAAATCGCAGCCCCAGTTTATCAAACAGCTCAATGTTCTTCAGCAAGTTGTCATCGGAATTACTGGAGAAGTAATGAGGAAATATTTTTTTAGAAATATTATGTACTAGAATCAAACAAACTACATTAGAAGTTTCAGTGCTCCAGGTCAAGTTAATCTCTCATATTCCTGCTCTTAACACTCAATTCTTCTCCAAAGTGCAACATATAGTTTTTTTTAATGGTTGGTACTGTAAATTCCTGGAATTTAAACACTTTTTTCCCCACCTGCAACATATTGTGGGTATCATGATGGGTACCAAACTGGCATGAGAATTAGCTTGAAGCTGATACAAATCAGCGTGTTTCTCAGAGTTTTCTATGTTGCGCTGCTTGTGTTTTGGTGTCTGCTCCTTCAGATGTATATTGCAAAGAGTAAGACCAAGCCACTGGTTTACGTCAATCATTACATTCAAGCCAATTCACACCTCAAACCATGGCACCGCGTACTAGCCGAGATGAAGCTACTCGGACAAGTGACCGATTAGTGATCAGCTTCATATTATTATTAAGAAGTCACATATACAGGGTGATTGCTGCAGCCTTATTGGGATTTGATCTTGCAATCTCCCAATGACAGGAGAAATAAGCACCTCCACCATATTAGATACGTGTTTACAGCTTTAAAAGCATTTATGCATTACATGTTGTTGTTACAAGAGTGTATATGTGCTGACAGTACCTGGTATATGAATATTTATTGTTCCCTCTATTATTCTGCAATTTCACCACAGGCTGAAACAGATTTAAAGACCGTTTTAGAAATGATTCAATAAGATTTACATTACTTCACGTGCATTTGGATCTGGATGCCTGTGTGTGCAGAATGCCAAACAATTTCTCTGACCTTTTTGCAGGTGGCAATCATCCGCTGTTCCTCCTTGGCAGAGGTGATCATGGGGATGCGACAGCCTCCCTCATACACCTCACTGCGATTCTACAGGACGAAAAAAATTGTTCACACCCCGAGAAAGACATCGTAATATCTGTTAATAAAAGGAGAATTGCTGTGAGAAAAGTGAAAATATTTACATAAAAATTTAAACAGGCATGACTATAGTTTTAGAAATACTTAGAACATCAAGTTACAAAGTCTTAATTTAAAAAATATTATTCACCACATTCCCCACCCACTGAAAGCACCGACATTCAAACAGCTATGGTGAACTGGTTTCCAGAGCAATGATTAGACTACAGCAGGCCCGGAAGGCATAAAGAAGACAGATCACCAAGCATTGGTGATAAATATTTATTGTAATTTAGATTAGCTTAAATAGTATTGCATGTATACAGCATGGCCAAAAGTATGTGGACACATGACCACCACACCCATGAGGACCAAAAACCATGGGCATTAACACAGAGTTAGTCCTCTCCTCCTTTAATGTTATAACAAGCTCCACTCTTCTGAGAAGACTTTCCACTAGCTTTTGGAGTGTGGCTGTGGGGAGATGTTCATTCAGCCACGAGAGCATTAGTGAGGTCAGGCACTGATGAGTGAGGATGCCTGGTGTGCAGTTCATCCCAAAAGGTATTCAGTGGGGTTGAGCTGTGTAGGCCACTCGAGTTCTTCCACTCCAACCTTCGGAAGCCATGTCTTCATGGACCTCACATTGTGTACAGGGACATTGTCATGCTGGAACATGTCAGGGCCCCTTAGTTCCAGTGAATCAAATCTTAATGCTACAGCATACAAAGACATTCTAGACAACTGTGTGCTTATAACTTTGTGGCAACAGTTTGGAGAAGGCTCATATATGGGTGTGATGGTCATGGTCAGGTGTCTACAAACCTTTGGCTGTATAGTGTGCATACTGTCCACACAGTGCGAATCACACAATCCAAATGTTCGCTGAGTACACCTAACATAATTGTCTGAACACTCCAATCACCCCATGCGTTACATTCAACACAGATTTTGGCTCAGGTTGCCTGTATCTACTGTACTCTATGTGATTATGGTATTTTGGTGTATGGTTGTGTAGGGAGGCTGACCTGCAGTGTGGAAAGGCAGTGCTGGATGAGACCCTGCAGTCTGTAGTACTGCGCCTCCTTCAGTACCTCCTCCAGCTCCCTCTGGTTCTCAGGAAGTGGCACTGTGCCATCCCGTAGGAAGTTCAACACCAGGGAGAAATGGCGTCCACATCTGTCCAACACCACCCACCCTGGAGACAGACAGGACGCTTGGAGCTGAAACTGAGCTAAATAATTGCTGCACAGTGAAACAGATATGTTCTTACGAAGAACATAAGTTCTTAGTCTTTAATAAGAAAATTCACACAGCAACCGACAGAGATGAGACCGAGTAAAAGGAAGCCAATACACCAACTTTAACTTTTGTAAACAGACTTTTCATAACGTGTAGTAGTTCTCAAACATATAGTTAATTCATTACTTATTTACATTGTTCCTTAACGTGCTTCATTATAAATACATTGTTTTGGCTTTCTAATCTTTACGGTGGAAAGCACAATAAGACACTGAAAATGACTCACATAAAAGTACTATTGAGTTTGTGCAAAAATTATTGGCACTCTTGGTAAATATGGGTAAAAAAATTTATGGAGGGTGAAAAAAAAATCTTTGTGGTTGGCTTAATCTATATTGGAAATATGAGAGACTTTAATCATTAACTCAGGTGTTCCCAAAACATTTTGGGCAAAACGACCCCAAACAGATATGAATTTTGCACAACCCCAATACTTGACCACCCTTATTTTTTCTTCAATTCCAGATTTTCATATGTAACATATGAACACTATTATGTTAGTATCACATGTATGTGTAATCTTTATAGGGACTCTAGGAAAATAAACCATGTCGAGATGGTGTGAAGCGAAGCGGAGGAGTCTGATTTATACCTGATGCATGATTTTACGTGCGTGTGCAGAAGCAGCGATGTTCAAACACTCACCTGTGTACCTAATGTACAACAGTCACTATATGGCACATCAAAGACAAAACATCCCTTTCCAACAGGTTTCCAAATCAAACTGTAAAACGTTTAGCTACTTCATGCGCAGTGACGGGCTCTGTCTCTTACAACCTTCCGCATTGTTGTGACTGTCATAGGCTTCGAAACCTTATGTTCAAAATGAGTCACTCGTCTAGAAAATCCAGAAGAACAGTACGCAAAACAGGCCTTTCTTCAGGTTTGAAGGTGACATTATTAAATTTCCTTTTAAATTTCTAAATGTAATACATAATAACCTAAACGAAACCCAAGTACTCACTAACCGTCTAAAATAGTAGCCAAGTATCTGATTTGACACAAAACGCTGTTTAGCAGAAGTATGGAGAAAAATTGTACTGTTATTGTTAGTTTTATTGTTGAACTATGCAAGTGCAGCATGTCAAAACAGTATAAAGACTCAAATAACATGTAGCCTCTGATATTTCTAATATTCCTTTCTAACACATGCGAACATAAAAAAAAGGGAGACCGCAAGTTTCTCTTGCAACTCCATTCATAAATTAAGTTACCTCTACTTTAGGAACCCTTGCTTTAACTCAAGTACATTTACATTTATTCATTTAGCAGACGCTTTTATCCAAAGCGACTTACAAATGAGGAAATACAAGCAAAGTATAATTAATATATTATATATATATATATATATATATATATATTAATTAATCTCAAGCGGAGAACAATACTAGTGCTACAATGCAAGATTTATAATTGCAGGTTGACCTCTTTATAAGTACATATCTTCTATGAAACTAAATATTTCCATCCATCCACTTCTTACCCCTTTTCAGGATTGCGGGGGAACCTGGAGCCTATCCCAGGGAGCATTGGGCGGGGTACACACTGGACAGGGCATGCAGGGCACAATCACACACACACCCATTCATACACTACGGGGAGAACACGCATGGCCCCGGTGGGTATCGAACCCCAGACCCTGGAGGTGTGAGGCGAACGTACTAACCACTAAGCCCCGAAATAAATAGTTATCAGACTTTTTTTTTTTTAAACAAAATCCTGTCACAATGATCATCTCTCACACATTAACACACACTTCTGAAGTGAGACCGAGTGTGTTACCACCTGAGCCTTCGGTTGAGCGGGTTGTCCACTAATCGTAGAATTTGATCCCCGGTCCACGTGACTCCACATACCGAAGTGTCCTTGGGCAAGACACTGAACCGCAAGTTGCTCCCGATGGCAAATTAGCATGTTGCATGGCAACTCTGCTACCATTGATGTGAGTGTGAATAAGACACAGAGTAAAGCACTATATGAGTGCAGACCATTTACCTTCAGAATCGATGGTCACTTCCACACTGCCATCACATATCCTCCTGAGCAGGCTGTCCTCTTTGCTGAGGGTCTGGACTGTGGTGTAATGCAGGGACCCACCAACGTTCAGCTTCACATACTTACTGCCAGCCAGACCTGGTCCGACCTTCTTCTCGACACCGTGGCTGGGGGACGGAGGGGCACAGCTGGGCTCTGGAACCACATTCCCACCAGAAGCTTCAGCAGACATCAGGAAAAAGCTGTAAACCCTTGTAATGTACTGCCTACAGGTAAAACATACAACGATCAGATTCCAATACCATCGTGAAACTCCAGTTTTAAGCAAAAAACCTCAGCTAATAACAGCTTTGGACGGCAGACAATAAACTGAAGTTAATCATCGCATCAGGGATCATAAATCCGCCGGAGAAAAAAAACGTCACCGCCCAGGATATAACGCAAGACATATCGCATCGCCTGATTCACCCCAGCGCTATGCTTAGTAAGCACAGAGACGTATAAAAACCCCACACAGAGAACCACTCTGCAGTCAGGACCATAAGTTCTCTAGCTCTTCCTCAGACCTTATCACGAAATGTTCAGACCTCGTTCCTCTTTAATTCAAAACAATGACGTTAGTGACCACAGATAGCGACACTGTGACATCTCACTAGCTAATCCCGGGGAGAACTAACGTTCAGCTAGCTGTAATAATTCAGCGACCCGTTCTGAAAATATACACCGCTAATAAACATGAGAAAGTAACAACGAAACCAGAACGATCTCGCGAGCACACCGCGCGGTAACTTAAACCGAGCTAGCATGCTAGAATACTTTCAGTCTGTGGCTAATAGTGTTGATTAGTGATGAATGTCATGGCAGAACTAACTGCTTACCGAGCTGCGTGTCTGAATAAGCGCCTAGAAGCTCGAAAACACTACTAAACGATATAGGAGTTACATTAATAATTACATATAAAACGGTTTTAAAAATAAATAAATAAATAAACCGTTTTCAGTTTTATTTCCCGTCAGCGTTCATCTATTACTCACTTCCTCTTGAGTAATTTCCGTGGTGTTTGAAACTCTACAGCTGATTGGTTAGAACACACGCCTGTCACTTTGTCTAGTAGTCCCACCTCTCCGCGAATGTCATGCGCAACAGCCACGCACAAAGCAACATACTACCGTACTGGATAGTATGCCAAAATAGTAGCTATGGTAGCTATAGCAACATTTGGTTGCGTACTTAATTAGACATGCTTTCTAGTAGGGTAGTACGCGGTTTGGGCGTAGCCTGTATCATGCGCGTGCACGCTACTGGGGGATTTCAACCAATCAGGACAGCTGATTTAAATGGGTCACTGTTTTGTTTTTGTTCTGCGAAACGGGAAGTTTAAAGCTTCAATAACATTCTGCACTGTGAATTTTAATCAGTATCTGATTGATTTGAAATCTAGTAATCAGTAAGATTAACCTCAGTAATCTAATGATCTGCTACAAGATTTTAGTAATATGCTGTCTTTATATTTTATGATAATATTTTACAGTGATGGATAATCATGTTGAAGGTATCTATTGTCTTATTGTTAAATGTTTTTTATTTATTTATTTATTTATTTATTAACTCACTTTCAGTAACAGCTTTATCTTGGTCAGGGTTGCCATGGATTTTTAGCCTTTTCTGGGAACTCTGGGTGTGAAGTGGGAAAACACGAGGGATGGGACAGGGACACCAGTCTACCTAGGGCAATTTGCACAGATACATTCACACACCTAAGGGCACTTTATCTTAGCCGATCCACCTACAGCTGGGAGGTGGGAGGAAACTGGAGAACCTAGAGGAAACCCCCACAAACACAGGTAGAACATGCATAGAAGTATTTTGAAATCTAGCAAAATATGTTTATAAGAACGGGCTTTTATATAATCATATGAACTTTCCATCTGAGTAAATGATTATTATGTTGGTCTTTCATTAACCTCAGCAAAGAGACTTCATACAATGTTCTAAATGTTATACAGTATGTTATGCTTATGACCATGGCCATTTATGTCGTCTTGATGACAAAAAAAAAATAAAGGCAAGTTTTCACCATCCAAGAGACCTTTATTTATTCTTAAATCTTAGCAAATAAATTATGCCTTCATGACAATATATTATGTTGATTAATAAATAATATGAACAATTGAATATTAGTAATACTTCGATGCAACAGAGTCCACAGCTAGACTCCAAGTATGGCACAGTGGAAGAGACAAAAACTCACTGCTTAATAATAACAATAAACCATGATTCAATTGAAAAATAACATTATAAAAAGCAGTTCAGTTTGATACTGCGTCACAGCAAGTAGCTGATTTTTTTTCTTCATATTTTTTGACAACATAGTGCATATGCAACAACATCAACTCTGATAAACAATGATAGTAAGGATAATTGTTTGAATGAACCCTAAGCTGAAGCAATAAAATATACAATTGTTGCGTGCCCTAAGCATGAAAGACATTCCACCCCTTTAATCCCATAGTCATTCAACATTAAGCAGAAAGAGATTTTTAAGAAACAGCAAAGAACATTATGAAACGCTGGCATTATTGGTCATTATTACATTATAAATGTAGGAAATACTATGGCAACCTGTGAAACATGTTTTTAACGTCACATTATGGGATGTCATTATTTTGGCACTGGATCAGTTTCATATACATCCGTTTTTGTATACATAATATTCAATCAAAATATTTACATTCAATATATTGTGTCTTTTGTGTGTGTATGTGTGTGTACTGAGGAGTATGAGTATAGTGGGATCATGTTTTTGTTCATGTGTTTTCATGTGTGTTTGTGTGTGCTCCTGTCTTTTATATGATTCACTCCCTGTATGAAAAGTTCTCTCTCTCTCTCTCTCCCCCCAAGTTGCTGACTCACCCTTAGCCTCATACTTTTTCGACCCTTGTCCTCACTATGTCACTACCTTGATCTCTTTTAAGTCCTTAAGGCACCAACCTAAATATTAGAAAACATATCGGATAGTGAGAAACCCTAAGCTCTTGCTTAACCCTTTTAATGCTTTAACAGTCTCTTTTCTCTACACACACACACACACACACACACACGCACACTGTTACATGAGTCAGCAACGAGCAAGAGAGATACTGAAAATAGAGTGAAAAAAAAGGAAAAATGGTATATTTGTTAAAGGACTGCAAGTGAGAGACAGACATAATATCATCCATTTTCTTTCGATCCTTAATTTTGGATTTCCCTCTCATATCCTGCTTCAGATGGACACCTCATACTCCCTTGTGTCCTACAGAGAAACAGAACAACCATGAAGAGCCACGATTGCTTTAACCGAGAGGAATTATACACAAATACATCATCTCAGTGTTCGCAGAAACATGATTCTAACTTTACAGGGGGGTTTGACCACCTTTAAAGAAAGAAAGACAAACTTATTAGGAAGTGTGGAAAATCCCACATGTTCAATAATTTTAGTGGCAAACACTAGGATATGTTTCTCTAGACATATCAGAAAGACAGACATTAAATGACACTTTCATGCACCCTTAAAACAGGCCATAATATTTCTTTTGACACTCTTGATAAGCTTGACTCTGGAATTTCATATTTATTCATTCTGAAGAGCATGAAAATAAAAGTGTTTCTTTCTCTCTCTAAATAAAGCTAGCTAGCTTGGTCTGGTAATAGAGCTGTATCAATTGACCAATTCATTTATCACACCAGTAATCTATAAAGGTGTTTTACACTATATAGGGCTCTAGCTATTTAAAGATTATAGTTAAATTTTTATATATAGTATAGTTTTATTTGTAGTTATATATTTTTTTTAGTTATATGTAGTTATATAATTAAATTAATAGTTATATAAATAATGTATATAATTGTACAGTATTTATAGTGTAATATTGCTTTATATTATAACAACATTACATTATATTGCACAAATAATTGCACATAACTGATCTTTATACCACTTATAGTCAGACTGTTGCTGCCACCCATCTTTATATCCTATGTTATATATATATATATATATATATATATATATATATATATATATATATATATATATATATATATATATATATACACACAAAATTTAGTTTTTAAATACTTTTCCTTTTTCAACCTGTATATAAGTAAATTCTGGTCTATGTAAATTCTATTTGATGTCACAAACAGTTGTAAAAAGCATTTCACTAGGCGTCGTACTATGTATGGTTGTGTGTATGACAAATAACATTTGAACTTGAATTCGAATTTGAGCTATATACTATCATGAGCTAGTTAATTTATCTTGCAACTAGCTAGCCACTCCATTGCTATCTAGAAACCTCTAGCATGGTTGAGTACATATTTTTAGCTAAGCTTTTGTGCCAGCTAACCCTCCATCCATAAATGTCATTGTAAATTTCACACTCAGCTATGAAACTATGTTACTATGTAACCAGGTGTGTTTTTCTGTCAGATAACATCAGTCAGCCAAGTAATGCTATTCTCTGCAGTTAGCATTTGTGTAATATGTGTTTAATGACTTTTGCCTACAGTGTTTCTATTGATTGGATTGGATTGGATGTGATGTAAGGGTCTTACCCCTGCTTCATACAGTGGGTTATTAAAGTCAGACTCCACTGTAATTGGGCTGTAGGAGTGGGTGTGTGAGAGGGACTTCCAAAATAGTGGCTTCCACTGCAACCTACACACGCTGAGAGAGAGAGAGAGAGAGAGAGAGAGAGAGAGAGGGGACAATTCAATTGTAGAATGCTAATTGGGTGCAGTGAATGACCCCAAGATTAAGAGAGATTATTACATAACTATTGGGATTTCCAACACAAACCCTTTTATAGAAAGTCGTAATTTCAGTTATATTGTACACAAAATGGATGCCAGTCTCAAGAGACCAGATGTTGAGCTGAGGTTAGTTTTACAAGACAGAAACTCTAGCTTTGCTACATTTCATCAATAAATGTGCCCAAGAAACTTTGTCTACTTTTACAGAAAAAGTCAATTTGTCCCACCTGGGAGACCTTCTTTCCGCAGCCTGTCAGTAAACACGTAGGAATTACTTGTTCATTTACCACTAAAAGATTCACATAAAACTCTTAAATATTTGCTAAAGAACCTGTTTTTTGAATCCAGTGAACATATCTTGTTCTAAGAACATATATTAATATGAGATAAGCTAGCTATTTAATTAGCTAACTTTATTTTTTCGAACATTATACATCTTTAATGGATCAGTTTACAGACATGAATTGTGTAATGTAGTTACTCTACTGAGTTACATTTCATGCTGTCCAGTGTAATGCCAAGAAATTTAGCAAAATTATTGCCCATAATATCCTGGATCATTGTGATGGGTTGGCTAGGGTGTCCACTGAATTGTGCCCTGAGTCCCCTGGGATAGGTTCCAGGCTCCTCATGACCCTGTATAAGATAAGCGGTACACAAAATGGATAGATGGATATCCTGTATCAGTACTTCATTCTGTATTTGCTAGCAAAAAGTTTACTCTGCCTTCATGAAACACCACTAGCTTCAGGAATTTCCCAGTAACCTGGAAACAAACCGTGAAAGCTTGCTCTAGAGATGACAGCGTTACTGCTGTCAGAGGTAGAATGAAGTAAGACACAAGGTAAGAAAGTAGACATGCTTACAGCAGATTATTTGCCCAGAATGTCATTTTGAAAAAAGGATTTCAGAACAAAAAAGCTAACTTTAACCACTTACTTAGTGTAGTACATGTATATTCCAGCAATCAAAAGGATGACCAGGATGATCGGCAGGATGATGGCCAATGCAATGTTCTCACTCAGCATTTGGTGGGAGGCCTCTAATGACTGAGAGACTGAACAGAAGCAAGAGGACAGTGAATGGACAGTGAAAAATATGAAGTCAAACTAGTTTATATTATCCATGCTCTGCTAGGGTTCATAACTAGAACTAACTTAAGTACACAGATTTAGGTATTTTTGAACATCTTTATATGATAGATTTAAGCGTGAATTTATTCATAAAATGTGATAGTAACTCTGGTTTTAGCATCAGTGTTGCAGTGGAAGTTGTTATTAATAAAATGTGTTTAAAAGGTCATTATTTGAACTTTTTCAACTAATAATATTTTAGCGACAGTTTGTATAATCCATATCCGTTTTGCAAAGCTGTCAAACCTTCTGGATTCTACACATGAGCCAGCTGAACATGATTGAGTTATAAGTGAGACTCAGGAGTAACTGCAACACATTATTAAATATTTAGTAGTGAATGTTACAGTAAATATGGTATTTATGGTTGTATTACCTTCCAATTTGTGATCTTCCAACAGCTCTTCATAGGCCACTGCAGAGAATATAAACACTGAGCATATAAAAGTGTATTTAATCAGAATGCAACTCCTTTTTGTGTGTTGGTGCATTTCATCATACCTTTGCAGAAAGGGGGTGGGCTGTTCCACTGAGAGGGGTGTCCTGGGACACAGTTGATTATGACCTCTCCAATCAGCTCATAGCCTTCGTAACAGAAAAAGCGCAGAGTTTCCCCGGCTTGGTAGCTATGTTTATATAGAGTTTGGTAACCGTTGTCTGGCACACCAGGATTTGGGCATGGATCATACTTCACTGCATGTGTTTGAGAAAGAGATATGAAGGTTAAATATGCTTTTATCTAACTTTGAATGTTTATAATGAGCCATACAGGACATTTTATTATGGTTGTACAGCACAATAGTCAGCTACTGTTGTTTTTATTGTGTATATATAAATGGACTGATTGCTTGATTGATAGAAAGTAAACAGTGACAATTTCATACACATGAACATTAAGAAATACATGCATGAAAATGAATTAAACACTTCGAAACACATGAAAAACAAACACTTACGGACACATTTGGGGCTACGGTCACTCCATTTTGGCATGCCAGTGTCTCTGCCATGGCAGGAGATCTGACTAGGGCCCTCCAGCTGGTAACCTTGATTACAGGTAAAGCGCACCACTGTTCCAACTGCAAAGCCTAACTCTGGGTGCACTGAGCGTGCTCCATTCACCACCTCCCCTGGGTCAGGACACTGCTGGACTACAGGGGGAACAAAGGCAGGGAGAACATGCAGTTATGATATATAGACACCAAAACAAACAACATAATCATCCATTATTTCCAAAGATGCCCCAAGTATGCAAATATGCCACGAGATCATCCAAACTATTGTAGGAATTTGGGATAAATCAAATATAAGGAACTAAAATGGTGTGACAAGTGAAGACTGAAAGAACAGTTAAATGTAAAATGAGACTAAATATCTAATGGGAAAGGGCAAGAAGGAAGAGACCTCCATGACTGCTACCCTAATAAGAGACTGCTCACTCACACACACACACACACACACACACACACACATACAGGAGTGAAGGCGAACTTATGTATTAACAAAACCTATACAGAAGAAACATTACGTTTACAGGGTAAGGTTTCACAGAACACCTCACATGGCACATAGTCCTTTTATTAACACGCCAAGGCCATTGAGTGAGACTAATGAAAGGAGAAAGTTTTTATAATAAAATTACATAATCTAAAACGAAGAATTTGAGAGAACAGGAACTATGTCGACATATGGAATGTATATCTTAAATAAGAAATGGGAAGTTTCAATTCAGAGACCGTTGTACAGCAATATATGGCTGAGTTTTGAAAGTTAACTGCAATAGGAGATACATAGGAGAAGGCATCACAAACATATTATTGTTCTGCAAACATATAACAGTCTTGCAAAACATCCATAATGGGAAGTGTGAATACTCATGCTGTGTGAATTTACTTAGTGCATGAAATACTGTTTTGTAATAGGAGATTCCAGCTATGTTAAACTTTGAAATACTGGGAAACTTACGTAAGGAGGATACGTGTGGTCACTTGTGATTGGGTGTGCAGATTGTAACCAGTGAGACCTCTGCAAATCCTCATGCGCCTGCACACCTGGTACCAGCTGGTTTCTTTGCTGTCTTGCTTGACTGCTAATAAACCTACCTCATCTGAATCCAGTCTTCGTGAGTTCGGCTGTTTTATTTATCTTAAGTGTAATTTGATTATTTCTTTTAATTTTATAGTTTGACTCTGTAAGGTAGCAGGGTCAATGTAGGTTGGAGAAGCAAAATATCCTGCACTATCATTGATTCTAATGTCCAACCTCATGAGACTTTATTGGTGGTGGTTAATTCCTTCCTGGAGAGAGGGTCCTATCATGTGACACAGAGATCCACATCGGCTCCAGGTCAGATCCTTTTCTATTCTTCCTCTATGCCCACTCTTCACATAATATCATCACTTGGTTGTATATATCATTTCTATGCTGATGACTGTCTCAACTCATCCTCTCCTCCCTCAGACATTCATGTATCTGCTTGAATCTCCGAATGTCTGGCAGACATCTCATCATGGATAGTAGCTCATCACTAAACTAAATCCTAGACTAGACTAAATTCCAATGAGACAGAGCTGTAGTATATCCCTGAAGATGAATCTCTAGACCAAAATCTTCTGATTTCCCTGGAGAACTCTCAGATCATACCATCCGGCAATGCAGGCAACCTTGTGTTGCAAACAAAATGTTTTATCTTTACATTTTCTCCTTAAAATGAAGGAGGACCTGTCAATTTCTGTCCATCAAGAGCCACTAAGGTACTGTTCAGTTCCTTGCCATCTCTAGATTGAACTACTGCAACTTGCCCCAGGCAGGTCCTCCCCTGTGTGCCATCAAACCCGCTACAACTGATCCAGAATGCAGCTGCATGATTGTTTTCCATCTCCCACATCACTGCTCTACCTTCACAGGTTTCATGTAACTGAACTGCCCACATTGATTTAAAAGATCTGAAAAGATCTACGATTCAAGCGTGCTATTATGCAAGTATACAGGTATGTATGTACCTATGTAGCCAATTTTATTATCAATGAGAGATGTCTTAAACACAAATGTTTGTGGGCACCTTCTCCAAACTGTTGCCACTTAGTTCGAAGCATACAACTCTATATAATGTCTTTGAATGCTGTAGCTTTACAAATTCCCTTCACTGGATCTAAAAGGCCAAAACACGTTCCAGCATGACAATGCCTTTGTGCACAAACTAAGGTTCATAAAAGAATGATTTGCCAAGACTGGAGTGGAAGAACTCGAGTGGCCTGCACAGAGCAATGACCTCAACCCCATTGAACATCTTTGGGATGAATTGGAACACAGATTGCACCTCAGGCCTCCTTACCTGACGTTAGTGCCTGAACTCAGTAATACTTTCTTGGCTACATGTGGCAAATCTCCACAGCTAAGCTCCAAGACCCAGTGGAAAGCCTTCCCAGATGAGTGGAGGTTATTATAACTGCAAGGGGCGGTGCTTAAATATGGATTGGGATGTTCAAAAAGCACATATGTGTATGATGGTCAGGTGTCCACAAACATTTGGCCATATAGAGGGTATATATAATAATGATATACTGATATACATTATGCCATATTAATATGAAGTATGTTAGTATCCACATAGTATTATAAGGGTAATGGTTTATGTAAAGTTGCTTTGTGACATTGTGTATTATTAAAACTGCTATGCAAATATAACTGATTAAATAGGAGGCCTGAATTTCAGGAGGAAATCAAAATAAAGCTAGCCCATCCCGTCAGGTTATACAGGGAAAAGTCATGTCAAAACTCCAACAGGTACCTACGCTTGTGTTTAATATCTTATCAGCAAGATTAACTGGTTTTAAGCCATGCCTCATAGATGAATAAAATAATCTAAAACCGAATTCATAAAAGAGACAGTTGACTTACTTTTCACACAGGTAGGTGGACTGTTGCTCCAGGAAAGATCCCACTGACAGGTGATGATGTCAGAACCCACAATGTCATAGCCAGGTTGACACTGATAGGTTATTACACTGCCCCTCACAAGTGAGACATGGGAAGAGCTACTCCAGCCAAATTCAATTGGTGGCAAAGTGGGGCATGTGTCATTAGGCTCTACCTCTGGAGAAGATCAAATAAAGTGACACCCTGATCAAGTACTGAGCATAAAATGAAATGCAAAAAAAGTAATAAAACATGGTATGATAATAATATTTAATCATTTTACCTCGATAGTGAATCAGGAAGCCTTGGCTCAGGATGAAGGTGGAATCATCTGGGTCACTCTGAAACTGAATAGTGACCTCTGAGCCACCAGACACGACCCGGAACCTTTCCCGTGACCCCAAATACTGACCAATCACATGGGACATGAGGTCATGCCCATCAAAGATTGTGAGAATGTCATTGTGACGAATGTTCAAACTTTGGTGGGGGGAAAAGACAAAAAGACATCAATCAAGACATCAACCAATTGAGCTAGATCAGTGGTTGCACTTTCATTAACCAAGGAATAAAAGTGGATTACCTGAATTACATGTACACATCCACACCCATACACACACACTCACATCTGCACATCCAGCTCAATCCGCTTGTCCTCACTAACGTGAATCTGCCACACACAGTCCTGCCCCTTGGAGTAGCTCTGTGGCCAATCAGGAGACAGCACAGTTCCTGTCGCATCTGTCAGCTCACCACCACACAGAGCTGAATATGGAATAAAGAGATGTGTGAAGGTATGAAAAACAAGAGGGGTAAAGGATGAATGATGGAATAGAAAAAAATGGTGGATATGGTACGAGTATCATAGACATCAAATCGCACTTTAGAAAAGTATGTGTAATTATGTCACATACTACTTGATGATAAAGACCTCTGTCGTTTCCTGCTTTCTTTCTTTTTGTTGGTCTTGGTTATTTGAATGTTTGTTTGTTTGTGTCTTTCTTTCTTTTACTCATTCTTTCTTTCTTTCTTTCCTTTTTCCTTAATACACGTTATCTGCTCTGTCAAATCATCAGTTCATCTTTGAGATGAAAATTCTACAAATAAATTGTGTTTGTTTTATGGGGTTATACCTTTGCACACAGGCTCACTCTCATTCCAGTGGGGGTCACTGGGGTCGACGCACTCCATGACCCCTGACCCTTGCTCCATGACAAATCCAGGAGAGCAGGAAAAGGTTACCGTAGTACCAATAGGGAAGGTGATGTCACTGCTGCTAAAATTCCCATGAGGGACATAGGGCTCATAACAGTGCTCACCATCAAAAGCTGTGGAGTTGCAACAGCAATAGACAGAAAGATCACGGACACGGACAAATTTTGGACCATTAGCCTAAGAAGAAATTGTTCATGGATAAACATGAAAAGTGTTTATGTGAGGTGAGGAAGACCGTTCTATTTATATACAGACATTTGCCATGACAAGGTCTCTCTCTGTCTCTATTTCTCACCCTCATAGCGAAGTGCCATCAGTAGAGGGATGGTGGAAGAGTCAGCTGTTAGCTCCAGATACAGAGATGATCCTTCGCTCACAATCCCACGCTCCGGAACATCGTCCAGATCCGAATCAAAAAGAAGGGGCGTGTTGGAATTATTCCCACTGCGGACAATCAATCTGACAGAGAAACAGGTACATAGACAGGTACAGCTCAGGAATGTGTTATTGTGACAGTGTTTAAATTTTTTTTTATAGACAAGGTGTTATAGAAAGAGGAAAGAAAACAGTATAGATGAACAGGTTAATTATACATACATTTTCTAAACCAACAGAATGTGCAAATAATGTTGCATTTCTGATAAGAACAAGGCTGCCAGGTTTCAATAGCAAAACCAGCACAAAAACAAATGCTATACAAAAATATTCCTCACACAAACCTTATTTTAAATTACAAAAACATTAACCATTGCATATTGTAGTATTTGCAAAGTAATTTATGTTATATATTTTATAAAGAAATAGTAGTAAAACTATGTTGTTTCTTGAACCATTTATTTAATCAAAGTCCTAAAATTGCCTTGTATTGTAACACACTGTATATTGTGTTAAATACTAATAGTATGGTTATAAGAAGAAGTACATTGTATATAAAGAAAATTCAGGCTTAGCTATTTTAAAATCTACATTTCCTGACTAAAAGCTCAGACTTGGCAACACTCCTTAAGACTAATACTGCCTTTGTAATAAATATGCGTGAACATATGTTATGTGAATATAAATCACTAGAACATATATAATATAGATAAACATTGTAAAGTTTAAGAATTTCCTTCTGAGTTAGTCATTCATATTCTTTTTTTATAATCGCTTTATTCTGGTGGATCTGGGGCCTAGCCTGGGAATATACCCTACATAGGACTTGTTGATCATATTGATCTGTTCTATTCTCTGAGTGAATTGTTGTTTGTTTGTTTGCTATGGTGTAACTAAGCATTTCAATTATCTTGTACTTTTGAGGTTTTTGGATGTAGTCACTACACTCTCAGTACAAAAAATATTAAAGTTCACGTGTCACTAGGTGGGTACTTGGTAAAGTCCATGTAGTTAAAACTCTTAATTAAAGGAATATACTTGGATACTTGGATGTTAAGGGCAGTTACACTGTTTGTACCCTGTGGAACAAAATGAACAAAACTTGTAGAGTATATTTTTTTTCTCCACAGTGTGCCTAACAAAGAGCCTCATTACCATTCTGCAGTTCTTAGATTGCCTTTGGGGTAGAGCATATTTATGACTTACTTATCATTGTCTTCATCCAAAGCCATCCTTTCAAAATGGAGGTGTAGACGGTGGCCCTCCTTAGCTTCAAGCAACCAATGGCAGCTCAAGTTGCTATTGCTAAGGTTACTGCTGGAGGGAACAGTGGGAGAGAGGATACGGCCCACCGTAGCATTTCTGATCCATCCTCCACAAGACACAGCTTTACATAATACACACACAGACACACACAACGACAAAAATATATGTCTGTTTTACAATGGTAGTGTGAACAGAGGAACATAAGATGGAGAGCTTTAAAAGAGAAATCAGTAATTTTAGTAAAACTTAGCTTGAAACTTATACACACACACATACACATATATATGTGTGTGTATATATATATATATATACTGTGCATACATTCACTCAGTTAAGTGCACCCTTCAAAGCCATTCCCCCAAGACACTTGAGGAAGAGAATTTCCAGGCAACAGGATTGACAAGTAGAAATACCTCCTTGTTCTGATTGGCTGGCTGTTGGTGGTCCACATCATTATAAGAATCTAGCTTAAAGAATCTACAGGATCTAATTAGCTCACATAAAGTGAACTTCACCAAATATTACAAAAGTAATAAATCTCACTAACCCCACCTTTAAAAAGGTAAATACTTTTTTTAAGTAATGGCTCCTCACCAATACACTGAGGCTCAGGAGTACTCCAGTGGGGTCGGGTGGAGTTCAGACAGGTGGCGATTTCGTGACCTCTGACCTGAAAGCTGGGGTCACAGTGGAAGTGGGCCTGACCTCCAGGGTGAATATCAGTCACAGTGACCCCACCCCCTTCAGGAGAGAGAGGGAATGGGCAGGAGAGGAGGAACGCTGAAAGTAAGTAAACAAACAAAACAGAGAATAGTCAATCACCAGTCATTATTCTAGTCATTAATAATTAGAAATGTAGTCCTCTTTAAAAGACCTACCTTGGTAGTGAAGGGTGAAAATGCCATGATTGGTCTGCTTCAGGCTTCGGTAGTGAATCTGCACCTGATTTGTTGTACTGCGTATCACCTGACCTTCAGTGATCATTGTCTCATTGGCTAAAAGTTCAGGTACTGAGCCATCCAGTCCCAGAATGGTCAAAGACTCCTCCTTGGACAAGTTCACCTTCTTCACCTGAGACACCAGTGAAGACAACATTAACCAACATCTCATGAAGGTTATTAAATTGAACTGCATTGTTCTGATATCGCCTTTGTAAAGGCCAGAGAATTTTCCTCAGCCATCAGAGCAGTGCAACTATCTAACCAGTGGTAGCTATGTTAACAGGATTATACCTGTATTTCCACCCCATATCCAGGATATACGGTGATGCTATAGGTGCATTCCAGTGGAGAAAATGGAACTGATGAGGAGAGCTGGTCTGGAGATTCCACTATTCCCTCTATGCCTGTCAGGCTAGCATTACACTGCACTGGAAAGAGGAATCAAAAAGAAAAGTTGGAAAAGGAAGGAAGGAAGAAGTGTAGCAGTGTCAGTGGTGCGTCCAGGTTTTAAAACATTGAGTGACAAACAGCAAAAGGTCTTGAACTACCAATTTTTATAGAGGACAAGGTTGCATTTGCACAATATCTGGTTTGTTCCTCGGTCCAGTCTTACAGCCCAAATGATGACATAACTGTATTGACTTCATAGATGCTCTTTAATTCCTAATCAAAGAATTTGGTCAACATATATACAGCACTACAATGACTGAAATCAGCATGAGCTAGATATGATCTTTATAGAAGAAGAAGCTTTTATTTGTCACATATACATTACAGCACAGCGAAATTATTTTCTTCACATTTTCCAGCTTATTAGGAAGTTGGGGTCAGAGCACAGAGTCAGACCTTTATGTCTGTATGTCTGTTTATGTCTGTATGTCTATAAGTCTGTATGAATTATATAGGAGTAATAAACTTCTCAGATATAAGATACAGTCAGATTTGGGGTGATGATTTCAAGGGCTCCTCAAAGCCCAAGTGCACTTAAATTAAAGTAAGACAGTCGTCATGGCACACAGGAGGCAGTGCTTACCTACCTTATTTTTCTTACGTTTTGCTACTGTTCAGCAAATTCTAATGATGACATTTTAAAGGCAGCAATGCTTTTACTTCCTGTTTTTTGGCAATTGCCCAGAATCAGACTGTGCTGATAAGCAGTTCCTGCTATTCGCTAGAAAATGCAGAGATTTTCCTATATTTTCCTCAAATAAGAAACCTCAAATCAGTTCTACACCTGCTGCATAATCATCTGCAGTGTAAAAGCTGTCGATAAAAACTTTAATGGAAAATACCTTTTAATTTCAACTATATAAATGCCAGACAGTAAAAAAAAAAATTATGTGCAATCATTACCATTATTGTTTAAAATACCTGGTGTGTGAACTGTTGTTATTGTTGTAGTGGTGATCAAAGTCGTTGTGGTCTCCTCCTCTGCCGGTGGTGATGTTATACCGCCCTTCCCTCCTGATTGGCCAGATTGGGGGGCAGTTGAAGAGGTCATGGCAGTAGTGAGAACACCTGGTGGTATTACTGTGAAGGCAGGTTCAACAGACGGGACAGCCTGGGTCGGGTTAGTGGTTGTGCCTGAGAGTTCAGAAAAACAAGACAAGACAAATAAACACACACACACACACACACACACAAACACACACACACAAAAAAAACACAATCCTTTGTAAGGTGGCCAGTGGTACTTCAGTGATGTACTTCAGTTAGTGACTGTCTGCTTGTGTGCTTCTGTTTGGTATTTGAGCAAAATCCCCTCATCTACACAGTTCTATACTGGGATTGGATTCTGCTTGGATTGGACATTTCTAAAACTGGATCAACATAGCTGAAAATTAATTATTTAAAATGTAATTGTCATGAGTAAAGCTGATTATAACCCTATATTGTTACCTTGGGAAGCAAAAAAAAACAGTAAGGTACTCTGGTTATTTGCTTAATAGTTTTCTCACTTAAACTCATGACGAGGAAGTGTCATGTGTAGCTAATATAATATGGAAATAGGAAGCTTTTAGACCATTTGGGGGGGAAATGGATATTGTGATATTGTCCCCTGTTTGTTTCAAACAGCACTCAATAATGTGATCAATGTTTAGCATTTTACTATCCATGAGAGAGGTGTGTCTGCCCTGAAATAAACTGATGGTGGCAATTATGTATATATTATAAAATAAATTATTTAACTGCACCATAATATAAAACATTCTATAATACTAGAAGTTTTACTTAATTTTGTTAACTTGTCTTTTTGGGGGTTTTTTTTCCATGTACTTCATAAGCTGAAGTCTCACCTATGTTGCCAGAGGACTGGCCAAGATACTTCTTACTCATCAGGGCAGCATGGATCAACTCAC
>CM022753.1:32804897-33122397 GCA_012411365.1 Ameiurus melas | reverse complement strand
TCTAATGGATTCAAGGCTACAGAGCCGAGCAGAAAACATTGCCTACTCACCTTCCACACGTCGTTCCTCTGGTGTGTGTGTGTGTGTGTGTGTGTGTGTGTGTGTGTGTGTGTGTGTGTGTTTATTGTTTTTAAGTCTCCAGCTAAGCCCTTAGTGGGAAATCTCTCCTATCCCTCCTCCGTCTCTCCGTCTCACCAAAAATACCAGAAGAGTGTCTGCGCGTTATAGATAATCTGCTCGCTCCCGCGGCCCTCAGCATCAAACGGGCTACAGGCTCGCGGGTGATGCCAACACCCTTCAAATAAGGAATTAAAATTTCGGGTTGCCGTTCCTTCGTCGTTTAATGTCCAAAATCCAAGGGCTCGGCGCTTTAGGTGGGTGGAACGGCCATAAACGTCCCGTGTTGTTTGATGCGTCGATGTGTATCTGCTGCTTCTGTAATAAATCGCGCCCCCTGGTGGCGGAACAGCGCGATCGCGATTAATCACCAGCCGCTGTCCAGAGCTGAAGTGCTGAAATCCCGTCGTTTTGAAAAATCCGTCTGCAGCCCCCTTTCTTTTTTCTTTCTTCTTTTTTTTATTTGGAAAGCGCCTCGAGCACGTGCAAGTGCACTCTGTAAAAGTGTACGGAAATGATGCTTGAGGTTTATTACACGGCCTGAGTTAACATCGGTTCATGCGAGTTTAAGGGCTCGAGTTTAAGGAGGAGGGGGGCTGCATACGTCGGAGATTTTCCGAGTCATTTTAATGCGGAACACAGTCCCGCTGTACGCTCGGCGGCTGCAGCAGCAGCAGCACACGCACAGGCGGGGAAAACACGGAAGGGGGGAGGCGGAAAGAGCGAGGGGGCAAAGGCATACTGAGTGAGCAGCCGAGACGCGGTAAGTCAACACGCCGTAATCGACCATGGCGTGCGCCAAACACATACACAGCAATTCAGCACACTAGTACCTAGAGCTCGATGCGCCTGTCGATGCAATGGATTTCATGGAGCTCGATGTGGCTTCGTACTAAAAGCTGGGATGCGTTTTGTTTTGTTGAGGAGTCACTCCTGTGTGAGCAACATTAACACAAACACACAGGCGGTTACAGGAACAATGATTATGCAACAGCACAAGAAGACTAAGCACAAGACGAAGTCATGCCTGCTTTTTAATTAGACTAATGCGGAAGTATGAGCCTGTGTGTACAGATTGGGTGTTTTGGGGTTATTTTCTTTGCCTGATTAACATCTGTTAACAAAGATATATCACTCCACAAGTGTTGCTTAAAGGCTAGCCTACCATGCCTGATCCAAACAATGGTTGTACTAAGTGAGCAAACATGTTTGTGTGTAATGGAAATCCATGGTTGGATCAGTTCCATAATAGACACATTGAGAAATCAAGGATCTTTTATTTGTCATCCAGATTGCCTGTCTTTATCCACTTTAAATCGCCCACAATGTTTTCATTTGCTGTCCACCACCTCTTATCCACTTTGTTCCTCTGTCTTTAACTCTTCTGATCTGTGTACTCCCTTCATCTGTTCTCCACCACTTTTTTTCCCTAGTGTCTCAGCCTCTTGGCAGGATGCCGTGGTCTCTGGACCTGCTCCCTCTGCCTCCTTGTGTGGAACTGGGTGGGCCTCCCCTGAGTGGCCTTCTGTGGACTCTGTTACTGCTCTTTCTCTGGTATTGCTACCGTGTCGGCGCCGACCCTCCGTCCTGCTCATCTGGCTCGGCTCACTCTGCTTTATCTCGCTCCTCCAGCTGCTCTCCAGTCGAACATGGTCATTCCACCCCGAAACCTTCCCCTGCAATCGCTGTGGAGAGCGGGGAGGAAGAAGAAGCGAAGAGTTACCTGATGCCGGTGTTGAGCCATGCCCCATTTCCTGCTCAAGCAGCAGCAGGAAGCAGAAAGTTGTACACAGCACTGCAGGAGTATGCCAAGCGTTACAGTTGGGCCGGCATGGGCCGCATCCACAAGGGCCTGCGCATCCAGGTCAGACACATATAGAAGTAAAAGAGTGTGACGTCTGGGTTTGGGGTCCTGTTTAAGAATGGTAGAGAACCCAAGGACTAAGTCTGAGATGAGTCGTGATGCTGAGGAAGAAAGCATTTAGGATTAATTATTATTTTAAAAAAGGAGCACATGAATATTTAAAAAAAAAAAAAAGATTCCTTCTTCTATCTCAACTTCACCTCAACTTCATGTCAACTGAAATAATAATTGGACATAAATGTTGATTCAAGTTATAATTAAAAGTGGAAGCTTGAGAAGTAATATTGATGCAGTCTACCATTTCACCGTGGTGGAGAAACAGACAGTTTCAATACCTGATGGTAGGAATGATTGTTTTGCCTGCACTCTTAAAAAAATGTTTTCTCATGGTTTCCTTGAATGGGGAACAGTTCTACCTTTCCACAGAGGCTCTACTTGGAAAATTTTAAAAAAGAGAAACACCTCTGTATAGTTTAACAAAAGAACCTTTTAGTAGTCACAAAGAGGGACAGTTTAAATCAGAAGAGTTTAAATCTGCTGTAAGAGGCTATAGGAGAATGCAAAACACTACCAAACTGCGGTCCAAATCAAATTTCTTTTGATATATGACACACCTTTGAGTGTTATATGATGCACTCTCATTCTCTCCCTCTCTCTCTTTCTCTCTTTCTCTCTCTCTGCTTGACTCCATGCCTTCTTATTATTATTTTATAGACTAGGATGAATGATCGCTCCACCATTCAGAAGCCACACCTCTTCTACCTTCCCGATGTTCCTAGCATCCCTTTCTTCCCTCGGGATGCTCATCGCCATGACATCGAGATCCTGGAGGCCAGCCATCCTATAATCCTTGCTGAATTCCAGGCTGTCTTCAAGAGAGGCATTGACACAAAGCTGGGCTGGATATTCCAAGGCCCTAAAGTAATAAAAGTAATATAATAAAGTATAAAGTAAAGTAATATAATTATATAATGTACTGTAAAGTGTTAAACTGGCTGCCATGCCAGATTGGAGGATTTGAACAATGCGATAAAACTATACGAAATTCTTAAATAATTGAATAACAATTGTGGGCTTAAAATCTTGTTATTTTTTGGCGCAACTTTTCAAACAAGTTTCATTTTGAGATCGTCACGGTCTGAAGTTCCAGGTTTAAGCTGCGGTAAATGTGATTTTGTAGCAACACTGAGATCTACTAAAGATGCATTAAATATTTATTAAGTAGTATCTCTAGCTCACTCTCTCACTCACTCTTAATCTCTCTCCTGTTCGCTTTTACTCACTCACTTTCACTCGCCTCACTTTCTACTCACTATCTCAAATCACTATCTGCACTGCACCACTGAATTGTTTCCTGCCTTGCTTCATCATACATGTAAGAATAGAGGCTTCACTGATGCTTAGTGAAAACACAGCCTTGTTCATTTATTCGTTAATCATGTTTATGTTTGTCGCTTGACTTCTCAGGGTCAGGCACTGTTTCCACTCTACAACGCTGGAGTGTGTGTGGCAAGTAATTGCCGCGCGTGTCCATGTACGTACCGTACTCTCCTCTCCCTCAGAACTTTCATCAGCAGTAACTCCCTTGGCTCAGCAGGTTTCTGGCTTTTGGGCCCTGGGGCCTCACTAGGGGGAACCTATGGGCCCACCAACACACGTCTCCGGTGCCATCTGGGTAAGTCCAGACTTTTTATATTGTGCCAGTTTTCCTTCACAATGGCTAAAGCATTAATGGTGAAATAAATAGATCATCCTTTCTTAGAATATCATATAGAAAAATATATAAGACATATGCATTGAATCTGTAATTCTGAATGACAAGAAATCCCTGTAGCGATCTGATTAAAGCTTCTGATTTTTTACACAACTATATGTCCTCGAAGCAGAGGTCTGTTACCACCCTAAAGTGGTTACTTTCCTATACTTGCATGTCTGAAGGTGTTTTATTCCTCAGACACCATAGCATTTTTCCAACTCTAATAAATAAGACAACTGTTACAAAGCAGTCAGACATCAGCAGTTCTTTCTGAAATAGGAATCTTCTCACAGAACGTGTCATCAACAATTATGCATGATTTTATTAACAAATTCTACATGTCCCTTAGGTCTCCAGACTCCTTCACAGTGTGAACTGGTAGTAGGGGGTGAGCCTCAGTGCTGGTCTGAGGGACACTGCCTCCTCGTGGATGACTCTTTCCTGCACACCATCTCGCACAATGGTAAGCGTTTAAATTAAAGCCATTAAAGTCATGAAATAGTTAAACGTTGCTAAAATGTCACTATAAGTCATAAAAATGCATAGACATAGTGTCAGATTTGACTCTGACTGTAGGTTGTTGTTGTTGTTTTTTTTATTCTTTTTTGTCAACTAGGTAGCTCTGAAGATGGTCCAAGGGTGATTTTCAGTGTCGATCTGTGGCACCCAAATGTTGCAGCAGCAGAAAGACAGGCTCTGGACTACATCTTTAGTCCTGAACAGTAATCAACTACATATCACTGAGATCACCAGTAACACCGAAAATATGCAGAGATGGAGCCTAACTGCATCTCATTCCGTTTCAGCTGATCTCTTCTCTCAACTACCAAGAAGAAATATGGAGACAAATTTGACGTATCTTTCCATCACGAGATAAGTTGACTGTATGTAACTGCATTGTATTTTCCCCAAAATGTACTGAAAAAGAAAAGTTTGTCTTCCCTCTGAAAGTTCCTCTAAGTAGAAGCAAGACCAAGCACACGTTTCTGTCCGACTCTCTTTATCTAACGCGCTCGCAAAATCTGTGAACGTTAGACAAGTTCCAATTTTCAAAATCTTCATATCTCTTTTTGCTTCGTGCCTGTCTTGATAACTCCGATCTCCTGTTGTATCGTTTTGTGCCTGATTTGGTAACTTGATCGTGACCTTTTTTCTGACATATACTGTGATTCAAGCTATTTTGTCAGTACTGTATGTATATTATATTTATGTCTGTACTGAAGACCTAGTTTTACCATATGGAGTTTTATTTTCGTGATGAATTTTATTTTCAGACACATTCTGTGAAGCACACGGCAAAACAAGTATTTGATCCGACTGCATGCATGTGTTGTGAAGCCTGACTGTACAGCCAATGTGATGCATCGGACCCATCTCCCTTGCAAAGCGAACATGTAATCAACTAAAAGTGTATTCTTTAAATAAAGATTTTTTTTGTCAAAGGTAAAAAAAATTCACAATGCTACAGATCTTAGCATAATTAACTGCACAATTCAAAGGTTTTTTCAGGTACATAAAACCACACATGTATTAGCTACACACATTAGCTAGCTGGCTAAAATAAACTAAAATAAGGTGACATTAAGAATTCAAACAGTGGCAGAGAGAAGGTAAAAATTTTTCAGCCATCAGTGACTGTGAAGTTCGTTACACTAAAGGTTGTTAAGCTCATTTAGTGTCGTCGTCCCCCGTCCCCCGTCCCCCCACAAAAAACGTGTGCTTTCTTCCTAAAATGGAACTTTTTAATATTAAGGCAACTAGACACACCTCCTCACCTTGATTAGTTGGATGTTGGTGGTCATATCTTTTTCTTTTCTTTTCCTCTGAGCAGGTATACTGACAGCTGCCAGAATGCCGCCTTATCTTCAAGTCCATATCTGAAATATGCTCAAATAGGAAGAAGGAAATCATATTTATATATTTTGTTAGCCAGTTGGCTGAGATGAACTAATGATTTTTTACACCTTTTGCACTCCATATTCTTAAATATTCTTAAAATTTACTGCTAAAGCTACCCACATAGCTACAATGAGATGAATCGAAAGTATGTCTAGGAAATGTTCATAATTGGAGAACATTTCCAGCTAACACATTCTCTGACCGGATTTTTAAGTCATATTCATATACATTCATACTTTTCCTTTTAATGCTAGCTAGCTGGCTAAAATAAGCTATGAAAAAATACTTATTTATAATGCACATAATCCTGTCACATTCTATCCCTATCTACTGACTACCATGTGCTAACCTGACAGGATTTCTGACAGAATTTTTTTAATGTTCTTAATATTACTGTGAATGCTAGCTAGCTGGCTAAAATAAGCTGTTACAATGTTTCTTATTTATAATATATTTCTAAAAATATATTATATTATATATATTATATATATATATATATATATATATATATATATATATATATATATATATATATATATATATATATATATATATATATAAAATCTTGTATTCTATCCCTATCTACTGACTAACATGTGCTAACCTGACCGGATTTCTGAGAGGAATTTGATGTAATATTCATGAATGATCATAATCTTCATTGTTAACTCTAGTGAGTTGGCTAACATGAACTAAGCTGGCAGGATTTCTTAGAAATGTCAGTCATATTCATGCTTGTTCTTCATCGTCACTGCTAAAGCTGATTATTAGTTCATGTAATCTCACTTGAAAAGATATTTCACAAACCAGCACCTTCTCAGAAAGTTTAAAGGGTGTAAACTCAAGTGTGGAGTGGAGAGATATATTTAGATATATTTAGAGGAACATACAAAATGTGAACTATGTGTCTACCTCTGAGACTGTATAGTCTGTAATCACTCTTTGAGGGTGAAGAGATTCAGGGATCATTATAAGATTTATTTATGTTAATTGATGAAACTTATTCATATTCATTCATTTATGTTTATGGAGCTCATTCAATCGTTAAATTTACAGTGCACAAATCAGTTAATCCTCTTTATCCACTACTGTAATCAACCCAGGTAATCTGGCTCAGTGTGACATTGGCCTTCCCTGTCTATAGAGGACCACACTCACACACACACACACACACACACACACACAAACTCTGACTCATTAACATGCTTTATAGTACCTTGCCCTAAATGAATTTGTACTGTCATATTTTCAACATTACCAAGGATTCAATCTATTACAACATTTTCATACTGTATATTCTAATATTTCAGTGTATCAATACCTTCATACATTTCCTTACATTTCCCCAATTTAACTTTGAAACTTTAATTTTTACTAGACATGACTGCACTTGAACCGACTGAACTCTACTTAACATTTATCAGTGCAACACACTGGCAACACTTGGATGGATTTTGTCGGTTATCCTGTTGGATGTCATCATTAGATTACATAATACTACAGTGATATTAACATTTCTCTGTCTTAAAAATCTTCCTTTAAAAATTTTTCTTTTGAAAATGTAATGGTTGTGGAAAAACTGTTTCTCTGAGGATCCTCATCATATTTGACAATACTTGTAAACAGCATTGGACAGACTTTTGTGTTTGGTGTATACACAAGAGCTGTGGGATTTATCAGTTGGCTGATATTCACTGAGCATTTGGCAGTTATGTGGTCAGATCTGCACTTGCATTTGACTAGTATTAAGGGCTCTGTGATTACTGGGATCTCTTATGCAAACAAAAATATCCTAAAGCTTGTTGGATAGGCCTATTAACAGTTACATAACACTGACTATATATATATATATATATATATATATATATATATATATATATATATATATATATATATATATATATATATATATATATATATATATATATATATATATGTTATTATATATATATATATATATATATATATATATATATATATATATATATATATATATATATATATATATATATATATATATATATATATACGTGTGTGTGTGTGTGTGTCTTTCTCTTTGTCTCCAAATTCATTTCCAGAGTTATTGACTCATTCTTGGAAATGTTAAAAAAATATTATGCAAATGAAACATGCAGTGAGTGCTATTTTGAAGTTAAACATAATGGGCTTTGTTTTAATGAGTTCTATTTTAATAGTAATATTCTGCGTAACACTGGTTTCAGAATCAGTAGAGCCTTTACTAAATATCCTGTGAAGCCTCCACTAGAGAGAAAACACTGAGCATCTTTCTGTGATGCCTGAAAACAGTGGTCACCCACCTTGTTCCTCGAGGGCTACCTTCCTGAAGACTTTATTTCCAACTGTAATCGTGTCCACCTGATCGTTGCCTTTACATTACATTACATTTATTCACTTGGCAGACGCTTTTATCCAAAGCGACTTACAAAGCGACCTTTAGAAGTTCTTTATCAACTAAAGCAGGTGTGTTAGATTTTGGTTGGAGATTAAACCTGCAGGAAGGTAGATCTCAAGCCTTAAAAGACGTTATAACACTTGTAGAGCAGCCCAGACCGCTCTTCCATGCAGAACATTTCAAATTCGTTATTTTACTTCTTTATGCTTAAATTTATACATGCAAACTTCTTCAATTCAGACTATAGCTTTTAAATAGGGTTCAAGTTTGGACAGTGAGATAGCCAGTGCAAGTCTAAATCTCCTGGTATAGTAAACCAGGCTGTGGGTTTCTAGTAGCATCCGCCACAAAAAAGCCTCAATAGCACAAAGCATCAGCCATACTTCCATATTTTACAGTGTGTATGAAGGCGTTTGTCCCATTTTTCCAACACACCTTCCAATGGTATGAATGAACAATAAGTTAGTTTTTGCTCTTATCTAACAACAGTACACAATTTCAGAAGTTTCAATGATGCTTAGCAAATTTCAGATATTATTATTTGGGTTGCTCTCAAAAACAGATTGTTGTTGCAGAGGCATCTAATAATTCAATTTAAAACTTAACAGACCAAGCATCAAGTGTGATTCGAAAACTGATTTTAATGGTTCCTTCTGTTGAGGCAGTATGCTTATGCGTCCTCTCTATTGTTAGGGGAAATGTGCATTATAAAAATCCATTTTGTGCAATGCGTTATACACTAATATTCATCCAACTGTATATTTTTTCTACTATTGTGTCCTTATATAAAGTAGATTTGAGATGGGGAAAAGAAAAGAGAATAGATGAGATTGCATTTTTTTTTTACCACTTAGAGCTGACACACTGTCTGATAGTCTGGTGTACCTCAATCAAAATCCATCACTGTCACAAAATCCTGCCCCATCTGTCTCTCCTTATGTCCAATCAGATTCTCTCTCTCTCTCTCTCTCTCTCTCTCTCTCTTCCACTTTTTTTCTCTTACTTTGTCTCTTTGATCATTCACCGCTAGCAAACAGGCAGAGATGAACATCTGACCTTTTTGCTGATAGACCAAGTTCTGCACAGGCAATAAGTGGGAGACTTCCTCACTTACAGCGAGGTTGTGAAGAGACAGGTGAGTGACAGGGTTTAAAAACGAAACTCGCAACTTTACAAAGATTATTTTCAAAATTTTGAAGGATATTATATTTGGAAGTATTTCTTTAATATAGCAAATATTTGATAAATAATTTTATAAATAATTATGAAATCATCTAGCATTCGATCTGTCCTCGATCATGACATTGTAGGTATTTAATTATCATCTTTGGCCACCATGAATTCATAGCATAGCATAGTGTAGCACAGTTCTCTTTACTGTGAACAGTGTTAATGTAAAGGAGAGAAAGCATTATTTTCATAATTAACACCTTGTGATATTGTCTGCATTATGATTTCTTTAAAATCTGATTTCCTTTATTTGTTATTCAGTTATTTGTCGTTTCTTTGTGCACAAGATTGCTGGCCAAGGTTTACTCATAATCCTATGAAAGACTACAACAGTATCCATATGGAAGCACAGCCGTACATGTTCACACACTTGCTGTCTCCGGGCCAGGAGGAGTCAAGTGTGTGTCTGGGTCCAGCTTGCATCTTTCTGAGAGGGAAGAACATTGTAAGTATGTATGTCTACGCTCAGTTTTATCATTTGTGGTGGCCGAACATTTCTGCACATGTACTTGTGTGCCTGTCTGTCTGTGTGCATCAAGCTGTACTACTGAATGTCTCTGTCTCTTGTCACATCCAGAACTGGTGATTAGAGCACACTTTTACTATAATATAATATTCACCTCTGGATTCTTTTCAATCACTTTATTTTGCCGGATTCCTTCAGCCTGCTCTTTTAATATCAATCTGCAGCCAATTAACATTCTTGCCTTTCTATAATTTTCTGAATTATCAATATTAACGTCCCTCATTGTGGCTCGAATTTAATGGGGTGGAACAACACATGGTTATTCGGATGTCACATTATACAGAGCCAAAGAGTCCTTTAGAAAGTGAGTCTACATGATTTTCCTTCATTTAATCAACTGATTTTGCTGGTGGCAATATGCCAGCTGTATTTGTATTTATTCAGTGTGTGTGTGTGTGTGTGTGTGTGTGTTTTGTGTATAACAGAATCAGCAAACTGAATGTTGCCTGTGAATTGCCTTACAGGAGCGGAAACTTGTAGCTGAAGAGATAGAAGGTAGCACATTTCTCCAGGACTGGGAGGGTTACTTTCAAAATGTATTCCATTACAGTTACAAATTACTTCATAAAAAATGTCATCAGTAACGTAATCCAAGTTTCACAATATGAAAGTCATGTAATCTAATTCTTATTTGGATTAGTTCAAGGTCACATATGTACATAAAGTCAAGAGAAAGCAATATGATTTAAATTACTATTATTTAGAGCTTATTTTAGAGCTTAACATGTTCAATGTTTGAATTTGTTTTAATGAAATAAATAAATAAAAGATCCCTGTCCTTGATGCAGGTAACGTTACATCACAAAAGCTAGGGTGACCATATTCTGGTTTTCCAAAAAGAGGGCATCTTGTTTGAACGCAATCTTTAATACAGTGAAAGAGATACACTATTAGCATCATTTAAATACAGTATATTTACATAAAATTGGTTTCACTCTGCCCACATTATAGATTGTTTTAAATGTCTGTGGAGTAAAATAAAATATCAGATGCCACAAGTGTACCTTCTGCCATCATTTACACATTTGAATGGCAGTGTAATACGAAGTAATGTGATAACATGTCATTAAAAATGACCTTATAAGGCCATGGGCATTGTTTCGACTCAGGACAGCTGTCATTTCCTGCTATTGTCAAGTGACTGTTTGATGCCATACACGGCAACGCTTCACCTTCGCACGTTCACTGAGAGTAGGCTAATGGTTGAGGGGCAAGAAATTTGGCCAATAGTTGCTGCGAGCCTTTTATAATCAATCAATCAATCAATTGATGTGTAAGAAGGTGACAATTACAGATATGGTTTAAAGCAATGCAAACATGTGCACACATGATGCAGTCTTAAACCATAAGCACATCATAATGAAACTAAAGCCGAATCCTGGACATTTTCTCAGATTTAGAAACCCCGGCCGGACGCTTTTTTAAAGTCTGAAAAAGAGGATGTATGGTCACCCTGACAAAAGCATTCAGAGAATAATGTGTGTTCATTTCTACCAAATTAACTTTGTGCAAAATTTATTTGCCTATGCACCAGGAGGTTGCTCATGTGAGACACGGCTGGCAGGAGAGAACCAGAACTATAATCAAGCAGCTGTCTATATTATGTCAAAATATTTTTGTGTGTTTTAAATAAAAAAAAAATTGTAATCCTGATAGTATTCCCGTTTTTTATAAAATGTACCTGTAATCTGATTACTTTGTTTTTTGACGTAACTGTAACGGATTACACTTACCAGTTTTTTTGTATCCTGATTATGTAACGCCATTACATGTATTCCTTTACTCCCAAAGTCTGCATTTCTCATACTGTCACTTGCATAGTCCTTTTTTTAGTACTATGTACATGCATGATCCTCTCGAAGGAATATTGTGCAATCTCTATCCACTTCACCTGTAGCATGTGCAACTACCACCAGATAATATATTTGACACTCTAAATTCACTAATAATGGAAACCAAACAGCAGGCTGTCAATAAACATATAAAATGTATGACTATATATACACTCTCCAGCCACTTTATTAGGAACATCTGTACACCTGCTCTTTTATCCATCCAGCCAAACATGTGGTAGCAGCACAATGCATAAAATCATGCAGTCACAGGTTAAGAGCTTCAGTTAATGTTCATATCAAACATCAAACATCACAAAAGTGTGATCTCTGTGACTTTAACTGTGGCATGGATGTTGGTGCCAGATAGGCTGGTATGAGTATTTCATAAACTGCTGATCTCCTGGGATTTTCACACACAGCAGTCTCTAAAGTTTACCTAGAATGGTGTGAAAAACACGAAACATTGTGTGAGCGACATTTCTGTGGGTGGAAACCCCTTGTTGATAAGAGAGGTCAGAGGAAAAGGGCCTCAAAAGCATGTCAGCATGCACAAAACATCAAAACCTTGAGGTGGATGGGCTACAACAGCAGAAGACCACATTGGGTTCTAATCTTGTCAAGAACAGAAATCTGAGGCTATCATGGGCACAGGCTTACCCAATGACCAGGGGATTTTTATTTTTCTAATCTTCAACTCTCAGGTTTAGGTGAGTCTGTGCTCATGATAACCTAAGATTCCTGTTCTTGGATACCAAGGAATGGATATCCAGGAATAGAAACCAATGTGGTCTTCTGCTGGATGTAGCCCATGCAACAGCCATGCCACGGTCAAAGTCACAATTATTCTTCATTTTGATGTTTGATATGAACATTAACGGCAGCTTTTGACTTGTATTTGTATGACTTTATGCATTGTGCTGCTGCCTGATTGGTTGATTAGATACATGCATGAATGTTCAGGTGTACAGATGTTCCTAATAAAGTGGAAGAAGGGTGTACATCTTACTGAAGGTTCGGTATCCATGCATCAAACTATCAGACAACTATGTTGGTAACACATATCTAAACATTTATTTTTTGTTTAAAAGGTAGTTCAATCCTGAAGGGTTGAGCTAATCCTGAGCTAATGTCACAAATACCTTTCACTAAAAACTTACAAAAATACCTTTCATATATTCCGTGTTTATTTACGGAATTCCGCAACTGCAGTTAGACTTGCATTATAAGTAAATGTAAATATAAGTAAACAGGCTTTCTGTTCTCTTCTCAGTACCGGGGAAACTTGTCCAGTGTGGTAATCCCACATAAATGACTGATCTGGTGAATAGAGATTAGGATGAAAAATGCTGGAGTATTTCTTTAACTGTGCGTGTATGTGTGACTCAGAATTGCGACAGGCCTTTATTGAGTTTGATAAGGATAAGGATGGGCTCATCAACTGTAAAGACTTGGGCAACCTGATGCGGACAATGGGATACATGCCCACTGAGATGGAGCTGATCGAACTCAGCCAGAACATCAATATGAACCGTAAGATACAATGAAATGTCCAGTGTCTGGGTGTGTATGGATTTCTACAAGCTTATTTCACATTCATATACCGCAACATTGTTTACCTTATGTGAACTGATAGATACCTGAAGTTCAGTTGATTCTTATGTTTATCCTCTATTACATCATTTAATACATGCATATTTTAGTTTGTACAAAACTCTCACTCTCTATCTCTGGTGCTAGTTGGAGGCCAAGTAGACTTTGAGGATTTTGTGGAAATTATGGCTCCTAAGCTCTTAGCAGAGACGGCTGGAATGATTGGCCTAAAGGAGCTAAAGGAAGCTTTCAGAGAGGTGAGAGGTCATTACATACAGAACCAACCTGAATATTCAGCACTATCTCGCTAGTTCTTTGAGAAAACCTGCTAACAGAGCATATTTCCCACTTGTGTGCATGTGTGTGTGTGTGTGTGTGTGTGTGTGTGTGTGTGTGTGTGTGTGTGTGTGTGTGTGTGTGTGTGTGTGTGTGTGTGTGAGTAGTTTGACATAGACGGTGATGGCGCCATCACTATTGAGGAGCTGAGGCATGCCATGGAGAAGCTGCTTGGGGAAAACACTAACAGGAAAGAGATTGAGGCTGTGGTGAGAGAGGCTGACAATAATGGAGATGGGACAGTGGACTTTGAAGGTGAGCGTTTCACACACACTCAGAAGACAAACTGGACAAAATGACAATATAAATTGAACAGTACCGTACACACAGTGGTTCATATATTACACTCAAACATATTATTTTCACTTTTTCCCTACTAAAAATACATTTTCATTAAAAATATTTTTAACTTTGAGGCCATAGTATATTATTTAAGACACAGGTCAAGACAAGCTGACACTGAAACCTCATTTATGAAGCATTCGTAAGAGGGCTGTGAAGAGATCCTTAGAGGGGTCTCTTTTAAAAGGAGCACACGTATAAAGATTTTTTAATGCCAACTACCTACAGCTTAACTGTCTTTAAAAAAGCATCCAATATTCGAAGAGAACATAACAAACCACACCATATTATACAATTTTATTATTGGGAATTTATCAAATGATAATATTTATTCGTTCATTATTCATTAAGAGACAAACATTACACACGTAATAAAATACAGTCTAAATTGACATTTTGTAGATTTAAAACAAAATTCTATCTATAAAACTTACAGTATACTGAAAGCATTTTATTGCTAAACACATATGCAGTAGAAATCGATCAAGATGGATTTATTTAGCCAGCACTGATTTACCCAAAACACACAGGGGAAGTGTCACGTAACTGTCAGGAATGGGATGTGCTGTATAACGTGCAATATCTATAAATACAATATGACAACAAATATGCAGTCATGTGGGCCGAGGGTTGTGACCCGTAGCCCAACAGCAGGTCACATCATCTAAACTGTCAGACAACAGCTAGAGCTTTTTGTTTGTTTTTAGCGAAATTATCATTAATCTAAACTCTTTTTGCTGATAAGATCCTTGGACAAGCCTTTTCAGAAATATATGTTTAACAACTCTTTCAAAAAGGGCACAGCAGATGTGAAGAGACAAACAGGCAAATGTCAAAATGTCAGTGAATGCATGGTGCAATCTTTAATTAACCCTTTTGTGCATGAATGATGAAATCCTGATCAAGGATCATTTTTTTTCTCTGTGTGTTTTTACTTTTCTTTCGGCATGAAAAAATAGTTTTACTTTCAATTTATTTTTCACTTACATACCTTTTTCAAAAAGTTATTGAAGTGTCCACTCTGGTGGACTACATGCGTTCAAATGCAAAATTAGTGTCCTCTTTAGTGGCTGTGATACAGTTATTCTATTGAAATTCTTGCATAGCCCCAAAAAATTATTATTTTATTTGAATAGCTGTCCACTGTAGTGACTATTATGCATGAAAGGGTTCATTTTACTATGTGTGTTGCAAAAAGTAGCTGCATGTATTAATGAATACATTGCTAAGGGATGAAGCGCTTACCAAATTACAAAGAAGACATTTCATTTTTCTACACTAAGACAGATTCTGCAATCGAATATATATCCATCAATCCATTCATCCATCTTCTACCGCTTACTCCTTTTCAGGGTCACGGGGAACCTGGGGCCTATAGTCTATATAACTGTGTAACATGCAACATTGGTCTCTCTTCTTTCAGAATTTGTCAGAATGATGTCACGAGATTAATAAAAGAAGAAATTGAAGAGGATTTGAATGAAGAGGTTTTAACATAACAGATGAAGAAAACCAACACAAATGCTATCAGACAAATAGCACTGTTCATCTTGGGCTTGATACGGACCGATTTTATTCATAAATCATATGTGTGAGAGTTTACACAAGAATGTTGGAATTCATAAAAAATCCTACTCATGTTTCTGAGTTTGTGTGAATTTACAAATAAGAAGACTAACTTATGTACACCTCAACTTGATCGACTTTAAATCATAAAATTGCATTACTACAATTGGATTACTACACTACATTACATACTATACTTTTGTATGTATTGCTTGTACATGTAGGCTATACTGCTGAGTTTGAATTAAGACACATGAAACAATAAAGCATTCAATTATGGTTATGCTTATTAGAACTTATATGGTTATGCTTATTATTACATCTTACAGCTATGGTATAGCTGTAAGATGTAAACAAATGCCTCAGCTGACAGAAAATATGGTGCTCACTTATTATTATTAATATAATATATTATTAAATATTTTATATTTTTATTGGCATAGAAGTGGGTCAAAATAACTTCATTTCATTTTATCTATATATATCTCTCTTATAAATAAGTTGATGTTGCATTTCTATTCAAAGACATTAAACAATGTTTAATTTCAGTGCTGGGCCTCACAAATGTGCCTTTTTCATATTTTACAAAGCTTATACACTCGGATAGGAAACAGAACTTTTTTCCTTGAATTTTTTTGAACGAAACATGGACTAAAATACTACTTAACCAGGATGAACTAAATCACCATAATCAGACTGCAAGATCAATAGACCAAAAAAACAACAACAACAGAAAAAAAAACCTAATAATTATAAAAACTCACTGGAAGGGATATCTGTAACAGTTCCTATGTAATGACTTGTAATAAAGTAGAACGTTCTATATTAAGTTAGAGGATTCATCCTGATTCAGAGCGATTAAGCACCCACTCCCTTCCACTGAATGAATTACTTCTGCAGTTGATAAACCTAAATCAGTAGCTGACAGCTGTGCAGCCTTGAATTATTTGTACGAATTTGGATTAATACCTAATTTGAACAAATCCCGTTCTGTTTCAGAAAGCATGTGAAGCTACAGGGACAGTAGTTGAGGTCATGAGTTAAGGGTGAGACTCAGAGATTGATAGATAGGCTGTGGGAAGAAAATGCTTCTTGTAACCAGCCTACATGGCTTTTGAACCAGTAGTGATTCTGTTATAACTTGTTAATGTGTTATAGTACAAAAAAGTTGTCTTTCAGTACACAATTTTTTTTTATATATATATATATATATATATATATATATATATATATATATATATATATATATATATATATATATATATATATATATATATATATATATATATATATATATTATATATATATATATATTATATATATATATATATATATATATATATATATATATATATATATATATATATATATATATATATATATATATATATACTGTATACTATATACTGTATACTGTTTAGGCTAGAATATGCTCTGGTTCTCTAAACATTTGATTTAGCTTTAGCTCTACAGTCTTATAGCTACATTATATGGCCAAAAGTTTGTGGACACCTGACCACACCCATATGTAGTTTTTGTCCAAACTGTTGCCACAAAGTTGTATAGGATGTCTTTGTATGCTGTAGTATTACATTTTTCCTTCGCTGGAACTAAGAGGCCCAAACCCGTTCCAGCATGACAGTGCTCCGGTGCACGAAGCGAGCTCCATGAAGACATGGTTTGCCAAAGTTGATGTGGAAGAACTTGAGTGATCTGCACAGAGCCCTGACCTCAACCCCACAGCCATGTTCCAAGCCATACACCTGAGAGCTGCACAAAGCACCACAGAGAGCACATATATCTACACCACAGCCCTACATGAATCAAGATTGAATCAAGTTAACCTACTTGCTGACAAATGATTGAACACTACTAGGATGATCATCATAAGCTTTCACCTTGAAAATGCAGTTTACGGAAAAGGAAACAAATGTTAACGCAGACCAGTGTGACAGATGATACTCACCCTACATTCACACTAGCTAGAGTAATAATTAGAGGTAGGAACTAAAGTTGTGAACTGAAGAAATTTCAACCTACTCGATCGGTCAGAGGAATCATTTGAGCCAATCATTTGGATTTATCGCTTAGCCACATCATACCAAATTGGCAAAGAATTAAAAAAATCTCAATTCAAATTGGCTCTTGTCATTCTGTCACTTTGTTCGATGACACTGAAACTGCAGCTCCATGTCACCCATATACATAGAAAATGAATGCCTGTCTGTCACTTTGTTTGCTTGCTGGTGTAAATGTAATGTCAGCTAGCTGGTAGGAAAAAGAGTTTGAAGGAAAAAATAATATGGACTCAATGGCACTGCTTATTCTAAATACAATTGGTTAAAGTTAGTGTAGGACATTTATCATGCAGTTCTGTTCTATGAATAATTCATAGACATCCTAGTTTATTCCTAGAATTAATCAAATATGTCCCCATACTCTTTCCCACCAGCTCCAGATGTATTCAGTAAGCAGCTCAGATGCTTTGATAATGATCACATCTGTCGCCACAGTTGAGTCCTCTCTCACCCATATACACAGTTTATCTAGTTCACAAAAGTCAAATTACCATCATTTTACATTTATATGAAGATGCACTTGGCATATGTGTGGGGATCAGAGTGGATTAACTGGCATACATCAACATGCATGCATAAAGGATGACATCAGGAACATGCATTTCTTTGTCCTAATGCTGGAGAATTGGGTCATAACTTTGAGTATTTCCTGTTCCCAATATACAGTATCTCACAAAAGTGAGTACACCCCTCACATTTTTGTAAATATTTGATTATATCTTTTCGTGTGACAACACTGAAGAAATGACACTTTGCTACAATGTAAAGTAGTGAGTGTACAGCTTGTGTAACAGTGTAAATTTGCTGTCCCCTCAAACACCCCTCAACACACAGACATTAATGTCTAAACCGCTGGCAACAAAAGTGAGTACACCTGTAAGTGAAAATGTCCAAACTGGGCCCAAAGTGTAAATATTTTGTATGCCCACCATTATTTTCCAGCACTGCCTTAACCCTCTTGGGCATGGAGATCACCAGAGCTTCACAGGTTGCCACTGGAGTCCTCTTCCACTCCATTGTAGCAAAGTGTCATTTCTTCAGTGTTGTCACATGAAAAGATATAATCAAATATTTACAAAAATGTGAGGGGTGTACTCACCTTTGTGATATTTTATATTTATATATATAACATACCACGTGTTTTGTTCCTTACTTACCTGTGGAGATCTGCGGCTAGACATGAGGCAAAATGCTCTTAATCATATCATTCTAAAAAGACTGTGTTTAAAATTTGTCATTTGTATTTTTCAGAGTAGCATAATATATAGGGCTTAATTAAACTTGCAGAGAAACTGATCTGGAAAATAATAGCCTATACTGTGTTGCCCTGAAAACTGACTTACACACCCTCCAGTACCGGCAGCTTGTCCACTCAGAGGGCACAAGACTTGACAGACACATGCCAGAATATTGGGCTGGATTAAAAACATCTGCCACAGACCACAGACCTGTTCTGTGAATGCCATCTGAAGTGAACCAAACCTTAATCTCATTTATTCAGGCAGTATAATAAGCACAAAATCCCTGTTAATATCTCCCCAAATCTGTACATCCTCACGTGATGACAGCAGATAATGATTGCAAGAGCGGCGTGCATGCGTCTTAGTGTGTTCTTGTGTAATGTGTCTAAGGGGGAAAATGTATCATTTAGACTAAAGCAAAGCATTAAACAGGATTATTTATAAAACTTTGTCCTGTCCTGAGTAGTATTCTCAAATCAACACTGTTACCATATTTAACTACCTGTTACAAAATGCATCAAAATATAATGTACACTAATGTCTGTAGTTTCTCAATACTGGCATACAGCTCATTGGTTTTTTTTCTCTGATCTGTCTTCTGTGGAAAAGATAACTAAAGGTAGATAATTATCTTCAACCTACTGGTTCCAGTAATACATATGGTAATCCAGTATGGTGCCTTGATAGAGGATGTTGGCTCTTCATCTTCTCTACTGAAAATATTTAGTATATATACACAGGTGCATCCCCAAAAAATTAATATAGTGTAAAAGTTTCCATGACTTTCCAAGAGAGGAAAAAAACTATAGAGAGATGGATTACGGCAGTCAGAAGAGAGTAAAAGATGTCAAATTTACATTCACTCCATGAGCAGCTGTATTAGAAACCCCCTCTCAGCAGTGTTTAATAGTTTATTTGTAATTTAATATCAGGGTAATGTAACAAGTAGTGTTAACATTTACAGAAATTTTAGGAAAGAAGAAAATATATATATTAAAAAACTTTGCTATTTTGTAATATTACTATTGCACTGAATAATACTTTATAATAATAATACTTTATTTGTGGTACAAAGAGTAATATAACAACAGTAATATATTTCTGACTTAATTCACTTTTATGTGTTAGATCTTGTGGCTTTTATTTGCACTTAAAACCACAGGAAGACCTGCTTTTAGTTGGCAACAGTTTTTTTTTTAATCACTTCTCATTACCAATCAGGTGAAATGCCATAAAGCTCTGGCCACAAAAATGTTTGAGATTACGCCAATGTAAAACCAAAGTGAATCTGGTGCACGTTGTGTCTAAATGCAGGTTAGAAGAGACTCAAACTTACAGTCAGAGATGAAGTTGGTGTGGAGCGGCATTTACTGTGAACCGAGCCGCTCTAAAACACTGATGAGCCGCACACACACACTGAGTGCAACACAGTCACACGGGTTTACCATCTCAAACAGCAATGAGCCAACATAAGATCTAAAACTTCTTTATGGTGTCAGTTCGCCTGCATTTTTAACACTTTGGAAAACATGAATTTAAGACATTTCAATGCCAATTAAAGCCTTATTGTTACATTAAGGATTTTAAGACTTTTTAAGGACACATGGACATGTATGACCTGTGCATGTAATGTCATAAGCAGTCTCTAGAGCAGAAAAGCATCTCAGCATGCACAGCACATAAAACCATGAGCTGGATGGGCTACAACAACAGAAGACCACATGAGGTTCCACTCCAGTAAACCAAGAACAAGAATCTGAGTCTATCATGGGCTGGAAAAAGACCAAGTGATTTTCTTTTTCTAATCTTCAACTGTCCACCTCAAGGTTTGATGTTTTGTGCATGTTGAGATACTTTTCTGCTCACCACAGTTGTAAAGTGTGATTATTTGAGCTACTATATCATTCCTGACAGCTCGAACTAATCTGGCCCATTTCATTTGACTGCTCTTGTGAGCAAGGTATTTCCACTCACAGAACTATCACTAACTCAATGTTTTTTTGCTTTTCGCACCATTCCGTGTAAACATTAGACTGCCGTGGGTGAAAATCCCAGATCAGCAGTTTCTGAAATACTCAGACCAACCTATCTGGTACCAACATGCATGTCACCATCAAAGTCATAGAGAGCACACTTTTTCTTCATTCGGATGTTAATGGAAGTCCATGACCTGTATATTCATTATTTTTTTGCACAATTCTGTGTAAACTCGAGACCCAGGGGATTAGAAGTTGCTAAAATACTTAAACCTGCCTGTCTGCACCGACAACCATGTCACAATCAGCATCACTAAGAATAAAATTTCTTCTCGATTTTGATGTGAACGTTAACTATACAGTGAGGGAAAGAAGTATTTGATCCCCTGCTGATTTTGTACGTTTGCCCACTGACAAAGAAATGATCAGTCTATAATTTTAATGGTAGGTTTATTTGAACAGTGAGAGACAGAATAACAACAAGAAAATCCAGAAAAACGCATGTCAAAAATGTTATAAATTGATTTGCATTTTAATGAGGGAAAATTATCCCTTTAAAAAATTTTGAAAAAAAAAAAAATAAAAAAAAAAAGAGGGAAATAAGTAACCCCTCAAAAAAAAAAATGGGCCCCGTTGTTTTTTTTACAAGTAACGGCTAGAGTTTAGGCACACTTTAAAAAAATTTTTTTATTTCTCCTTTTTTCCTCCTTAAAACTATCTCTTTCAAAAACAACCACCCTTTACCCCACAACAAAATAGTAATGTGGGGCAGCTGAAGGTTCGAGTTGCCAAACGTCAGCCTCGAAACCTTAATGACTTGAAGATCTGCAAAGAGGAGTGGGACAAAATCCGTCCTGAGATGTGTGCAAACCTGGTGGCCAACTACAAGGAACGTCTGACCTCTGTGGTTGCCAACAAGGGTTTTGCCACCAAGTACTAAGTCATGTTTTGCAGAGGGGTCAAATTCATATTTCCCTCATTAAAATGCAAATCAATTTATAACATTTTTGTCATGCGTTTTTCTGGATTTTTTTTGTTGTTATCCTGTCTCTCATTGTTCAAATAAATCCACCATTAAAATTATAGACTGATCTTTTCTTTTTCAGTGGGCAAACGTACAAAATCAGCAGGGGATCAAATACCCCCCCTCACTGTAGCTCTTGATCTGTTTTTGTATGAATTTTTTTGCACTGCACTGTTGCCACATGTTTATAGGTGACAAATAAAAGGTGACAGATTCGCTGATGGCGATGGAAAATTCTCACTACAAAATCTCACACGGGTGTTCGATTTGATCTGGTGAATGTGAAGCCAGAGAACGTGATTCATTTCATACTTTTTCATACTCATAAAAACCCTCTTTTTTTTTTTTGTACTATTTTTAAAAAAACACCCCCATCAGTTATAGAAATGATTCAAGATCCAAAAAAATAAAAATGGATCAGTCAGAATAACTCTGCACCGATTTGCAGGGACACTTCCATCTAAGGGGAAAAGTCAACCCAAATCCATTTCAACAAAAACACAACCACAGCATAACAAGAGCCAATCGTAACCTTTTTGTACATATTTCAAAATAACATTGGAGACGAGTCTAAAGACAGAAAGCCAATGAATGACAGTCAACGATGGTTTTTATTTTGTTGTTACATTATTGTAAATCAAACTCAGCTCCAAAAGATGGGATTTGCCTCAGCCAAGTGGTGAGGCTTGGCATGCCACATGTCAGTCAAAAGTGGGAAAGCTTCTTGAGGTTAAAAAGAGTCTACAAACAGCTCCTCTCACCCAGCCATGAGGACGCTCACACTGAATCAAGCCTTCAGTGCAGAGTGGAATCCAATGGAAAAAAGAGAGAAAACCTAACACAAGCTCAGTCCATCGTGCTTTGAGTTTCATATGAGGGAAAACAAGCATTATGCATACATTTTGTTTCAATGACTTGTGTATTGGTTTATTACACATGCCCTTTTCCTGTAGTGTACATTAATTTCCCATTGAAAATTTCACAGACAGACTCGAACGTAATTATAATAAGAAGTAAATTACTTAGTTATTTATTCATGTTTGAAATACAAGTTAAGTGAAATGCACCTCCAATCTGTCTTCATAAAACTTGTCTGGCCCTTAGGACCCCACTGGCAGACTCAGTACAAAGCTGATGATTGCAAAATAAGCCAAAAACCGTAAAACAGTTATAATACTTAATTATAAAAAGAAATGCTGACATTATTCAACACATCTGAAGTAAAATCCAAAAGAATTTGGCAGCAAATGATGAGGTCATGTAAGGCAAATCGCACCGGCACAAATGCACACGCACATTTTACACACACATGTGCACGCACACACGCATACACTCTCTCGCACAAGATAACAGACACTTCCTGGGTAAAAGATGACAGTTTCCTGTTCAAAAGGGCTTGGTGAAGTGGCACATTGTGATCGGCCATGTGAGGACTGAAGGAGGTACAAATTAAAAGTAGCCCTGGATTTTTTCCGTTCCTCGCTCGTTCTTACTCTAGTCATCTCCTGCTTTCATTCCTCTCACTGATCCCTGGTTACGCATCTGTAAAGAACACATTTCTCACATTATATTATATACATACACACACAAACACACAAAGGACTTGAGTCATGTTCATATCTGTAAGAAAAATCATTGCTGTATGTTGCTGATTTGTCATGGGCATTGTTAGGTCAGACATTGGCTTTGTGCTATAAATCAATGGATTTATATAGACCAAGTGTGTGGAGTTGAGGCTCACTGTAAGCTGCCTTAAATTTTTTTTAGCGCTGGCTAGTACCACTCTGCATGCGAGCTGACAAACCTCAATTTGAATCACCAAAGTCATGCCTAGACAGTCCCCTATTGGCTGACGAACGGCAGTAGGGTTTTGTTCTCATTAGCTATGTTTCCATACAAGTTGTGAATTTAACGCATGTGAAAAATTGGAATATCGCATAAAACATCTTGAATAAAGCACCGTTTCCATCTCCTGTGTTCAAAAGAACAAAATCGTCACTTCCGGGGAATTAGCCATAATGCATCAATGCAAACGCCAACTATCGAAATCGGGGAAGCCACGGTGGAACTTTTTCCAATATAATAAATTACTTGTGCTTCAGAGGGCGCAGACAAAACGCTATCACAAACCTCTAGTTGTCAGTTCTGGGAGGTAATTATACCAAATCACTTCGATGACAGAATTTGGCTCAGGCATTTCAGGATGACAAAAACACCATTTGAGATACTGTGCAACGAGATTGGTCCACTGATCAGTGCAGTTATGAAGAGTTTTAATTAAGAAAGTAGAGACTTTCTTTGATGCGCATAGAGGAATTTATTCAGTAGATGCGTTTCTATCGTAGTTTATGTCTTCTTATCGAATAATACATTTTTTTTTTTTTAAATCATCCGCCTTGTGCACTGTGAAGTTTTTGATTGGCTGTGGTTCAGGTAGTAGAGCGGGTTGTGCACTAATCATAGGGTTGGCGGTTCGATTCCCGGCCCACATGACTCCACATGTCGAAGTGTCCTTTGGCAAGACACTGAACCCCAACTTGCTCCCGATGGCAAGTTAACCCCTTGCATGGCAGCTCTCCTACAATTGGGATGTATGTGCATGTGAAAATGGGTGAATGAGAACCAGTGTAAAACACCTTGTAGAACCACTAAGGTTAAAAAAGCACTATTAAAGTGCAGACCATTTACCCTTTTTATTCGCATCTGGTGTTTTCAACCAGCAGTTTTTAATATGATATCCCAAAATTCGCATAAAAATATGTGGATGGAAACATAGCTATCGAAATCAATGGCAAGAGGGGCATTCTTGCCACAGATCAAACCATTCTTGTGAGTGCAGCTTTACAGACCTCATACACACCATCAGCTACTCTTGTGGTAGAATGAAAAAGGACACGGTGTCATGTTTTACCTGGTCCAGTTCCCGCTGCGTCTCCTCCTCCATCCTGCGGATGTCGTCCATGGTCAGGTCCACCCAACGGTCCAGCCAGCAAAACAGCTGCCGGTGAAAATTAGTAAAGAGCCTCTTCTCCTGCTGCTCAGAGATAGACAGCATGACAGAGAAAAATAAGGGCAGAGAGGTGTTCAATTCAATTTTCAATTCAATTTTATTTGTATAGCGCTTTTTACAATAGTCATTGTCTTAAAGCAACTTTACAGATTTAAAAAAACAGGCATAAACAGTCAGAAACAGATAAACAGAGACAAACAGGAACAGATTAACAGAGACAAACAGATATAAAACAAATGTAATTTATCCCAACTGAGCAAGCCACTGATTGACGACGGTGGCAAGGAAAAAACCTCCTAAGATGTTTTTTGAGGAAGAAACCTTGAGAGGAACCCGACTCAGAAGGGAAACCCATCCTCATCTGGGTAACAGAGAATTGAAAGTAACACAGATAATGTGAAGATGAGAAGTATGTATGGCCTTAGGAGCAGCCGTAGTCCCAGCAGAAGATTTGGGCTCATCCAGAGGTAGAAGGGATCTGGATCTCCAATATCTCCATAGAGATTATGTAGTGTTATGTTGTGCTTATCTTACACATATAAAACTTTACACACACACAATAATTCACACTGGGTAAAAAAAGAATATTCAGAAATCAAAAGTCCAAAGAGTGAACAATGTAACTTCCCACTGGGTCAAAGATAAATGGAAAGGTTCATTACCTTGTGAATGAAGTTCTCCACACGGCCCTGCAGACCCCACCAGCGGAAATGCACAGTCACCAGCTTATACGCAGTCATATAGGGGCAGTTACTGTTATGAAGCTCTTTCTACAGAAGAAACAGAGCAAAGTACATAAGTCATTTGGGAAATTTTGTACGTGTTGATGAAAAGAGTGAGAGTTTGTGTGCGCGCATGTGCACCTTCCATCCTGGTCCCAGTGGCCCCCTGCCAGTCTTCTCAGAGTGAAAGAGAGCAGGGTCCTCGTCTGGCTTGTAATCCTGAGAGACACATTTATACGAACCATTAAATACTTTCCCCCACCCGACAGGTAATTGTAGACACTTGGATGGCTTTAACTTTCTTTTAACAGAGAGAGACAGTAAAGGTTTTTTACCACCAGATAGTCCAGAACAGAACTGCATAGTTTAGGGATGTGCCTTCTGCTTAAATTTATTATACAGATATCCCCAAGACTTAATGAGTGGATATTCGGTAAACATTTAGGAGAGGAGGAAAAGCATATTAATATGGTGCAATCAAGTAGAATTTTTCCAGAGCAAATAAAAAGTTACTCCTGTCAACGGTGGCACACATTTATGTCTTTGACAGATTTAATATGTAATACAGAGGAACAGAAATCAAATAAATTCCCACAGCAAAAGCTTTACTGAAGGTCAGCACAATATTTCAGCCTGCAGCAGTTATATATTTCATATTTATATATTCTTCCTGACTTCTTTTGGCCCTAAGGAATAATGATTACCTAAAAAGTTATTGCAGTACTTGAATTCTGACATCTCAAACAGTTAACCGGGTACTCGAAAACCAGCAGAAACCCCTAGTATATTTACTAAACCCAATCCAAATCCCAGCGTTTGCTTCTCTAAAAGATGTACAGTGCCGACATGTAATCAAGCCCCTAGTGATGAGCTCCCTAATCAATTACCTATTCAATTAGTAAAGTGCTATTTGAAATTTGATCATGGATTTTGCTTCACACAAAACAGGTGTAAGGCTGGTGCCAAGATATCTGAACCTGGAGAGATCTGAGGACCAAGGACTCTTATGAGAATGAACACTTACGCTGAGTGGAGAATGGAAGATCACGCCTCACTACACAGCTTCCTTCCTTCTCTCTCCCTACCTTTCTCTATCTCTCTCTGTGTTGAGATCACCTTAAACTCACCCAAGGTCTATACACACTACATAGAATGTTTAATGTGAATAAGAAGTTGACTATACAAGTTTAGTATCATTAAAAAAGTCTCAGTGTGTAAGGAAATAATGTCTCGTTCCCTCAGCAGCAGCTCAAATCACTAAGATCTAGAGAAGAATATTGCATGCCGTTAAAGGCATATCCTCCCCAGGTCTCTCACACAAATGACCTCCTGTATGTAAAATATGGTATAAGGTACATCCTTCCACAGACATCAAAGCAATCCCAAATTGCTGACCACCATTTGGTGGACCTACAGAGTATCTAGGTATTTAGGGAGATTCAGATATCTGGCCAAAGATTCAGGGAATCTGTAGACAGATCTCTCACACAATTGTTGTGTGTAGTTTATTGCCAGGTAAACATCTATAATTCTGTGTTTGTGTTTTATGTGATGTTTATATATTGTTGATTACTGCTTGTTATCTTTTGAATTGGATTAAGAAGTATTATTGAAATCTCCTGGTTAATAAATTATGTTTGAATATATTTTGATCTGCCGTGAAATTATTGTCTCAAGTAGATTACGTCTAGTACTTGTTACTGCAAATCTGCGACCAGGTTAGTACGGGCTAAAATCCAGGTTTAGGTGGCGCATTGGAGCAACTGAGATTTTAGAGTCCAGGCTAACAACTTGGCTTTAGTTAAGTGTACTTCGACTGTAAAGGCTAAAAGGAATTTCCATTTAGAACAACATAGTGTTGATTGACCAGACTAAATAGGGTGAGTCTTAACCTCTGATTATTGTAATATCCTAGTTAAGTGTACATGGTAAACCATGGCATGATTATACAAAGTTACTATTATCGAGAAGTAAACCTGGTCGACTTGTTCAGATAGTAGTGGTCATGACCTCTGACTAGAGATGATGTTATTCTAATTAAGTGTCTACAGATCTATCGGGACTAAACAAAATACTTTTTAGAAAAAGAGCACGCATGGGTGGCCATCTAAATGATATTAGTCTGTCAGTTACCTCTGTCTAATGACCAAGAGAGGAGAGTTTGTGGCCGTGAGACACAGAGTCTGAATGAACGAGCACAATCTAACTAAAGGGTTAAATAGGATAATCAGATGTGGAGATTTAATGACAGAGATTGGAATTTGAATAACTCTCAGATAATTAATTTAATGGAGTCAGTTATTTAAATCATGAACTAAAACACGCATTCAACCTTCGGCTGCACCTATTTCCATCTTTGGTTATAGGAGAGCAGTGGGATAAGTAATAAATCCTTTAGCTTTTAGCCTTACACAGGCATGTGGCTTGTTTTACATTACACTATGTGAGAAGCTGTCACTTGGCAACCTCCGAGGACAAACTACTTGGCTTCAGTCAGAGAGAGCTTGTTGGAATGCAGTAAAGTTGGCAATTGACCCAAGTGAAGCAAAGTGTATAAATATGCATTGAGGGAACATTTTGATTCATTTTTCTAAACAGGTATGCACACATATACAGTGACTCGCAGTGACAAAAGAATGGTCTCCAGTCACTTTTCAATGAGAGCTGGTGACTTTCGGCGACAATGCCGGCAGTGACCATTGGCGACTAGATGTGGGCGGGTGCAGCTACAAGGCAAAAGTTGAGAAAGATTTTAAATTTATGCAAATTTGGAGCGACTTGGTGCAGCAACTACCAATAGGACTGCATCCGTGATCCGCCATGCTGCCTGCAAGTCCAAATTGTTTCATAGACCCAGACAGTCTGGCACTTGCTCTTGTGCCTCAATGGCCAAGTGCACACACTGATTCACCTTCATCTCGTAGGATATGATGCATATAGACATTGGTGAATTTTATATACAAACACTCTCCCTCTAAAATGTTTTCATTTTAGTGATAAGAAAACTGGTTTGTTGTCACAATTGGAATGCTAGATGCACCACCCACTGATAAATGTTGCTATGGCAACCAGTAGAAGAAACGCCTGCTGGCGACTTCATAATAGAGCATCTGGAAACTTGCATTGATAAAACTGCTGTGTGTGTACATATGTGAACGTACCTTAAACAGCCGGTAATGTGAAATTGAATATTTGGTATATGACTTTACGTTAGTAATACCATTTAAAGTAGTCTTCAAAAGTATTAACTTTATCTCGATGATAAAATATAAAATTGTTTTGCGAAGGATGGAACAGAGTTCAAACTTTTTTCTTTTTTCAATGTTCAATACAACAAATAAGAAGCCATTTCAAATTCAGCCAAACTTGATTTCATGGATTTTATGTGGGTTGAGGAAAAGAAATGTAAAACAGATACTGGAATTTCCTACCTCTGATTAATAATGCATTACCTCTTTTTTAATATTATATACATCAGCAAACAAGAAAACATGTGGGTAATTCATTTATAATTTATGTGGTTAAATGATTTAAAAGAGAAAAATTTTACTGTGATCTAATATTGAATTCAATGCGCCTCCTAAAGCCATTGTTAAAAAGATATCTGAAGAGAGAATTAAATATTGGCACGTTCACTACACTAATCCTGAACTGCGAGCAATACCATTTGGTAGAAATTTTTTGTGTGTGTTTTCGGAAATGGTGATTGTCAAACTTGAGTGATGGATCATGACAAATCAGTGATTATTATCTAATTCACCCATAAATCCCCTTTCGGGACCCTTAGTAACCAAATTCAGCATGGGAACTTCGTTACAGGTCCCCTGGAAACAGAAATAAAGACAAAATGTGGGATTATAGATTTGTACCTGCTGTTCCTCCTGACGAAAAAGTACTTTTCAAGCACAAATCAGATTTCCTGGTCTGACTTACCGCATCATCCACCTGAGAGCGATCGGCGATATCGATCGGCACTACTTCGGTCTCCTCCCACTCTTCAGAGGGAAGACCATGAGGCTAGAGAGGAAACACAGAGAAAAAAAAACAACAATCAGCATCAGGTTTATCTTTCCCCTCACTAGACAGAACTTTTCTTCGGTATATTGAAAACGCTAACTGTAATCATAATCACTACTACACATTCACTGAAACTTACATTATCAGTTGATCCCAAGTCAGGTTTGTGCCAGGTCTCGATCTTAATGAAAAAGTCATCCTTCATGTACTCATTCTGAAAAAAATGACATGAATCATCACAAACAGAAGACATGAAATTTCATAACTTATTTTCTCATACTGCTTGAAATAGTTATGATTTCACTATACTAGAAAATATTCAAACATGATGTTACAATATTAAATTAAAATTTAAAAACAAACAGACTTACTGTAACGACTGCAGCAGTGGTAATCCAGTACAGGAGAGAGGAATAAAAGGAGAAATAGGATTAATTACAAATTATACTAGACACATTTCATTTGAGCAATGAGAATCGGTATGTTAAAGCAAGAACTGTAAAGTAGGTAGTAGCTGTTTAACATGATATGGTTCTGACATTTTGTCCTAGATTACACCATGACTGGCTTCTCTGAGAGTATAAAAGGTGATATCAGTACCTTCAAAGTACTGATCGACTGAAGTAGCTGACTTGTTACGTTCCCTCATTTTCCATACGAGTATATTGGGTTTTGTTTTAGTTAAAAATAAATAAATAAATAAATAAATAAAATAAATTATGTTAAAGTCCCCATGAAGAGCTTTGAAACACACAGTGCTATTTCATGTGTTAACTCAAGTTACACTGAAACAGGAAGTGAGGTTGGGACATATTGAGTGGCTCCTCCACCTTTTTAATAGCCATAGTATTTAGCTTACCTCACAGCCTGGGCTATGGGAAAATATAAATATATATATATATAAATAAATAAATAAATAATAAAAAAAAATATATATATATATATATATATATATATATATATATACATATATATATACATATATATATACATATATATATATATATATACACACACACACACACACACACAGATTTTAAATATTCACATGTGCCTTTTACTACCAACCAAACACGCCCCCAGGGAACAGGTTTCAGTTCTGCAGAATTAATTATTGACACTGAAACGGTGCTTTTCCAAATGGATACACAGTTCTTGCATACACACACACACGTACTAATATTCAATATTCAACAAGACACATGGTTTGTAAAACACTGACTGGTGCGGCAGTAAGGATAGGCGTTCCAGGCTTTCTCGTGAAACACTAGTGCTCCCTCTGGGGCAACCATCTGAATGAAGGTGGGCACCTTGCTGCAAAATAAAAGAAGAACTGTTTATCACTGCTGGTCAATTCTAAGAAGATGAATTTTAAAATGTGAGTGTACCTGTCATTAAGACAATCTAATACCTAATGCAAAGTCAACAGAGTTAATAATAATAATAATTATTATTATTATTATTATCATTATTATTCAGAGTTTTGTCATTTACATTTATTCGTTTAGCAGACGCTTTCACCCAAAGCGATTTATAAATGATGAAATACAAGCAAAGTAATATATATCAAGCGGAGAACAATACAAGTAGTGCAACTATACAAGATTTATAATTGAGTTCTAGAAAAGCAAAGTGCGATAGAGTAGAGTTGTAAGAGCCTCATAACCCCATCAGTCTGCTGGCCTGATCTGAAAAAGGTGGTGTGTGATATCTGGCAGAGTTCAAACTAAAATGTGAAGAAGAATTCACAAAGACTGGCCAAGCCACCTGGCAGAGTTAGAAGTCGAAATGATTTGGGTTATGGGATTACAACGGAGTAATGTATAAATAGGTTGGAGGCAAAACAGTGGGCATCCAAAGAACATTAATCACATTTAGAAAGGGAGATGCACACTACTGAAGTGATATTTGGGTTTTTGGTTTGCATGTGTTTGCACTATTTAACCTATTTTCCATCCATGCAGGGTGCACAAAATTTTGCACTCAATGGTAATCTTCAGTCTACGAATGGTCTAAGAACCTTTTTTAACTTAAAAAAAAACCATGGGAGCCAGTTATTAGTGTTTGTATTGAACTCAATCAACCGCTCTAACAAACAAATAACTTTAAGAACTGTTTGTAACAAAACTCCTAGCTTTCCAGTTGCGATCACCATATTCTGGGAACGTATTCCAGAACGTGACTAGAGGTGAACACAAATGTGACGGGAGGCGAAAGATGGCTAAAATGGCTCGCCTTATTACTTCAGAAGAGAATAAATGATACTCGGATAAAGCAGATAAAACACACTGTGATATTTATGCACTTTCCCCCTCAAACTGCTGATTCCAAATCAACTAACAGAAAACCTTTTGTGCTTTCCTGTATACGTTTATCTCGTATACGACCGCTCCCCCTATTCCGGAAAGCACCTCAAAAGAGCACAGAAGCCCAAGGACACATCCGGGAACGTAAACAATCACAGGGTGTTTCATCAGTAGCAGAACAAACTCTGTCGTCATTATAAGGAGGACAAGTCAAAGTCAGCTAAGCAACTTTTGCTAGTGTTCGGAACACATACTTGTTGCAGACATAATATTCCAAGTTGGCCCACATACCAGTCCGTACAGAATTTCGCTGATTTTTTTTTTCTGATTGTTGCAGGCAAAAATACTTGATTTCACTGAGGCTTTTATCAGAATTTGCCATGCAATTTGCACAGTTTGTGTTTTTTTTTAATACTTGAATTGGCAAAACTGCAATTGCATGAAATTATTGTGCACTGTCTTTGCAGTGCTGTTTGTTATTAAATGAGATGGTTGAGCTCTACTCTCGTTCAAAGCATTTGAATCAAAGAGGACATGCATGTGAACGCGTGTCATGATGACGTCACATGACACGTCACGGCCCAGACCTGCAGAAAATCTGCGTTCATTCTGCTTGATTTTGCATTAACCTCTGCCATCACAACATCCTGGAGGGACAGTCATACGCAGCTACGTGGAGCATGACGGGAAGGATGAGACGCAATGCTGCTTGCTGAAGATGCTCTTTATATAGTTAAGTATTTTTATGTAAAATATTTGTATGTAGGACGTTTGCAGATCTTATTCAGTTCTGTCTCGTCTCATGTGGTTAGTGTGTTGTTTTTATGTAGCACCGTGGTCCTAGAGGAACGTTGTTCCGTTACACTGTGTACTTTACCAGTTGTATATGGTTGAAATGACAATAAAACCACTTGAACTTGAGAGACGTACGTACCTGTGTATGTGGTAGATTTTGTGGGTGTACTGGCCCTTCTCGCCTTCTTTCTCGTACGGTTCATTTCGGAGGACTTCAATCCCTTCACCCCCTCCGGTGTTGTTCTTACTGGCCTCTGCAACCGAGTACAGCTGGCCAACCTGGTACTGGTGGGGAGATTACACAAGCAACTAATGACAAACAAAGCCCAACCACACGACTACTTTAGATACGAAGCGCGCAAGAACACAGATAAGAGCAGCCTCTCAGGGACGCAAACTGGCCGCGGTTTCGCAATCCTGACACGCTGTACTGAATCATAGTCTCGTCTACGCTAAATCAGCCCCCACGTGAAACTCGTGAATCTGTTATTTAGAAGATGTGTTGAGTCAAAGGTGTTACACAGTACATCAACTCCAGCATCTGATCCCTGAGTAAACACTGCAGACAGAAGAAATCATGCTGCTGTTTACACTATCCAGCTATCCGGTATCTGCTGTCAAAATGATTCTGAGCTGAAGAGCTAAAACAGTGCTGTGGATCTGAATTTTAACTTACCTCTTCGACTGAGCATGGCAACACCACTTGACTGAAAAAGACATGAACAGAATAAACAGATCACTTGACTACAACGAATACATTGACCAGTTGTTGTTTTTTTTCCTACCCGCATTCTGATTAGACCCGCCTCTTGTATTGGGATTGGCTAATATTTTATCCTTGCAGCCAATCAGAACTGTTTAAATCGATTTGATGCGCTAACACAAGATGAGATATTTCCCGGAATACGGGTATAGGAGAAGTATCCCCGGCCACTCCAACGCCTTGCTCCAGTACCGGGTGTGAAGCCGCTTTCCGCCCCGTTAGGTGGATACGCTAGCTAACCTTGTTTATATCCGTTACTCGACCAGGAGCGCGGTGTAAATAGGTTCGTTTGTAAACCGGATATTGTGTGGTTGCGGTTTGATGAAAAAAATGCACAAGCAGAATATATGTAACGGATAAATCCGTTAACGTAGCTTTAGCCAGCAGGCTACATTTCTCCCCCTAATGCTAATGCTAGCGCAGGACAAATAAGCTGCTGCCCCCCCACACCCCTCCAATCACTGACTCGCATTCATTGTTATGTAACGGGAGGCTCGGAATAAAACGGAAAACAGCGCTTGTTCCTTATCACACATACACCATTTCTGATCAATCAGAGGCACTCACTATTCTTTGACGAGTACCATGCCGAAGACGCACAGAACCGGACATCCAACACGAAGCTCTCCGTCGGCGGAAATTGGACAGTCGCGTTGGCTTGTGTCATCAGGAAAGTGGGCGGGGCTTCAGGGGTCAGGGGGGGCTAGAGAGACTGGTGCTGTATTAGTCAGTGTAATAACACACCCAGGTCTTAGTAGCTAACACTTAATAACTGAAGTCTAGCACAGTTCATGTATAAAGAGAACACTACAGCACCTCCAGTGTGTGTGTGTGTGTGTGTGTGTGTGTGGTGTTGATACCATTGTATCAGGTGTAGTAACATTGCTGTGGTTTTTGTGTACCAGAGACTTAGCTAGGAGGGGATTTTGAGTTTGGACCTGCAAAATATACTGACATGCATGGTAGTCAGATTGGCTAAAGTGTCCGTAGTGTATGAATGGGTGTGTGAGTGTGTATGTGATTGTGCCCTGCGATGGACTGGCACCCTGTCCAGGGTGTACCCTGCCTTGTGCCCGATGCTCCCTGGGATAGGCTCCAGGTTCCCCTGCGACCCTGAACAAGGAGCTAGCGGTAGAAGATGGATGGATGGATCTCTCCCAAGTTTTGGCTTCCAGTTTGGCAACCATGTGGTGAAGTCCATCGCAAACTTGTGACAGCTTCCTGATCCAGGCGTGATTATGATTTCAATATGTTCTTCTTTTGTCGAACGCATATTGAATAAAAAAAACATTTAATCTAAAGATTTTGGAAGACATTTTGCTGAAAAGTGTCAGTTTAACCTGTGTATGGAGATCACCCTGTATATAGCAAACAAACAAACAAAAAAGTATAGTATAGGATGTCTCTGAATGTTGTTATAATTTCCTTTCACTGGAACTAAGAGGCCCAAAAATGTTCTAACATGACAATGCGCCTGTGCACAAAGAGAGGTTCATGAAGACATGGTTTGCCAAGTTTGGTGTGGAAAAACTCGAGTGGTCTGCACGGAGACTTTACCCCCTGATTTTCTCACCCCCACGTGAAATTCATTTCTGTCTACACCACAGCTTATACACTTACTGACCACTTAATAGTCCCTCCAGGATTTAGCAATTTTGTGATTGCAGAAATGAACAAAATCAAGCAAACTCCGCAATATTCAGAGGAGCTTGCGATTTTTCAAAAACGCATGCAGATTTTCCATAGATTTGGGGCAATTTGGGACAAATTGTGTGACGTCATCACAACGTGCATTCAGCCAAAAACCTCTTCGATTCACATGCGTCAAACATGAGTACAGCTAAAACGTCCCATTTACCAACAAACATCACTGTGAAAGACCGAGCAAAACTATTTTGCGCAATTGCAATTTCACCAAATCAAGTATTTTTCAGCAAAAAAGCACAAAAAAACCCTCAACACGCAAGTTGTATTTCAAATTTTGAGAGAAAAAAAGCCACAGCAAAATCAAGCATTTTTGACCAGAACAATCACACAAAAAAACCTCTGCAAAACCTGTACAGACTGACTTAACCACAAAAGTTAATCATGATTGTGACATAGCTACTGACTTGCTTCATGACCCTTTTTAAATTAAAAGCATGCTTTTATTCCATAGCCTTTGAGCATGTTTGAGCATACTGTATGTGTATATAAGATTTGTGTGTATATGTACAGTATGTCTGTATATGTCATTGTGTAGAGCAGTAACTGGTGGAAATGTTTTGTTTAAGTATAGCGTGTTTTGGGGATATTTTTGGTTGGTGGACTGTATACACGAATGGGTGTGTGAGTGTGTATTTGATTGTGCCCTGCGATGGATTGGCACCCTGTCCAGGGTGTACCCCGCCTTGTGCCCGATGCTCCCTGGGATAGGCTCCAGGTTCCCCGTGACCCTGAAAAGGAGTAAGCGGTAGAGGATGGATGGATGGATGGATGGACTGTATACACACTGAGTAACATGAAGACATAATAAGAACGCAAATCTGTCAGAAGGGCCTCATGCATTTATTTTGCCCGGGGCTCCTACATAATCTAAGTTCTCCTCCGGTCATCACAACGTGCATTCAGCCTCATCACAATGTCCTATTCGATTCTGATGGGTCGAACATGAGTACAGTGAGTAAATGTGAATTTACCAACAAACAAAGTCCACGCACAACAATTTCATGCAATCAATTGCACGTTGCATCACTAATTTTATAGCTAATAATTTAAAAAATGCAGTAAAATCAAACAATTTTTTGCAGCAACAATCACAAAATAAAAACCCCAACGAAATCCCGTACAGACTGCTATAGACTGAGGTTTACATGAGTCCTCAATAATCGGATTTCTTTGCAAAAACGTGACGTAATCCAACCCGGAAGCAAACCCACCGTGATATATGGATGTGACGTCAAAAATCTAAGCCTCTGTTTAAAAAAACAAAACAAAAAAACAACAACATGGAGTCTGTGTTTTGGCCGATGTTGATTTTGCAGTTTTTATTGCTGCAGTTGTCATATAATGCTGCCCTTCTTCAAGCGGTCTCCATTTTATTACAAAGACGGAGGCGAGCGTTTCTGGAGCGCGCGGCGGCTCTCGGGCCCAGTGTGCGTCTTCCTCCGTTACCGACAAAAAGCCGCTCGTGCTGGATGCGCGTTCGGAGTCGGGACTGGTGGGAGAGAGTGGTGTTGCAGGAGTTCTCCGACGCAGAATGGCGAGAGCATTTCAGGATGTGTCGCGGATCGTTTGCGAAACTGTGTGACCTGATGAAAGACGTCATGAGCCCCGGGGAGATGACCGTGCGACCCGCGATCCCGTTAGAAATGCGGGTGGCCATAGCGCTGTATAAGCTCGGCGGCTGCGGGGAGTACAGGTCGATCGCATACCGCTTTGGCGTCCATAAGACGACGGTGATGAAATTTGTTTACATGTTCTGTAAAGGCATTGTCAACCAAGCGATCGGACACTTCATCAACATGCCGAGCCTGCAGGAAGCCTGCTCCATCGCTGAGCGCTTTGAGAGCAAGTTCTGTATTCCTCAGGTTCTCGGATGTGTTGGTTTAACCCACATCCCTGTCCTGGCGCCCAGTGATGGCTACATGAATTTTCTCAACCGTAAAGGTTGGACTTCTTATGTGCTGCAAGGCGTCGTTGATGACAGTTATTGGTATGTAGGTCTATAGATACGACTCGCATAAAAATGCAAAGGGTTTCCCTAATTCTGCTGACACACACACACACACACACACACTCTCACTCATAAAGCTTGCATCCCCACAAGATCTGCTGTTTTGGAGCTGCTCTGACCCAGTCGTCTAGCCATCACAATTTGGCCTTTGCCAAAGATCTTTACGCTTGCCCATTTTTCCTGCTTCCAGCACATCAACTCTGAGAACTTGATCGTTCACTTGATATTCACTTAATACCTAATATATCCCACCCCTTGAACGGTGCCATTGTAACGACTTAATCAGTCAGTACGTGTACATGGACAACAATAATCCGATATGAACCCAATTAAGACGATACTCTGATTAAGAAACTAGCATGTAAACAGCAATTTTTAATTACCTTAATCCGATTAAGGTCATACTCGAAGTAAACACAAATCAAATTAAGACATGTGGAGTATTCCTGTTTTAGTCGCATTATTGATGTGTATTACAGACATGGACACACCTTAATCACATTATTAACGTCGTGTGGGAGTTTTCACCGCATTTTGCGACGGGACACTAACACACGGCAGTTCTCAACTATTTTACGGCAAACGAGAGCACAGCTGCGTCCCAAATCGCGTACTTGCCTGCTATATACTTGGTGAACATGTATACATGTATCTCAGCTGATATATTGTAGGTAAGTATGCGGTTTGGGACGCAGTCCATGGCTTCAAGCAGTCGTCTATTTGCACATATAGCATGACAAATAATTAACTGCACTTGAACCGTTCGTAAAAATTAAAAACACCCAAAACTGCATACGGTCCCATAACAAAGACGAACTGTATGTCGATACGTGACATTCTGGAGGGAACGTCGGACAGCGTGGCGCGGTGACGTAATGACGTGTGCCGTTAATCGATCTATGTTCTATAACATGTAAAATGGGAACAAGAAAGAAATATTCTAAAAGCGACTCATGTAAACACCTTAATCACAGTATTGTCTTATTCAGAATAAGGTCCATAATGGGATTACTGCTCTCCGTGTAAACGTAATCACTGTTAATCACTTCACCTGTCAGTGGTTTTACCGGTATGGCTGATCAGTGTATACGCTCACCGTCCACTCGAAAAGGAACACCTGTACCCCTGTTCTTTCCTGCAATTATCTAATCAGCCAATCACGTGACAGCAGTACAAAACATAAATTCTTGCGAATACAGTCAAAAGCTTCAGCTTCAGAAAAAGGCGTGGTGATGTTTTTCCAATCCTCAGCTGTCCAGTTTGGGTGAGCCTATGCCCACTGTAGCCTCAGATTCTTGTTCTTGGCTGATTGTGGTCTTCTGATCGTGTATCTGCATGATTTTACACATTGTGCTGATTGCATAATTGCATGAATGAGCAGGTATCCTATTAAATTGGTTGGTGCGTGTATATATACGTTAAGCCAAAGTCCAGTCACCTTTATTTATGTAGCATATTTAGTGTCAGCCAAAGTGCTGTGCAGTAAAATCAAGCAAATTTCATTTTCCATAGCGCTTATCCTGGGGGTCGTGATGGAGCCTGGAGTCAATCCCAGGGATCTCAGGGCACCTATCGCAGGGCACAATCGCACACACATTTACACACTACAGGCAATTTGAAACTGCCGATCATGAATTTGGAATACCTGGAATCCAGCCTACCCCTGAGGGAGAACATGAAAGCTACGCACACACAGGGCGGAGGCAGGATTCGAACCCCCAACCCCAGAGTTGTGAGGCAAATGTATAAACCACTAAGCCACCATGCCTTACCCCCCGAACCCCCAAGGCCAATTTGAAAAGCAATACATCAATAAAACAAAAAACATTCAAAGACAAAATCCCACATGAAAAGACCATAAAAGACCCAAACACCTGTGAGAATAATGCGTTTTTTATTTTTAAAACTCATATACTCACCTTCCACTTTATTAGGAACAGCTGCACCTTCATGGAGTTGAATGGGCATGAATGTGCAGGTGTACAGGTGTTCATTATAAAGTATATGGTGAGAGTGTAGAAACATATAGGAATAATGTCAGCCACATTTTCAGAAATACTTCTGATGCATTCTATAGTTACAAGATACACCACCAAAATCAAGGAAAAGTACAATGTGGTATGTTTATTTCTGAGAGTGCATACACACTAAATGCGGGCTATCTTGACTAAGGAAATATTGTTGTATATTTTATGTATCAATAGCTTCTGGAGTGCGAGCTGTAAAGTTCCTGGAGGAGCCCATGATGCCACTGTGTTTAAGCAATCCCAGCTGTTCGACACGGCTCACCTTCTTCCGAAGGTACATATGGCACTACAGTCAATGTGTACTTCTACTCAACATACTAACCAGACACTACATGGTATGATAACAAATCTTTAATTCCGCATGGTGGTGGTGTTTCCATTTCCAAGTTAGACTAGGTACTATGCGTACCCAACAGGGGCACATGGGTGGAGCTTGTAATAGTATTGGTTAAATGAAATGTGTGGCACAGCAGTCTTCAATAGTAGTAAAAAGATTCATTTTTTTCCTTCCCTTTTTTGATGGATTTAAGGGGCAGTGTTCATTTTATCATGTAGTTAAATAGTATGGTTTCAAATGGTTCAGTTTTTACTTGTTGTAGTCAACCTAAATTTTGGCACCTTCAAATTAAGCTGAATCCCAAATGGATCCCTAAACTGTATACTGTTTGCTCTCTACATAGTGTATAGCATAATGGAGTTTTAGAACTTTATAGTGCACCACATGCCCATTAGATGTCTGACAAAGTACATTCATTCCTCTCCCAGGTTCCACTAAGATTAAAGTATTGGCACCACTAGCTTCATTTGCGCTCCTTCTCATTATTAAATCTATCTTGCTGTGTTGTCTCGTGTCTACAGATTTTAACATAAAATAAATTTGACATCTTTTTTTATTATGAAATGGGGAAATGGACACAAGCACTTGAGCAATACTGATAGTCCTGGGTTCGGATCAGTCCGAACTGTCCTGTCCTATGCTTTACACACACGCAATTGAAAAACCTAATATCTTATTTATGTTGATCTAATAACATTAGATATTATTAGATCAAGATAATTAAGATAAATACTCATCATACTTACCTGGGGATGGAAATCAAATCCCTGATGAAAACGTACTGGTGTTATTAGCATGACATTGCTCTAATCAAAAACTGCTTCATTGAGTCGATCTGTTATGTTTCTGTTCTACCTTTCAGCATAACTTTGACATCGGTGGAACACAAGTCAACTTCCTTGTTCTTGGTGACACAGCCTACCCACTTCTCGAATGGCTCATGAAGGCATATACCCCCAGTCCTACTCTAACACCTCAGCAAAATTCCTTTAACATCTACCTTAATGATGCAAGATCTACAATGGAAATTGCGTTTGGGAGGTTGAAAGCAAGATGGCGGGTTCTTCTGAAGAGAAGTGACTTCCACTATACCTTTTCACCTTATGTTGCAATTACTTGCTGTGCACTGCACAATTTCTGCGAAAGGGAAAAGGAATCTTTCCCTCAAGCCTGGATGGAAGAGGCTGCTGCTTTGGCGAGAGCCGTGCCGCAGCCTACGAAAAAGCCACATTCACAATCAAATAATGCTGGTGAGGCTGTAAGGCGGGTCCTCACGGAATATGTGGCCAGCAATTTTCCTCTTCGCATGCAAGAACAATAAACAGGGTCTGATTGATAGAGGACATTGTGAATATTTACTGATTTTTTAAATTGGTTTGATATGTTTTCACTTATTATGAAAATGTAGCTTTTTAGTAAAGCATTGCTGACCAATTTCTGCTTTTTAATTAAGCATTGCTGACTGAACATTGAGTCCTGACATTAATGACCAAGTGATGTTTTTTTTATTATTCGTGTTATTCAGGTTATTCATGCTTCTGTTTTGTGTAGCACTGAAGTGAATGCTGAAGAAAATTTTCTACTGATCAACTTTTCCTCTTTCCTTTACAAAACTTGAATTTTTAAAAGTTCTGATGCACAAATATGTAGCAATGTACTGTATACACAATGTACACCTTATTTTGATCATAAATCGAAATACATGCTATTTGTTTAATTTATTGTCAGCTCAGTATTTTGTGTCATTCTATTGACTCACTTTTTACTTGTAATTTGTCATTTTGGATGAAATTTTGCAGGCGGGTATGGTGGCATAGTGTTTAGTAGGTTAGCCTTTCACCTCAGGGTTCGACTCCCACTACTGCCCTGTGTGCGTGGAGCTTGCATGTTCTGTGCATTCTAAGCCTCCTTCTGGCACTCTAGTTTCCTCCCCCCAGTCCACAGACATGTGTTGTAGGCTGATTGGCATCTCGATATTGTCCGTACTGTGTGGATATGCGCTTGGGCCCTGTGATGGGTTGACACCCTATCCTAGGTGTCTCCCAACCCTGTGCCTGAGCTCCCTGGGAACCCACATAATTTGGTCTTTATTCAAAAATGTGCATTGTTTAAAATAAATTGTGGACACATTTCTTGGAGAAACTTGACAGCTGACAAACTTTGGCCTTTAAGTAACTGGCCTTCATTTGCAGTGTACACTTTTGCTAATGAAAACAATAATATTCATTCATTCATCTTAACCTATTTATCCTGGCGGGAATGTACCTACACATACTCATTCACAAGTAGAGGAACATTTAACATAGTCAATTCACCCACAACATGTTTTTAGGAGGTGGAATGAAACCAGAGAACCCATGTGGACTTGGAGGTAAAAATCCACACAGACAATAACCTGAGTTCAGGATCAAACTGTGGACCATGGAGCTTTGAGGTGGCAACGCAACGAGCTGCACTATACTATGCCACACAAACATGTCCAGATATAAATAGAAGATAGAGACAACAGCAGTCCACATTAATTCTATAACATCATAAAAAAAAAACTCCAACACAATGTCACGTTTGTGCTCCTGATCCTTTTTACCTCCAACTCTGAGGTCAGGGAAGACTCAACGCTTTGTGTTGGACTGATTGACTGTTTCCTGACATTTCCCACCAGTCCAAATCAAACAATAGCCATTCAGTGCTACTTGTATATTTCATCCTTGGTAAGGGCACATCACTGGATGTGACCTTTTTCCAGTCACTGGCGAATATGTCTCGGATATAAACGATTTCAAAGAAACAATATCTTTCATTTATATCTTCTAAATCTAAACATATGGCAGGAATTTCCTCAGCATGGGAATACAGAGGTACTGATTCAATTCTGCAACAATATCCAAAAGCTAATTACCTTTCTTGGTGTTGTAGTTTGGTATATTTTGTCACAAATATTATTCATGACAATGATTATCATTGACTTCACATGGTCAGTAATTCTACACTACAGAAATAATACAACATGGAGTCCTAATAGTTGGTCATTCACAGTAAAGATTTTGAGCAGGAGAGATGCCTAATGAAGTTGTTGGGGTTTTTTTTCAGCTGGAAAATATTCAAATTACTTTAATAGATGTAATAGATTTAAGCATAGCAGCATCCTGAGTATTTCTGACTATTGTTAATGCCTTATTACACATTTACAAAACAATGAACAATAATACACTATTTTATAATGAAATAATAATGTGATTGTAATACTTGCATTATGTAATTTTGACTGTGACTATTTGTTGTGTGTGTGTGTGTGTGTGTGTGTGCGTGTGTGTGTGTGTGTGTGTGTGTGTGTGTGTGTGTGTGTGTGTGTGTGTGTGTAAATGAATGTGGAAGGATTTTTTTCTCCAAGAGACAAAAGTCTAATGATTGTTTGTTCACAGTCTTTAGTATCTAGGTGCCCAAATTCCTTACTTCTCGGATGTAAATAAGATAAACAACAAATGACAATAACATCACTGTGTGAAATTTCCATGGGTACAGAGAAACAGATACATCTGCATGCACTTTACCTTTACAGGAAGTATATCAGTGGTTGGGGGATTTCTGAGTACTTAAAACTCCAAACAGTAAGGTTTGCTGTACCTGACAGTTTCGGCATTGGATTAAATAACTTTTGGATATTATTAAGGGTATGTGAAGATACAGAATTGTATGGTATGTAAAAACAATATACAACACACTGTGCTTACCATTCATTACCTGTTCCAAAGACTGCATACTCTAAACCGGATGGTTATTTCATTGTCATGCTTACAAATAGGATCTTATTATTCTTAATGTATTATAAGACCTTAAAAAGATGGCATGATTTTGGGTGCAAATTGTGCCTAGTTTCCTTACTAGTTCTTCAGCTACACTTGCATGTTGTTTTTGTTTAGTTTGTGAATCAGTTACTTTGTGGTCTGTTTTCTTTGTCACTTGATAAAGACAACTTAAATTAAGAAATTATTCAAAAAGCAAATCCAGAACTATAATGTCCAAATGAACCATATTTAGCAACCAAGAGCAACAACAACAAAAACAGAAGAAGGACTACTAGAAAGCTGGCTACATCAGAACATGACTTATGTAAACTTTTATACATTTGATAAATGATACAAAATTTTGCTCATACATTTGGTATTTTAAGCAGTCAAACGGAAATTTTACTTTCTAGTTACTCTATATGTAACTGAACTTTGTTGTATGTGTCATGTAATATGCACTGCAGTATTCATTATGCTTTTTAAAGGAACTGTTTTTAAACAGTACTTACAATCTGCGACATATCTCTAAAACGAACTAATAAAAGAAGAGAAAATTATTTTTCTTTGTCATGCTCAGAATATGCTGAAGAAAAATACATTACATAAGAAAAAAGGCGACATCTTAAATCAGTTTCTAATCTCTAGAAATGGTTCCAACATATACCCCCTTAATAGCTGAGAACCCATAAACCTTCGTCGAACACTTGAGGAACTCTTGTTCTTAACATTACAGAGTTTATGAATTTCCATTGATAATAGTTTGGTGATTAATTGAAAAGCAGTAGTTGAGCTCTTAATAGGTAAGAGTGATTTTGAGGACAGATTGTAACTAGATTTCTTATTAGATCTTTTCTTACACCTACTTAATTGGTTAATTTTGTAAAAAATAAATAAATAAATAAATAATTTATAAAATACAATGATGTTTAATTTTCTTTTGTATGTCACATGCTGTAGATGGAGTATATGTATATGTATTACTTTTATTTGGATTTTTATACATTCACTTGATCCGCTTAAATCTACAGACACATAGCAATATCTGTCTATACAATTCCAGATATCTATCTGAAATAGGGGCAGTTTTATTGACTTGTCAAACCTAGGTATCAAAAAACAGACCTTAGAGGGTTGAAATGAACCCTAATGAGTAAAACTGTACAATTTGGATGTACAATGGATACAATGTGCAGAATCTAAAGGTACATAAGAGCATGAGTGTTATTAAATACTACAGTGTGTTTAATTATTATTTATTGGGGGGGGGGGGTAATTTGGGTGTCCACAATTTGACAAAAAAAAAGTCTTCCATTTTCAGTTTCTCTGTATGTGTGAATTCACATGGACACATCCAAACTCACACGTATGATTAATAATCCAAACCATACGGTGTCTTCAGACCTAAATGGAAGATTTCCAGCAATATTTTCCCAGCTTCATGACCAGTGCATCGTTCTCCATCCCAATCCCCCTTCACTTTCCCGGAGCCCCTCACACTCTTCCCCACTGTATCGCGAGAGACTGACTGGGACAGGAGGCAGAGAAAGAATCCCACGCTGATTTACACACCAACAGAGCAACACACACGTGTTCTAGCTGCTGCACGACTCATTATTAGCACGGGAACTATTTATTGTTGCTCAACGGTCGGTGCGGTGGCTAGTCCAAGTGGAGCGGGGACTAATACGACACTGGCTTCGCGTCTAAACAACTAGCTAGCCATGTAGCCGCCGAGCTAGTTCATCTGCAACATAGCCATTTACGTAGATTAGCTAGCTAGCTGGACAATGCTACTTCAGAAAGCCTCGTTTAAAAAAAATAATAAATAAAATAAATTCCTGGTCCGGTTTAAGTTCTCTTCTCCGTGGAAAATAAGGTAGGACGTTTTTTCCCCCCTCTCTCTAGCTAGAACTAATGTAAACATGGCTAGCTAGCTATTTAGCTAACCAGCCAGCCAAGTGGCTTTTATTAGCAAAAGTTCCAGGCTAGCTTGTTCAGCATGTTGACAGCATTGAGCTAGCCGGATATCTGTAATGCGTTTAGTTCTCTAACAGGTCCTTGGACTTGTAACGTTAGCTGGAGCTTCGCACATGACAGTTGTATATTGTTCTGGCAGCGAGGCCTGTGTGTGTGTGTGTGTGTGTGTGTGTGTGTGTGTGTGTGTGTATAGAGAGAGAGAGGTTAATTGTTGTTTTCCTCCTTATCTACCAGCTCACACAATCAAAGCGCCGGTCTCCAGTTACACCCTGACCCGAAAATGGTGAGTCCACACCGGGTATTATTGTTGTTGTTATTATTATTATTATTATTATTATTCGTATTTTGGTAACAACTAGTGGCGTGAAATATGCGATCACTGATTCAGCACGCGTGTTTGCGTCTAAACAGTATTAAAAGAAAGAGGGAATTGTAAGCTCTGTGTTGTGTGTGTGTGTGTCAGTCAGTTATAACTCCGAGCTGCGCACCTTTCACAATAACCAGCTTGTGAATCCAGAAATTGTAGCAATCAAGTTACATCACACAGAACTACGCAGCTAGACAAGCCATTGCTACAGAGATGAATAAATTCCTTATTTATAGGGGTTTTTATTTATTTTTTTGGTCATGATCATCTGCCAAATCAGTGGAGACTTGTTAAATCATGATTAATCATTGGAGGATGGGGTGGCTTTATATAAATATTATGGTTTTGAAATGACAACAACCATGAACTTATTCTAACCCGGTGTCACGACACATGTAAACAGATTGCGGTTCCGGTAGACGTACACCTTTCATCGACGTAGCTCCGTATCACAACACACACTAGAATGGATTGTCAATACTTTACTACGCTGTATGATCGAAGTGTTGCCGCAAAGCTGGAAACGTACGAGGTTGTGTAGATTGTCTTTGTACGCTGTAGCGTTAAGGTTTCCCTTCACTGGAGCTAACCTGTTTCAGCATGGCGGTGCCACTATGCACAAAGTGAGGTCCATGAAGACATGGTCTGCTAAAGCTGGAGTGGAAAAACATGATTGGCTTGCACAGAGCCCTGACCTCAGCCCCACTGCACGTCTTAGGGATGAACTAGGAACACTGACACGAGTGTCTGACCTCACTGACGCTCTTTTGGCTGAATGAGTACGAATCCCCACGGCCACCACGCTCCACACTTTATTATCGCTGCAGTTACTGGAGCGCAAGAATTTTCATATTTCATCTGTATTCTGAATACATATGGCAATAACGCTGACTTTAATGTAACAAAATAATGTAAGAAATGTTGCAAGACATTAATCGTCCTTAAGGACGACCGGCAAAAGTGACCCCGTAAAGCAGAGCAACATTTTTTCATGTTTCATTTTTTTCATTGCCTAGCTTTTGTGCATTTATGTCATTGACACCGTTACACCATTTGTTATTGTTTTTGGTTATCTTTTTATCGCAGGCCACGGATCCACTCGTCTGGTTTCTTGTAGAGCCCTGAAGAAACACAAGACCTTATCGCTAGCTTTATCACTGCTTTATGCAGAGTGTGCAACCCTTTCTAAAGCAGCCCAGTTGTTTCTTAAATGGGGGGAGACTGTCATCGCTCCTTTTTTGGCCCATTACTTTTCCTAGTCCTGTGTAAAGCTTTACCCCATGAACAGAGCGTGCCTTCTCCTGACCCCTTAAGTTTGTGACAATCACTTGATCAGAAGGCTTTAGTGATTAGTCTGCAAATCACAGAAACTCAGTCGCTCATTTAATCAATTATGAACGGCTCCTTATTAACCCCACCCAGCCCACGGGCTGCAGCAAACTCATCACCTCTTCCTCCATCGCCGTCTCCCTCCCCTTCTCCTCCGTCTCCCTCATTGTTGCCCCTTTCTGTGCGTCCCCCACCTTTACCCCCTCCGGCTTCTGGCCAGCCTCTGTCTTCCCTGTCTGACACACCGACTCCTTCACCTTCTCCCTGCCTTAGCTGGACCGAGTTCTGTGAGCTTCACGCCCGGGTAGCCGCTGGCGATTTTGCCCGTCACTTCAGGGCCTTTCTCCTGGAGAATCCACATTATTCCCCCGATTCTGCTGCTGCTTTCTGCCGCCGCTTCACTGACCGATTTGTTCGGCATTTTGAGAGCGAACTTGAGGGAAGCGGTGCAGTGAGGGAGGGTACAGGGATTTGGGTCACTCACTCAGATGGCACGTCACTGGAGGAAGAGCCGACATCTCCACCACTTCTACCACCTGATGCTGCTGCAACCTGCCTGCCCACACACATCAGGGCTCCGCCCAAGCCACTTTCAGCTCGACAGGGAATGGACACTCAAGGTGCGGATAGATTTCAGATTCCCACCGTTTTCCAGGACTCTTATGCTCCTGCGCAAATTCTGCCACCTTCTTCTTCTTCGTCTTGTTCATCATCAATGGGCGGGAACAACGGTAGACGGGAAGATAGGGCATTGATGGTTAAGAAGTATCCTGGCCACTTGCCGGATAATGGAGACCTGGAAGAAGAGGACGACAGCTGGGTGGGGCCAGTGACAGGCGAGGAGGCGGAGTCAGATGAGCTAGTGGGGAAAGACTGCGAGGCAGAGGGTAGTACTCTCTCAGACAGACCTGACGGCAGCCTGACACCACTAAGCCCTGCTTCTGGGGGACCGCTAAACTCTGGGTCAAAAGGCAGCATCCCAGGTGGTCACTCCAAAAACAAGCTAAAGAAACGCTTCTCCCTGCGCAACGTGGGCCGCAGTGTGCGGGGCAGTGTGAGAGGTATCCTGCACTGGCGGAGCTCATCTAGTGACGCGCCTCAAAGTTGTGGCTCGGCTAATGCCACGCCGCTGCCCTCCAGCTACAGCTACACCATGGGCCTGCAGGATGCCAAGAGGAGCATTCAAGGTGCCCCAGCCTCACTCCCTGTCTCTCTTTCTCTGCCCCTCTCACTTCCTCACTCATCCTCCTCCTCCCTGCCGCCGTCATCCTCCAGCAGCGCCACCTCTCTCTCCCTCTCTGAAGCTCGTGATCGGAGGAGGAGTAACGGAGAAGGAGAGAAGGAGAAATGGACCCACAGGCTGGAGAAGCTGCGCCTGTCCCGCTCTCCACCACCAAACTTACAAGCACCTGGGGGACCCACGTCAGCCTTGTTGCCTTCTGCCCTACCTTCTAGGAAGACAGGCAGACTTGTACGCGAGGGAGGAGTGAACGTCTGCTCCTCTGCAGATGAATTTACTGGCTCTCATGGCTTTCCGGGCTTCTCTTTCGGGTTGCTCCACCATGGCATGGACAATAACAATGCCGTCTCTGCCGTCTCCAGTGCGGACCAAGCGGGTGGAATGCCTCCTCCGGTCACAGGAGGGGCAATTGCTGGACGGGGCACTCGCTGGCACAAGTGCCGACTGGTTCTCAAGGAGAGAGACAAGGAAGGAGGCGAGAGAGGAGAGGAGTACTTCCTGGAGTTTTACATCCCTCCCAAGGTAAATGGAAAATTATAAGATTTCCTACACATAGTCTATAAGGAGAGAATTATAGAGGTCACTCTTATGCATTCCATTGTATTTCACAAACCGGAAAAACTCTAGGAGTGGTAACCATGTATGATTGTGTTGTACTTTGGATTAAACTCTTCATGGAATCACCATGTTTGGTATTGCAAGGATATGGATGTCACAAAACCAGTTTTCTCTTCTCTCCTATTCAGGCCTCCAAGCCCAGACTGACTATCCCCTGCTGCTGCATCGTAGACGTCAGGAGCACCACAGCTCTCGAAGTGCCAGACAAAGAAAACACTTTTCTTCTGCAGGTTTGTCTTCACAGGCCTCTCAGTTTCTGCTTCCTTCTCGCTCTCACTTCAGGCTGCCTCTCTACAGATGTCCTTCTTGCAAGATTTTAATTAAACGTTTCTTTTACCCACCGTTTGTGTTTGTTTCATCTGTCTCTTGTTTTCTGTCCCACTGCCTTTATACGTGGTGTTCTCTCAGTTGGAAGGACAAGTTCAGTATGTCATTGAGACCAGAGATGCTGTTCAGTTGAGAGCTTGGCTGAGTGACATTAGAAACAGCATCTGTCTGAGGTAAGATACATTCTGTTATGCTGTAGATATTGTTGATATGTTCAAAGGAATACTGAACTGGAACAGTCAATTATTAGCGAGGCGAGTGTGTTTGTACCAAAATCTGATAATTGCAAAAAAAAAGAAGTCACATTTAGGCAATAATTTGACAAGTTATAAAGTATTCTTATACTTTATTACTTAACAGAAAAACCCTGACTTTAGATGTCAGTCAGTAATTAAGTTTGTTCAAGTACCAAAGCTTAACTACATTTTAAGTTAATAATAATTTATTTAACTAGTGGTGAGCTGGTAGCATTGCTTTAAAAAATAAATAAATAAATACAAAGCAAGTACCGTAATTCTCGGACTATTGAGCGCACCTGAATATAAGCCGCACCCGCTAATTTTAAAAAGAAAAACAATTTTGTACATATATAGGCCGCACTTCTCTATAAGCCGCAGGTGTCCACGTTGTAACTGTCACGATTTGTGATGTGAACGAAGCAGGACGGATGCAAGTGCAGTTGGGATGAGAGCTTTTATTGAAACAGGAGAACAGACTCAAGAGAAACACAAAACATGACCAATTCAATGAACTAAGCTAACTAAACCAACTAACCTAAACGTCAACTATGACATGAAACAAAGACTCTATATCTATACTCTATAAACCACTTCTACATCTATATTCTAAACTAAGTCTATACAACTCTAAGCTATACTATTCGCTACTAGGCTATAAGCTATGCTACAAGCTACTAGGCTATAAGCTACTAGGCTACAGGCTAAGCTATAAGCTATGCTACAGTCATGGACGAAATTATTGGCACCCCTGGAACTGTTCCAGAAAATGCACAATTTCTCCCAGAAAATTTTGCAATGACAAATGTTTTGGTATACACATGTTTATTACCTTTAGGTGCATTGGAACAGCACGAAAAAGCAGAAGAAAAAATTTGACATCATTTTACACAAAACTCAAATTAGGTCGGACAAAATTGTTGGCACCCTCAACTTAATATTTGGTTGCACACCCTTTGGAGAAAATAACTGAAACCAATCGCTTCCTATAACCATCATCAAGCTTCCTACACCTCTCAACTGGAATTTTGGACCACTCTTCTTCTGAAAACTGCTCCAGGTCTCTCAGATTTGAAGGGTGCCTTCTCGCAACAGCAATTTTGAGATTTCTCCATAGGTGTTCTATGGGATTTAGATCCGGACTCATTGATGGCCACTTCAGAATTCTCCAGCGCTTTGTCTCCAACCATTTCTGGGTGCTTTTTGAGGTATGTTTCGGGTCATTGTCCTGCTGAAACACCCATGATCTCTGACGCAGACCCAGCTTTCTGACACTAGGCCCTACATTATGGGCCAAAATCGTTTGTGTGCAAGGAATCATGAAATCTGGAGACTATCAGTCAATGCACCCAGTGCCAGAGGCAGCAAAACAACCCCAAAACATCCTTGAACCTCCACCATGTTTGACTGTAGGTACTTTGTAGGCCTCTTTTTGTTTTCTGTAAACAGTAGAATGACAAGCTTTGCCAAAAAGCTCTACCTTAGTCTCATCTGTCCACAAAACGTTCTCCCAGAAGGATTGAGGCTTACTCGGGTAAGTTGACTGAGGTTGTTTATCCACAATTCGAACTATCCTGCGTTGCATTCTTTCATCAATTTTTCTCTTCCGTCCAGGGAGATTTGCCACAGTTCCATGGGTTATAAACTTCTTGATTATATTGCGCACAGTGGACAAAGGAACTTTAAGATCTCTGGAGATTGACTTGTAACCTTGAGATTGTTGATATTTTTCCACAATTTTGCTTCTTAAGTCCTCAGACAATTCTCGGCTCTTCTTTCTCTTCTCTATGCTTGGTGTGGCACACACAGGCACACAACACAAAGGTTGAGCCAACTTTTATACACTCTAACTGGCTTCAGTTTTGATTTCTATATTGCCAGCACCTGTTACTTGCCACAGGTGAGTTTAAATGAACATCACATGCTTGAAATGAAATGATTTACCCACAGTTTTAATATGGTGCCAATTATTTTGTCCAGTCCATTTTGGGAGTTTTGTGTAAAATGATGTCAAATTTGCCTTTTTTCTTCTGCTTTTTTGTGCTGTTCCAAATGCACCTAAAGGTAATAAACATGTGTATACCAAAACATTTGTCATTGCAACACTTTTCTGGGAGAAATGGTGCATTTTCTGGAAATGTTCCAGGGGTGCCAATAATTTTGTCAATGACTGTATAAGCTAACTAGCCTTGACACAAACTCAAAAATGGACAAGAACTAAGACACATGGCATGAACAAAGACTCTAACTATATTCGCCATCTAATTCTAACTCTATATCTAATTACCCGCGTTGTGTGTGTGTCATGGCTCCTGGTATATATACACACCAGCCAAACTGCTAACAGCTGCGGGCAATACCAAAACACACGTGACTCGACAACACATGACCAGACGGGGCGGAGACATGATGTCAATCAATATGCATTTCTTCGTGTGTTTTCCCTGATGAGGGGATGTGCAAAACGACTGATCTGAAGAATGTAGTGTGAGCGCGTTTGATTTAATTCAAACAGTTTCATTAGTCCACTGTGACCTGTTGGGTAATTTCATTGGTCTGATGTGATGAGGCTAAATGTTTTGGCGGCATGAAACTCGTTAGCCCGTAAAAATCCATAAATTAGCCGCATCATTGTTTAAGCCGCAGTGTTCAAAGCATGTGAAAAAAGTAGCAGCTTATAGTCCGGAAATTAGGGTAGCTTGTAAATAGTTAAAAAAATTTTTTTTTAATAATAGCAAGTTAACACAATGTGCTGTCCTCCTCCATGTTTTGAGGCAAGCTTTTTTTTTCCTTCTCACGTGACGTTTGAGCACATATGGATGTTGAAAAGCAAAACTGATCATTTTTAATGCTGAGTAAGTTTTAATCCGGTAGAAGATATTATAGTATGCTTATTCATGACCACTTGAATAATCGAATCACTGCTGAAATCTGCCGATTAGTGTGCTCATAGAAACACGCAATCTTCTCTGTTGACCATAGCGAGCAAGAGGATATCGAGGGAGTGTGTGGTGGAGCACAGACGGACCTCAGTAGCACACCGGAATTCAGTGACCGTCTGTCTCAAGGTCAGTGTTTTGTCAATAACTGTAGTGTGAAGAAGTTAGTTTGAAGCTGTGGTGGCCTCAGTTAAATTGTGAAGACATTACTGAAACGTCAACAGGCAGTACATTTACATGGATATCAATAATCCAATATGAACCCGATTAAGACGATACTCTGATTAAGAAACTAGCATGTAAACAGCGATTTTTAATTACCTTAATCCGATTAAGGTCATACTCGAAGTAAACACAAATCGAATAAAGACATGTGGAGTATTCCTGTTTTAGTCGCATTATTGACGTGTATTACAAACATGTACACACCTTAATCACATTATTAATGTCGTGTGAGTTTTCACCGCATTTTGCAACAGGACACGATCACACACGGCAGTGCTCAACCGTTTTATGGAAAACGAGAGCACGGCTGTGTCCAAAACTGCATTCTTGCCTACTATAGGGCTGTAGTAGACGAAATGCATGTATCTCGGCTACTATATAGTAGGTAAGTACGCGGTTTGGGGCGCAGCCCACGGCTTCAAGCAGTCGTTTATTTGCACGTATAGCATGACAAAATATTAACCGCACCGGAAGCATTTGTCCATCCACCCATCTTCTACCGCTTACTCCTTCTTCAGGGTCGTGGGGAAACCTGGAGCCTATCTCAGGGAGCATCGGGCACAAAGCGGGGTACACCCTGGACAGGGTGCCAGTGGAACCATTTGTAAAAATTTAAAATAAAAACACCCAGAACTGAATACGGTACCATAACGAAGACGAACTGTATGTTGATACGTGAAATTCTGGAGGGAACGTTGGACGGCGTGGTGCGGTGACGTAATAACGTGTGCCGTTAATCTAATTATGTTCAATGACATGTAAAACGGGAACACGAAATGAGTATTCTAAGAGTGACTCATGTAAACACTTTAATCACATTATTATCTTACTCAGAGTAAGGTCAATAATTAGATTACTGCTGTCCATGTAAACATAGTCAGTGTTCAGTTTCATGGTTGGGACAAACTATGCTTACAGTCTAAGTATATTTTATTTTTTTTATTTTTTTAAACCCGTCCGATTTATCTTCAGAATTACGTGTATGATGAGCTCACATGACGAATTTTGGCTCTAAACTTAGGTGGATTCACAATGAGTATATTACTGAAGTACAGCCGTATTTAAAAGCTTTACATCACATAAGGGCAATTAAATATTATGTGTGTTTTTAAATTGCAGTGTGTTACGGTGGGGTGGGTGGTTCTCCGCTGCTGGAGCCTCTTCCTCCCGAGTTGCCACCCCGCGCCCCTCTAGATGAACCCGATGGTCGACTGCTTGGTGGAGGCGGAGCTAGTCTTGGCATGCCGTTCCCAGAGACACCCGATGCCACAGGTATCCCTTACAGACATTACAAATAAAGAGCTACTGTAGCGAGCAGTCGGTCAGCTGTGTCCGCAGAATCCACTGTGAACTGCGCAACCTAAAATCCATAGAGCCTCTGCCATGCTTGTTTTTTTTCTTTCTTTCTTCTTCCTTCATACAACAGCAGTCCTCAGTGATGCATTTCTTTTTCTCAGGATCCTTCCTGTTCTCAGAGGGCTCCACAGCAGAGCCAGTGGAGCACTCATTAAGTGAGTGTCAGTGGTTCCACGGCACCTTGTCACGGCTGAAGGCAGCCCAGCTGGTGCTGGCAGGCGGCTTGGCGAGTCATGGCGTCTTCCTCGTGCGCCAGAGTGAAACGCGGCGTGGGGAGTACGTCCTCACCTTCAACTTCCAGGGCAAAGCGAAGGTGTGTTCACACCACCTATTCTACGGTTGTAGTCCGAGTGAGAAGCACTCTTAAGATATCACACTCTCATTATATTCCCATTGCTTCATCTCTCTGTTCGTCCTTCTCTTTCCATCATGATATTCACATCTGCCTTTCCCGCTATACAGCATCTGCGCCTTTCTCTGAATGAGGACGGCCAGTGTCGCGTGCAGCATCTCTGGTTCCAGTCTATCTTTGACATGCTGGAGCACTTCCGGGTGCATCCCATCCCCCTGGAGTCTGGGGGTGCCTCAGACGTCACCCTCATCAGCTTTGTGGGGTCCACGGCTAACCGTCAACCAGGTATTGACACCCAGGGCCAATGGCTCAAAACTGGAGGGACAGAGGAAGGCTTGAGTGTGATGACAGACAGGAGAAGCATTTGGGTTTTGTTAATAGGGTTTGGAAACCATTCAGCATATCCAAAAAATTCCAGATTGCATTCTTCATTGTATGCATAGGCCTTTATGATAATGTGAATGCACTGCTGCAGGCCACCGCATGAGGTTTGTGACTTTGTAGTAGGGCTAAAATGGGATGTTCTCCACGTATCTAGTCACCTCCCATTGCCAGCATGGCATGTGTGAGCAAAGTTTTCCATTTGCTGACTGTGCATGATTTTGCTTCTGTCATATTTCAGATTTTGTATTTGTATTTGCTTTAGTGTGCATGGCCTGATGTGTTTACTTGTCCCTTTCGTGCAGTCCCCTTACCCCTCTAAACCTCATCAACACTCTCATCCTTAAACTATGATTGTCCTTAATGTTCTCTCTACTCTCCTCACACTTTTCAACCCTTTTACTTCATTCTTTTCCTTTCAATCTCACGTCCCGTCTTTCTCTCCATCTCTCTTTCTCTCTTCCTTCTGTACCACCTTCCTAATTTCTGCCTCCTCATCCCCACCTGCTAACCTTTTCAAACTTCCATCATAATTATACCAGGGCTCAAACGGTATGAGAATTGTTGTGACACAGTATTCATTTTAAGAAGAAAAAAAGATGGTGTGGCATAGTGACACAGCTGGTAGTGTATTCGCTTCACAGCTCCAGGGTCCCTGGGACCATCCTGTGCTCAGGATACTGTTGCACATGTTCTCCCAGTGTCCACGTAATTTCTTAAGGGTACTCCAGTTTCCTACCACCATCTGAAAATAATGCCAACGTAATATTGCTTGTAAATCTGTGTGTGTGTGTGTGTGTGTGTGTGTGCGTGTTGTCCTGTGATGGACACCACGACCCTGACCAGGATAAAATCAGCTACTTAATACGAGTGATGAACGAATGGGGGAAAAAAAACAAAAAAACAAGCAAACCAATAATTTTAGTAACAGGTTTTACTGATATGTCAGTTTCTCAAACTCAAATAAACTGCAGAAACGGTCATATAAATATACATACAAGTTGCTTTAGAATATTCTATTATAATATTCTGTTTATGCTACTCACAATGTAACGTTCAGACAAGTAAATAACATGAGTCTTTAGTGCTAACAGACAAACAAGGGTATTAATAAAGTACATTGTCCCATCGCTAACTGTCTAAGGTGATAGATGAGAATTCTGACAACGCCAAAGCTGCTTGAGCAGGTTTAGTTGCACAAAAGAATCTATTTCCACGAGTGATTAGTGTCTCTTAGCCCTGTGCAATATGTTCGGTGGTCAAAGTAGTGTTGCACTCATGAAAGAGACATAATACGTGTTTGCAGAGATACCTACTAATGCTTTTACACATATCGAATCTAGTGTAGCTTTCACCTTCTCTTTAGTCCCATCTATCACTCCTTTAATTTATCCTCATACATCATCCATCTTTCTCTATATGTGCCCATCTACCTTTTGCCCAAACCCCTGTCCCACCCCTATGCCTCAGGCCCCCCTCCTGCTAGTGCGTACCAAAGCTCTGATTGGCTGTCTTTGTTGTTGTTTGTCGTTGGGTCATCTTCGCAGGCCGGGACAGGGCAGGCAGCCGGCCCACAGTCTGTGATGTCATCACCACGCGCCACCCTGACTCTCCATCAACCCCCATCTCTGACTGTGTGTAAGTGAGACCAGATTTAATAGACAGAGAGCAAGACAGAGCGAATGTAAGAAAAGCATGAAATGCGAAAGACCGTATCTGACATAAAGGGGTAGACTCACAGCATAATAACCAGGACGGTTACAGGGCAAAAAAAGGGCAGTATTGATCTCGGGTCCATTTGATGCCTGAAAAATCCTAGTGTATGAAAGGTGAAAGAGATCGAGATGGGAGGGAGTGGAGCAGCAGGTCATCCGTTCACCTAAGATGCACATTTTGTCTGCCTAACTTTCCATTCACGGCTGGATTTCAGTTGCATAGATCCATCGTAGATTTGTCGCCACATGGAACATTGCTCACAATAGCTTGTGATTATCACAACAGCAGTTCAGCTTTCCATGTAGTAATCACTCTTATATCACACATTTGACAGACAACAAGCTCTTTCTCCACAATCACCCGAGTTAATTTCTTCAAAGACTTGTTTTTTTTTTTTTATTGTGTAGTATGGGTTATGTCTTGATACAGCTTTATAATGTAGGATGCATTTATCCCTACTTGCATACACAATGTGGAGACAGGGTATAGGAAGTCTGTGTACTGTGTGTTGACTGATTCCATTACTGGGACACATGCATGTGTTTCCTACCTGGATCTCTCACATACTTTGCCATTTCTTTCTCTCGTTCTTTCTCTGTCTCTCACTTTCTCTTTCCCCCTTTTCACTTCTTCCTTCTTCTTTCGCTTTTTTTCCTCACTCTCTGGGAACTTGCCACTTTTGCATATACCCGAATTTTCAATTCTTTCGATCCCTTTCGATTTCCTTTCCTGTTTTGCCTACTTCCTTTCTCTCTCTCTCTCTCTCTCTCTGTCTTCCTCTCTCGGCTTGTCTGTCCTCGTTCCAGACATGACCAGCAGACCCCGTAGCCCCCCTCAACCCCCGCCTCCCCCCCTCCCTCCAGGGCGCCCTCCACCGCCTACACCACCGCAGGAGCGTATAACCGATGTGGAGGCTGTAGGAGGAGGAGGAGGAGCAGCCAGCGGGCCAGAGGAATGTGAGGAGCGCGAAAGGGACGCGCCTCTAAGACAGCTGGAAGGAGCAGAGGCCGAAGAGAGAGAGGGAGGCCGGGCCCGAGCCATCGACAACCAGTACTCCTTCTTCTGAGGAACAGAAGAGGAGAGCCAGTCACAATCAGTATTTTTCACTTTATAGGAAGAACTCAAGGGGTCAGGTTGGGTTGGGGATTTGGGGGTGGGGTGGGGGGGTGTGAGCATTACTAACACTATTAAAAAAATAAATAAAAAAAAAAGCTTTTAAAGAATGAGAGAGATATGGAGGGAGATGCGCACACATACACACACACACATTGTTCACTGAAAATGCAACATAAAAACACTAAGTAACGGTACACTAAGTGGAGATTGGCAGAGGAAATGTTTGTTAAAGTTACACTACATTTATTTTTCATTATATTTCAGTATTAAATGTGTCTCTCATTGTTCTGTTGCAATCACACTGGATGGTACTCGACCACCATGTGGTGCTATGATTTATACACAGATCTTTCAGATTACTTACCCAGCAGCACACATTTTCCTGGTACGTTTGTTTTGTCATTTTTCTTTTTTTGTATGTTTGTTGTTTTATCATTGGATCAGCTGCCACTGATGAACCATAATTGTTGCAGTTTATTTCAGTGCTAGACTTCCGAGAGGACTGCTGCTTGCCAAAATAACCCAAACTCATCTGTGAGTCAGAGCAGATATAAAACATCTCCATGGACATCCTTACCTCGGTGCCCTTGAGCTGTATGGGTACGACTGCTGATCTGAGACCTTGGAATCCTTAATAATGAAATGAATTTAAATTGGCTGATCCCAGATCAGCAGTCTTATAGTGAGATGCTCGAGGTGTATGTGCCCTGTTGTCTCATCCACTGCTTTGCTGAAGGGTGCAAAGGGTTGGTTATTTTGCAACCAAATCACAGTTTCACATCTGCAACATGCTGATATTCTTACCAGTCATTTGATAGCTTTCATAGCTCTGTTTCAGTCACTTCATTGGATCTTGTTTGATAAGTGGTTTGATTAAAAAAAAAAAGCGGAAGGCAAATTCATCTGGTCACCATCAGACTTGACTGGGAATTAAAGATGTGCGCGCATGTCCATTTCCATTGTGAAAATAATTTATTTTATACAGTGATACGATTGACTGCTGGTCAAAGTCAAAGCACAGGTGAAAAGTGATTTGGTTCAAAAGTCCTGAACCTGTCTCTTATGTCAGGAGACAATCTCTCTCTCGCTCTATATTTCTCATTCTTTGTCTATATTCAGTAGCTGCATTTGATTCATCTTAACTGTCTTTATGACGTCCCCTCAGTCTATCATCTCTCTTCTCAGTCTCAGCATTCTTACACACACACACATCTGCACACTGTTTTACTTGTTTGTTTCAAGGGTTGAGTCCAGAGGAGGGAGAATGTTGTTCATTTACCCGAGAATTGGTTTCTTGTTGAATATGACTATAAGGAAGACCGTGATCATTGATAGTAATAATTGTCTAAAAAAATAGTATTAATTTTATTTTTTATGTTGTTTTAAAAAATGCCTTTGTTGTATGTTGTTTACTCTATGTATGCATAATATTGTTCTCCAGACTGAGTTTCACATTTTTGTGCCTTTTTTTTTGTATAGCTTGTGATCTCCCTCAGCCTGTCCCACACTAATTTCTTCTTTGCCTTGTTCCAGTTTTCCTATATTTCAAGAAAGTGTGTTGAAAAAAAGACCAGGACAACTGGCATTTAACTCCCTGTGCCTTCCCGTGTTGTTTTATCATCATTATTCATTCTGTGCCAGTCAACTTTGATTTTGTCTCCTTGCCCTTTCCGCTTTACTCCTTCACCCACAGCACCCACGTCTCATCATCACATCCTTGTCTTTTTGTAGTCACCTTCTTGCTGCTTTTTGTTTTTGTTTTAAATCTGTGTATTACCCTTACACTGATTATTTTATTCTCTTCCCCTTTCCTTGACTTTTGAACTTCTATATGTGCCTTTTATCTCTCTCTCTTTCTCTCTCTCTCTGTGCTGGGACCGTGTGTTGAGGTGGACTGTGTTGTCCACTCTGTGTAATTAGTTTCAGGTACTACAATGAATTTAATAATAATAATAATAATAATTAATAATAATAATACATGCCAATGGTGATATAAATATACTGAAACATGTTTTGGAGTCTTGTGTCTGTGTGCAACTGCAATGAAACTCGTATGAAGAGGGTCTTGTGCAGCTTAAACAAGCAGGTTGATGTTTGTAAGGTCTCTTGTCTGATTAGATGTTAAAAGATACACCAGTGCGAATTTGGCATAAAAAGCCATTAGGATTTCCTAAGAATTATTTGACAAGTTGGTTATTCATTTACAAGGAGAGTGTGGTACTTCATAGTTTAATCACAGGATGTCACAATCTTGCAATGTGTATTTTAAATTGTTCTCTGCTCCAGTACACCCAATTCAAGATATCCGCTTATAATCAATCCTTTCATCAGATTTGGTTTGATTGAGCACAGCTTTTCCATGAATGTGATATAAGTTGATTAACGTTGTAACTCGGCCCAACGTTTGTAACCTAAAGACGTTGAGTTGACGGTCTATTACTTTTCTTTCCATGTATTAAATGGAAGCAGAAAAAATAGGCAAGCATAAGGATCTAAGTGACTTTGGCAAGAGCCAAATTGTGATTTCTAAATGACTGAGTCAGAGCATCTCCAAAAAGCCAGGTTGTGTGGGGTGTTCCTGGTATGCAGTGGTTAGTACCTAGCAAAAGCGGTCCAAGGAAGGACAACCAGTGAACTCGCAACAAGGTCATAGGCGCCCAAACCTCATTGATGTGCAGAGGGAGCGAAGGCTAACCCGTCTGGTCCAATCCCACAGAAGAACTACTCCAGCACAAATAATACTGGCTATGATAGAAAGGTGTCAGAATACAGTGTATCGTAGCTTGCTGTGTATGTGGCTGCATAGCTGCAGACCAGTCGGAGTGCCCATGCTGACCCCTGTCCACCGTCGAAAGCACCTACAATGAAAACGTGAGCATCAGAACTGGACCATTGAGAAATGGATGAAGGTGGCCTGGTCTGAGGAGTCATGTTTTCTTTGACATCATGTGGACCGCTTACCTGGTGTGTGTGCGTCACTTAATGGGGAATAGCACCAGGATGCACTGTGGATGAGGAGGCAAGCCAGTGGAGGAAGTGTGATGCTCTGGGCAATGTTCTGTTGGTCCTGGCATTCATGTGGATGTTACTTTGACAGGTACTAACTGGGACCTTTTTTTTTTCTAAAGAAGTCTCATCCATGGAGGCCCCACTGCACTTTACAGGACTTAAATGATCTGCTGCTAATGTCGGTGCCACAGCACACCTTCAGAGGTCTTGTGGAGTCCATACCTCAATGTGTCAGCTGTTTTGGCGGCACAGTGGGGACTGACACAATATTAGGCAGGCGCTTTCAATGTTATGGCTTATCTGTATATAGAGAAGTGTTCGTGAGGCTGTGTTTTTAATCCCACTCTCACCCACTTCCAACTGATTTTGACCAGTCCCACTCACGAATAACCCACCTTTATTATTTTTGCTTGCACCTGCACTAAAGACTAAACTAAAGAGTAAAAACTGCAGATTAATGCTGATTTGAGTGGTCTATTCTGCAACAAAAGGCACAAGAACAAATTCTGAAAAAAATTCAGACAGTTAACAATTATCTGTTATCCTAGATATTGAAGTGTATGTTTTAGACCTCTTCTTAAGGATTTAAGACACAGGGCTGTTAGGACTGCAGAGTAAAGCGGATTTCACCATTGTGTAGGTTGGACACGTTATGTGACGTGGAGTGGAAGCACTGAGATGGCTTGTGGGTATGTGGTTCTGAACCATTATATGCGTATAATGAGGCGCAGAGCTCTTTGATGCCTGGAATTTTAGGACAACATTTTTTATGATCATTAGTAAGGAAGCCTCCTATTTTAAATGCTCTGCAGAGGAGGTATAGCACATGATGGGAGACCTGCAACTAGATCATTACAGTGAATAAATCTGGAAAAGACTATAGGTTGCAGGAGAGTTTGACCTATTTCTGTTGTATTCTTCTGATATTGTGAAAAAGAAATCTATAGGTTCTCGGTGTTGCTGTGACCTTCACAGCCATAAGATTCTTATCCATACCTGTTGGATGGACTCTGAGGGTGTTGAGTGTATTTGAGAGATCCAACATAAAAAGAAATTTCAGATTTTTGTGTTGTGTCTGGTCTTCATCTAGGAAGAGATGTTCTAAATTATACAGTGCAGTATCTTCTATGAGGAGATGGTGGGAGAAAGAGAGATGTTGTATCACTTGTGTAGATATCTTATTACAGAGCCCAGTGGGTTTAGTATCAAATTAAACCAAAAGTGGCTTAAGAACTGCCCCCTTGGGAGTTACGTAAAGCTATGAAAAGATAAAACTATATGAAATGCCTATGTGGTAGGACCCTGATGGGTGGAGTGGGCATGGAGTGGACATGGTGATCTGGCAGGTTAAGAATTATAGAGATTATAAAGATGACAATTTGTATTTAGCTTAACACATTACTTTTTTCTTACTCGCATGACTAGTCTTTAGATTTCTTCTTAGATCTGATTAACAACACATTCAAAAACATGACTTTTTCCATATTTCTGAGAAGGCAGTTTGCGGTCACGGAAATTCTGGAAAACATTATTCTTTTTATTCTTTTTCTCTTAATTTTACCTGTATGTAAGAAGGGATTGTGTACCTTTACACTATGATCTACATAAAAATGAGAAATTAATTATACACAGCACACTTAGACACACCAAACAGAGACATATGCTGATATAATAGTGTATTGTTAGCCACACGCTGATTAAAAGGTTTTTCGATAGAGGACGTTATCTGAGAATGTTCTTACAGAAGGGGGGCGAAACTGTGAACATTTGACGACTCTAGGGGGGCACAAAGGGATGCGCCCTACCCAAGTGTGGCCTCACACTGAAAACGTGTGAAAACCACTGATCTAATTAATATAACCAGGCCTGTCAGCATTCTACTATACTGGGATATTTCTTATTCCAAGGCAGCCGTTCGTCTCCTTTAATCAGCAGGGGGACCAGTGTACTCAAATTATACCTAATATATATATATATATTTTATTATTATTAATTGATTTTATGTTTAAATAACCTTGCCGAAAGTTACACGGCGATTTCTGGGAGGTTCCGATGCATCACACGAGTATGGCTCGCCTCCACGAGCTCGCGGTACAGAGCACGTCGTGCGTCATTACGTCATTAATCCTGTTCGGACCAATCAAAAGAGATTTGCCGAAAGCGGGTTGCCATTATGTTTAAGGCAAATCTTAAGACGTGGTACCGGCTATTTTAACAACAAATTACGAAATACTGTTTTGACACTTTTCTCAAGAGTGCTCATGACATGTTTTCAGAATAAAGACAGAAGAAGATCCTGGGCACTTGGAAAGGAAGCTATCGACGGGTGCAGGATATTTCTGACGCGTACTCCGAGATTTAGCTAGCTAGCTATCAAGGTTGCTAGCATACGCCAGAGAACACTGAGACGCGCCACAACGTTAGCTGACCAACCTAGTTAGCGGCTAGCGATGTCTTTCCGCCGCCCGAATGTAAGTATATACAAGTCCCCATCTGACCGTAACAGCCTTTCCTGTACACCAAACCTAGATAAAGGTCGATTTTACACTGCCCGTCACCAAACTAGCTAGGTTAGCTAGCGTGTTGTCGCCGGTCAGCCAGCATGGAAATCGCAAAAGCGAAATATCACGTGTAGACAATCATTAAGCGAAAAAGATTATTATATTAATCGATATTATTTTGTCAGCAACAGTCTGGACCAAGTGGCCGTAAAACGTCTAATGGACCTTCTGGATCGGCCGGCATGTCACCTACAGTTCCTGGGAGTAACACTACCAGACCAACCCCTGGAAGGTAATCTGAATCCGGCTTGCTCTTCAGAGAAACACCGAGGATTGGTATTTCATCATGAGGCCTACCGGTTAAAGGGGGCGTGTTCATTCCGACTAAACGATGTACGCTTCAGAAAAGACCAATTGGACAATATCGTATTGAATTAGCAGACCCGCGGGCCAATTACAAATGAGAAGTCCCGATTGACATTCGGGATGACCAATGAATTAAGTCTGGTTCTAAATCATAAACACCCGCCTTTACAGTAAGTCTGAGCCAATAGGATGCGGAAACGTGCTAATTGATGCTCAGACTGACCAATGATTGTTTTCGGGGCGGACACGAACGCGAGCTCGGTAGTGTTTTTGTTGTTGTTTTTGTAATCCATATGATACAGGACGGCGTTTGCGCTTCCCCCTTCGAGCCGTTTTAGACCGACCGGAAACCTGGAATGCACGTGACACAAACGTATTAATCTATATCTCTCTCTCTCTCTCTCTATCTATATATCTATCTATCTCTCTCTCTCTCTATATATATAATTAGATGTCATGCCCGCAGTAGGTGTTGAAAATTAGACATTTTTAGACTGATCGCTACGGAGGTCTGTTTATTTTTCCTTTAATCGTCACGATGTTATATGCTCATCCTGTATGAAGCTGGCCTGTTAGCTGACGCGTAGGTATTTACTAATGTAACCCCGATCAGTATAACTCACCCAGAGCTGTCTCTACACATCGGTGTCGCTTGTAGGAGTAGACATAAATGTCAAGAATTTAACTCGGTTGTAAAACTCGCTTCTTAGCCGTCGGTAATGGTTCGCTAACCTTACATACCATCATTACGCAATCGCACTGGAGCCATGTAATGTAATGGACAGCAGTCCGAATATGCAGAAGAACATTCAAATGATTAAACAAAGGTTTTGGTGGTGGTATGTTACTACTCCTAAAAGACGATCCACTTGTTGGCACCTTGGATGATTTAAGTTCACACACACATACACACACACAATGCTTAATAACCAATAGTGATGTACACACCGTGTGACCTTACACAGGTGTGAACGCATTTATTTGAACATACTGCTTCTGTCCCTGTTCAGTACATTGTATGACCTTTTGAAAAGACCATGTCACGATCTTGTCCTGACCGTACGCTTTATTCTTTGATTGTTTTCAGGAACAGAAACTCTGTGAAGCCTCCCTCACAGTCTCCTCCTGTATGTAAACTCAAATATTCTCTCATTCTTCTCATACGTGTGCCTACGTGTCTCGTGCACTTGCTTCCATAGCCTCTTTCACACTCAAAACACAACCATATTATTGGCACACCCTTCCAGGTAGTGTCCTAGCTTTGAGTCAGTTGCCTTTTGCTAATGGCAGCATTACCAGGGTTCACACATTCCTATCTTGGGTTTAGCTTAGGCAGTTTCGTTTTTAATTCCGTGCACATGCACACTTGCTTCCTGTTTAATTGGCATTAAGTTTGCGTATAGAAATTGCATGCGTGAAAGATGTGTATCCCACTGTCAGTTTTCATTCATTCATTCATTCATTCAAATTGTGTTCTTTTAAAGGGTTTATTTGTTTAGAAAACCGAAAGTGATCTGCTTTCTTTTACTTTCAATTTTAGGTGTTTGAGGGAGTGTATAATAATTCCCGGATGCTCCATTTCCTCACAGCTGTAGTGGTGAGTTTCCTTGTGTGATCAAGTTTGATTAGTCCCCAGGATTCCTCTGAGTGAATGAAATGTTTCCTTGTCTCATCTCTGTCGGCGTCTTTCTGTTAAAACGTATCCATTTCTGCTTTTTAAATATAAAAATAAATAAAAAATAGATTTTATTCTCTTTATGATTTACATCCCAACCATCTTTATCTTTCCTTTTTCTTATTTATTTTCTCGATTTCTTCTCCTCCTAGGGCTCTAGGTGTGACGTGCGGGTGAAGAACGGCAGTGTGTACGAGGGGATCTTTAAGACACTAAGTTCAAGAGTAAGCAAGATGCTTCTGTGCATTAAACACACCTACCAGTGCACATTTCATGGGATTTTAGTAGTCATGTAATCAAACATTAAAAGAAAGAAATCATTTACTCAGTATTATGTCTTGATGATGAATGTGGATAATAATTTTCTTGATAACAAATCCACTGTGATCATGAATTTTCATACATTGTATATACTCGCTGCATAAGACGGCATTGTAGAACGTAGTCCGTTATATGCCAAGTGTGATTCATGTATTTAAAAAAAAAAAAAAAAGGCACTAAATGTTGTAAACCAATGACTTCCATTTTCTCACTTGTAGCACATACACTTTTATTTATTTATTGCTAAAGTAGAAAATTTATGCGTATTTGAAAAAAATGAAAATAAATGGTCATTAATTAAGCCTTAATCAGTCTATCATCAAGCCACTGGAAACTTGCTTCTAAATTAACATGGCATTATGAATGTCTGATTATTTATTTGCTTATTTAAATACATCAATATTAAAAATAATTCTGGCAAACCCCAGTCGAGATGTTCTGACGAGAGCCTGTGTTTAGTTTTAAGCTCTTTGTTTTGGAATATTATTGATCGATTTATACTTGATTGAATTGGTTTCGTGCCGCAGTGTGAACTAGCGGTGGACGCTGTGCACAAGCTAAGGACTGAGGAAGGGGATGGCTGTGGAGGTGGTACATCCACACACCCCAGGAGAGAGGAGATCACGGACACCATGATCTTTAGCCCCAGTGACTTGATCACCATGACCTGCAAAGATGTGGATCTCAATTTTGCTACACGAGGTGTGTGTGTGTGTGTGTGTGTGCGCACACGCTCTGGAGTGTTGCACATAGTCTCTTGTCATATTGATCCAGTCTAGTCTTGTCGCCTAATTACATTCATCTTTGTGTGTTTTTGTAGACACCTTTACAGACTCAGCGATCAGTTCGTCCAGAGTAAACGGTGATCACAGAGAGAAGGTGCTGCAGAGGTGGGATGGTGGAGACAGCAATGGAGAGAACTACGATCTAGATACAGACACAGTGAGTTAAAACACGATGCACACACTGAAAGATCACCCGCACACTTATAGAGAACCATAGAGCTGCATATTATGATGCGAGTTCTACTCCTGTCAACGAAGGAACTCTGCTCGTACGGTTTGTAGGCCCATCTAGATTGGTGTTTCTGAGGAAGTGAAATGAATTTCCGATTCACATTTACGCCGTTTGGCAGACATTTTTTATCCAGAACGACTTGCGTTCATATCGTTTATACAGCTGAGCAGTTGAGTGTGAAGGGTCTTGCTCAAGGGCCCAGCAGTGGCAACTTGGCGGTGCTGCGATTTGAACTCCTGGGCTTCTGATCAGAAGATCAGAACCTCTGAGCCTCCACTGCTCGCATGTGATTGTATAGTTCTCCATCTTGCATTTTCTCCTATGGCGATACTCATGCGGTGTTGCACCATTAGCCAAGTTTGAGTTATATTGAAGTGAAAGGTACAACACCGCTCATCTGTTTTGAAGCGAGACTGTTTCCTGTAGTCTTTATGTTTTTTGTGTTGTGTCTGGTGTCAATTCTATTCTTTATAATAAAGATGTTATAAGTTTATATAGTGCATAAATTGTCATGCTTTTGTTTAAACACACTGTGTCATGTTTTTTTTCCCAATTTGAGTCAAATGTTCTCACTCATTAGTTAGCTGTACATACTGAATCTCTGAATGGTTTTCACTCTTTGGCCACTCTCTCGCTCTCTCTACACACATGTACCTTCTGCCAGAATCCATTATCCTTGAATATTTTATATTAGACTGTACTGGTCTTCACCCCATGAGAAACTTTTTTTTTTTTCTTTTTTTTTTTTTTTTTTATACATTTTTTTTTATTCAGTCAACACTCGAAGATTTTTTTAGCAAAGTCAAAGCTGAGTTTTTAGGAAAAATAGATTCTAAAAACCTTATATACGGTCTCTTAGACATTTCTCGGCATGAAAACAGACATAGAATCTGGCATGGCGTTAAACAAACCTTCTCTCTCTCTGACAGACTAATGGGTGGGATGCCAGTGAGATGTTCCGCTTCAACGAAGAAACATATGGGGTGAAGTCCACCTATGACTCGAGTCTCTCGATGTACACGTGAGTCTCTAACGCGCGCTACTGAAAAACAGTGTTTGCTCTTCTGTCTGTCTTATCTCTTAGTCTGAACTTGACACAGATTAAGCGCAGTAGAACCGAAGATAGTTTGGAGTGTTCAAGATGTATGTCAGTAGGGTGGGTGTGTAGAAAGTGTCTGCTGAGCCAGGTAGTGTCTTAAACATTTCCACAAATAAACTCTGTACCCGGAAGATCGATCACTCTCTTTCTTTCTCTCTTTTAGGGTTCCTCTAGAGCGAGGTAGCTCGGAGGGTTTCCGGCAACGAGAGGCGCGAGCTGCGCGACTGGCTAACGAGATTGAGGCCAGCGCACAGTACCGCCACAGAGTGGCGCTAGAGAACGACGAAGGGAGGAGCGAGGAGGACAAGTTCAGCGCCGTGATACGGGACGGAGGCGAGAGAGAGAGGGGGAGAGACAGCCCTGGCTTCTCCGGCCCCGGGAGCCGGTCAGTATGCCGCGTCGCTCAGCTCAAATTTTACAGTTTTACATCACTTTGGTTTGGTTCCTTACGGATGTTCTTCCTTCGTTGTTGATTTCTCTTAGGGACGGCAAATACATTCCCTTACCCCAAAGAGCGAGAGAACGAGAAATCGGTGCATCCAGAGGTGACCGAGAAAGAGGAGGACCCTCGTCCTCTCTTCCTAATCGAACGAACAGACCCGTCCCCTCGAGCTCGTCCCCCAGGCCACCTCTTCCGTCTGGCAGCGGTCAGCCCACACCGCCTTCTGATAGGAACAGTCCGTTGTCGATCAGAGGTGGATATTCTCCCCACCAAGCACAGTGTAGCCCACCTGCTCAGCCCCGGCCCTTAGAGGCAGGCCATGCCAGTCCTCCTGCCCCACACATGCTCCCCCATTCTCTTTCACACCCCCAGTCTCTCTCTGACTCTGCACGACCTGTTAATGGAGGTATGGCATCTGTGATTATTTTGTGACTATTAAAATCCCTGTGATTTTAGATATTTTTATTATTCTTTCAATATGGCATTTTGTGTGTGTGTGTATTTTTATATATATATAATTTTATATAATATTATATAATTATTATTTTTTTTTTTGTGATCTAGTGTCCTCTAGAACATCTCCCAAATCTCAAAGGCCTGCACAGCCCAGAAGCTTGCGTACCAACTCTCACTCTTCACCTACAGGTGAACCCGCGGTCGCACTTGTAGTTTGCGTCATGATTCAGCACACATGCACTGCAATCTGTCATTTTCATTATTAACCGCTCCTCTTACCTTCTTTCCTTTTCTCTCTCCAGTGTCCCATTCCCCCAAACCCGATGCACCCATCCAGGATCCCCCTCTGACCACTCCTACTTACCTGGACACTTCATCAGTTACCATGGTGACCCCGAAGCCCTCGGGCCCCACCCCACTCTTCCCTGTAGATGGTGAGCAGCATTAATCCTGCACAATCATGTGTCGTTATTCTCATTTATAGCCAAAAAAGTCATTTTTTCCTGATTGTATGTCAAGTTTTCTCTCCGTTTCTGTGTTCTGTTCATTTATTTTCATTTTTTCTTTTCGCGCAACTTTTTGTGTCAGTGAATGAGATCTTATCCAAGGAGAGGACAGAGAGCCCTGCTAGTCCTCAGGAAGGCAAGGGCTGTAAAGGTATTTTTTGTGTGCGTGTTAAATTGTCTGTTCCAACATGTAAATTTTATTTTTGCTTAAATGATTACCCTCCTTTTGTTCTCCAGCTGCCTCACTTCAGCAAAGGTCACAGATTGAGGAACTACGCAAGTTTGGGAAGGAGTTCAGAGTGAGTAAAATATGATCATCCAGTTTCACTTTATTTACACCAATGTATGCTTTGTTTGGTTATTTATTTATTGAGCATTTAAAAACTTAAAAGTTAAAATTCTAACAAACGCTTTCTGTCTCAGCTTCACTCTAGCTCCTCGCCCTCTAGCCCCAACACTTCAGCCACACCCGGTGATCCTGCTCAGCCAAGCCCTACCCAAAGCACACAGACCAACTCCACCCCCTCCGCAGAGCCCAATATGGTGTCGCCTACAACTACTCCAACACAGGAGCTTCCGTCAGATGAAGCAGGCAGAGAAGCGAGCGCCGACGGTCCCGCTGCAGCCACCCCGCCATCTGTCACACCCGCCGTCACACCTTCTGCCACACCTGCTGGTGTTTCCCAACCCTCTGGTGCAGATGGACAAACGGCAGTACCGCCCCATCCTGCGAGGACACCAGGCAGGGAGGACGTCAGACCAGAGATCGCAGAGAGAGTGGAGGGTGTTGCTGAGTGAGTATGAGGGTGGAGAGGTTATTAAAGAACATGGGAGTATAAAACAAAACCTCGCTGTTGTCAAACACTAACTCTGTTTTAACTGTTCACCTACCATACGTGTGTGGATTTGGTAGCATGGAGTGAAACACATAAAATGATCAGCTTTCTTGCTGCTTTCTCTGTCGTTTTGGCTACACTGAGCAGATGGGTGGGTGAAGCCTTGTGACCCTTACACTAGCGGTCAAAAGTTTTGAGACACTCGACTGAAATGTTTCTCATGATCTCAAAATCCTTTTGATCTGAAGGTGTACGATTTATTGTTTGAAATTGGTGTTGTAGACAAAAATCTAATTGTGCCAACATGTTCATTTCTTTCATTAGAAAACTAACATTTTATTTACAAAAAGTAGTATTTTTAAACGGATGACTCGGAGGGGAATATATCCGAAAAGCAGCCAATGAGTGTCCAGTATTGGTGGGAACTCCTTTATTACAGGTTAAAAAGTATCTCGGGGGATTCCTCAAGAACTCGGTTGTGAAATTCTAGGCAAAAAGGGCATCTACTTTGAAGATGCTTAATTCACAAAATTTATTTAGATTTAATTTGGTTTTTTTTATCACAACATAATTCCCATAGTTCCAATTGTGTTATTCTAGAGTTTTGATGACTTTATTATTATAAAATGTGCTGGGTAAAATAATGAGGGAGTGTGTCTGAACTTTTGACTGGTAGTGTATTTCTAATTGTCAGGAATAATCTTCAACACTGTTCTTTACAATAGTGAAAAGAACCTTCCATGCTGCAGTATCAAATATTTAATCACTACTGCCTCTTCGCATTACAGACCGTTGTTGTTTGTGTTTACACATTACATTTTACAGTTACTACATCCTTTATTAGTGTAGCTACAATTTCTTTTTTCTTTTCTTCTTTTAACACCATTTCCTTCTTTGTCCCATACAGTCAAGTGAAGAAGTCCACACTAAATCCCAATGCCAAAGAGTTCAATCCTGCCAAGGCACCTCTGACTATGGTGAGTGCTCTGGCTTTCTTTCAGCTTTTTTTTTTCCCCCTCATGCACTCGGGCAACATTTCACTTTATTGTACATGCTACAGTATACACACCAGCTTCTGTTGTGTTTTGGTGTTCTAGGTGAAGCCTTCTGCGACCCCCACGACTCCACGACCCACACCTCCAAGCCCCTCAGTGGTGCTCCAGCCTCCTGCAGGACAAGGTACCATGTACACCCCTCAGTACCTGGGCTACGTCTCAACAATACCCTTACAGGGCCACTCTGTGCAGGTAAACACACGCATGCCTTTTTCTTTCCTGGTTTTCTGTACTTGCAGCCAGTTTAAATCTGTGTGTAACTTGTCCTTATCAGGCAGTGAAGGGGTTTTATGAGGACGTTTTTGATGTACGAGTGACTGAGAAGTAATGTTTTGTTTTGATCTGTCTGTGCCAGGCCCCTCAGATGTACCAGTATGCCGTGTCTACTGTGAGCCAGGGAAAGTATCCCAGAGCTAAAGGTATTTGAGACATGACATAATTTACCATTCTAGTTCTCAAAATATTGTCTCGTCTTAGACAGATTGTTTACATATACAAACGTACTGAGTTTTGTTAGCATAGCTGCCAGTACAGAGGATCCAAACCCAAGGTTCAGGTCTGACTTGAATATGCACACACAAAACCCTTGGCAATGACCTAGCTCCTTTCTGATCAGGCTCGGTGGTTCCCACTCGTCCAGATCACAACTCGTCGGCACCTCCTATGATCCAGGCAGCTGCGTCGGCAGCAGGTCCTCCTCTTGTGGCTTCTCCTTACCCTCAGTCTTACCTGCAGTATAGCCAGGTCATCCCTGCCATGCCACACTATCCTGGACAGGTATACCTATATTCTACCAAAAGTTCACCAAAACTTGTAGACATCTCTCTCTCTCTCTCACACACACACACACACACACACACAGCATGTCTGATACACTGTTGATGTTGCACAGAACACCGAAATAAAATAGTCCAAACCTTGGCATTTCCTGAAACAGATAAAACCTCTCTCTCTTGTCTTTGTTAGCCGGTGTATTCCATGCTGCAAAGTGGAGCACGTATGCTGAGTTCAGGGGGACACCCTCAGACTCTTGGACCTCCTGGTCCTCAATACCCCGGCCAGTCTGAGGGACCCCCAGGAGCCCAGCAGGGCATGTATGGTACGTCCCACATAAACAACACGCACCTTTGCATAATAAAAGCCATTTTTCCACTGAAATTATCCAGGACAATTAGTCCCTTGAACTTTTTTCAAGGGACCATTTGGTTCCTCCAGACCTTTTTGTTTTCCACATTTCCATCGCGGTCTAAAGTACCCTGAAGATTAGGCAAATTACGGTGACGTGGAGTATGACCGTGCCCGACAAGCCCTTGGCGAGGATATAAATCCTTGCAGTACATTCCATTCAGACTGATTATTGACTGAGAGAAAGCTGATTTTAATGATGTAGAATGACTGCATGGCACATAAGAACACGGAACAGGCTGAGTTTCCTGGCTCAATTCCTGGTTACAGATTGAAATTGATAATTTTATAAATCTTTGGATAAAGATTCATATTTTTGAAAACAGACAGTCTATTTTCTGAAATCTGATAAGGACACTGCAGCAAGAAGCATGGAGGAGATTTGAGCTGTGATGCTGTTGATTGTGATGTATTTGCTAAAAATGTCATCGAGAGAACGCTGAAAAGGGATGAGCAGTGATAGTAAAGCGAATTCAGAATGCTGGTCCTGCTAAGCAAACGGATTTTGTCAGCTGCTCTCTGCAATGTTTTCCTGTGTGAACAACGCCTAACTCCCTTAACCGACTTGATATTTTTAAATATACTTTTTCATCGCAGGTCGCCATTTCCTGTTCCCGCTGTATTTGATCCTCGGCATAAATATTTAAAAGGCTAAACCTCGTCGTCAGTCCGTCTGTCATATTTTTAAAGAAACTCTATAGTGTTGATTGATACTGAACTGTTATTGTACGCACTGCAACAGACTTTTAAAAATGGTGGTAAAAAAAAAAAAAGCTGCGTGCACTCAGCCAATCAGCATGTTCAGTGCCCAAGTCCCACCCCCCCAAAGGTACTGAACTTTGAAAAATTACCACCTCCCGAGTAGGGACTTTCTGAGGGGGAAATATTTTACCTGGAACTTAATTTAGACCCTGGTCCCTGTGGTGGAAACACAGTACCTCCAAAAGTCCCTAGTTCCTGGGGAAAGTTCCTGCGGTGGAAACGCGGCTAACGTGTGCACGGAACACACAATTTCTAAATCTGTGGCCGAAGTCCATGTGGATGCGTCGGATATCAGTATTTCTCAATCACTTATGCACAGCTGTATATAATGAAATCCCAGACATATCACATTGCTAAGTCAAGCAAATTTACGTCATGAAACGCTCTCAATAGCTGACGATGGTATACATCAATTGTGTTGGTCTCATAAAATCTCTCCAAATATCAATCTCTGGTAGTTATTCTTTTCTGCCACTAGGGGTTTGGTGTGTTTAAAACGTGCACGAGAAACGCTCACGACTGATAAAACCTGCTGTTCGTAGGTGCATTCGAGAGCTTTGCAGAGTCTGTGGAACGGATGCTGTTTTGCTTGTTGCTTAGTATACATTGATTTTATGGATTATCTGTTAACAGGATGTGTAAAATTGCTGAGAAAATATCTTTATTTTATTTTCAGCCCCCCAGTCATTCTCTCATCACTCAGGCTCCATGCATCATCCGCAGCCCTCCACCACTCCCACCGGCAGCCAGCCGCCCCCGCAACACCCCGCCCCTAGCCCAGGACAGGTACTTACCCAACACTTACCACACAGCATCTCACAGAAATGGGGTTATTATTAATTAAGACTTTATTAATTGGTCTGAATGTTGTTTTCATATTAAATTCTATGTGTTTTCTCTCTCTCGTGCGCACTCTCTCTCTCTAGTCTGGTCAGTCAGGTCCACAGCCGCAGACCTTGTATCATTCAGCTCCCTTGTCAGCTCCCACTCCCCCTAACATGCCCCCAGGCCACAGCTCTCCCCAGGCTTCATACTACAGCCTGCCAGGACACCAGCCCCTACCCCACCACTACTCCTCCATTGGGCAACTCACACAGGTACAGCATACTCACACCTACACTCTTGTCTCATGCACCTTGGAATTGGAAAAGGGCCTGTGTGCCCCGAGTCATTTTCTAAGGTTTCGGTGTAAAACAGGAAGTTTGCAGCCAGCAAAACCTGTTTGGTCGGGTTGCAGCACCAAAATGCTGCCTGGAACCGAGAATCTGTGACTGCAGGGGTTTTGGAACAGCATAGCTGAAAGTTGTTGAAATTAGAGAAATAAATATTGCATGGTTTAAGACAGGAATATAATTTTTTACAAATTTTTAACCAGCAAAAAAATAATAAATTCGTGCTATATGTTAATATTAAAGCATTAGTATTACAGAATCTACAAAAAAAAGCTGAGTACAAAAGTTTTCACGTATTTTGTGTGTTATTTATTGTATTTATTTATTTATATATATATATAAAGAAAAAATTTGTTAATTTATTTATTTTCTTTTTTTGTTAGGAAGCAATATGTTTATTGCAGTGAAACATTAATGTTTCTAATAACTTTAAGCAGTCAACATATATTTTCAGTTTAAGTTTTCAGAATTTAAAACAGGGTCCAACAGGATCAAGTTAGAAACCAGGAAATGGCTATGATAAGATCTAAAACAGAAATTACTGACTTTTCACAGAGATGGTGAAGTAGATAAAATGGTATCAAACTGTTAAAAGGTAATCAACAGTTACAACCAACATGAAGAAATGGAAGAATCCAAATCACAGCAAGTAGGGGAAAAAAATTTTCAACTCTGAAACTGGTGGAGTTGTTTCTTAAAGTTTGACCAGTACCTCAAATGAGCACCGGTACTGTATTAGTAGAAGGGTAGCTGCCCATTTCGATGCTGAGCATGTGTAGGTTCAGCTGCTTGGAGAACGTGTGCAAGAAGTAAGGAGTAAAAGATGATCGGATGGTGCGATGCCATTACCGTGCCGAAGTTGATAAGAAAATCATCACAGCACATATTATAGTGTTTTCTTCCTTTGCCAAAACTAACAATTTATTAAGGAAAGACTATTTTATTGTTTTTTTTTATCTGTTTATGCTTGCGTTTCACATGAAATGTTATTTCCTGTTCTCTTATCAGCAATAAACATTCTCTCGTTCCCTCCCCAGTCTCTTTTTTTCCCCTTCTCTTGAGGTTAATAAGATGGAAACATGCAGCTTGTTGTGTTGGAGAGAGTGCAAAGCTCTCCATCCTCAATGTCCGCAAACTTGAAGCAGTAGCCTGACTGCTGACACCAGAGGCCTCTTCCAAATATACTTAATAACCCTCTCAGGAAATTTCTTTTTCACAGTTGTATGTTTTTAAAAATCCGATTATGTGGCACATCTGCCATATAAATTGATGTGAATTAGCTGTTGGTATTGAAACGCAAAATTCTAATGGCATTAGTGGAGGGTCTGGTGAATAGTAGCTGCAATAAGGCGCTTAATGTCAGGGCAAAGTAATTAAACTCCACAAAGCCTCGTTGGTGTTCTCACCTGGAGGTCTGTCGTTATTGTGTCTCAATGAGTGATGTTCTGTTTCTTTCCTGCTTTCTCTCAGGCTCATGTCCAAGGAGCACTGTCGGGTCCTCACCACTCTGGGGGTCATGGGCCTCCTCCGATGATGCTGCTTCATACTGCCCCTCCTCCTCAACAGGGTCCTGGTTCTGGTCCTGGCCCCCAGCACCCCTCACATGCACCCCCACCACCCCAACAAGGAACGCATCAGCACTACGCCTACATCGGGCACCCGTCAGGTGAGGCTTCAGCACCCGGGACATAATCCAAACTTGCCTTTTCTGTTTTTCAGTAGTTTAAACGCAGCGAGATTTGCATCATACTGACCGTATAATAATACAGCGACATGATTTCACTTCTCATTGTAGTTTATAGGAAAACACATTTAAATAAATACATTTTCAACTACGGAACTATCTCAGTAAGTTGTGTACTAAATAAATGCGTGTAGCATTGGTTCACCTGTTATAGAAAATTGCTTTTATTTGTTTTTCCAGCTGTGCAAGTGCAGGCCCACCCTTCCCAGCAGCTGCCCTTCCACCCTCCTGGAAACTGAGTCAGAATTCAGGCTCCATCTGCCCCTCATCTTTTGTGAATTGAGTGAGAATTCCTCTTGCTGATTCTGGACCAGGCACATCTACACTCTCCTCTCACTCTCTCACTCTCTCACTCTCTCACTCTCTCACTCTCTCACTCTCTCACTCACTCACTCTCTCTCTCTCTTTCTCTCTCTCACACACACACACACACACACACACACAAAAACTTCTTTCCCTTTGCTCCAGAAACAGACTTTTTTGTTTTTATTATCAATTGGAAGGACTTTCCTTTTTTTGTTTAAGTTGAAAGGACGGGTGCACAGGACGAGTGTGTCTAAAATGGAGGGAACGAGCGAACGATTTAGAATGACCAAGTGAGCATGATTGAATGAAACAAAGCAGAAAGAATGAAATGTTTTATAAAAAAAAATACCAAGATTTCTCCCTTCCTCCTCAACCCCTAATTAAATAAATAATAAAATGACTAAAAAAAGGAAAAAAAAAAAATACAAAAAATAAACAAAACTTCAAACTCTAAACTGGTGTCATGTTGTCTTTAATGTTGTTTAATCTTGTTTGTTAAATAGTTTTTAAATAAAAATTTTCATTTTATAATGGGGGGGGTCAAATAAAAAATCTGCCACCAAATTAGATACAAGTGTGTGAGCTGATGTAAATGAAGGACAGCATTTAGTGTGTGCAGTTGTGGTATTTGAACTGCAGTGTGAGATGTGGTGGTACAGCTGCACGTGTTGTGTTGATAGCTCTGTGGTCTGTGGTTGAAAATGGGGTCAAGCCTTTATAATTTCTTAACTTATGATTGCTTATTTACAAATAATTAGCTTTGCATTTCTTTTCATTAAGGCATCTAACAATATTTCACTCCTGCCCAAAAAAACAAAAACGAGCCCAAAATGGCAAAATGTTTTTTTCACGGTCTTAACAAATCGTTAGTCTGGAAATGAGCAAGAATTGAGTAGATAAAGCAGCTTCGTATGGGATAGCTTACCCTTTTGATTTCTTTAAATGTTTAAGCCTTATGTGTAATCTGGTGGACAGCTTTCACATTTTATTTATTTTATTATTATTATTTACATTTTTACACCCAGACATGTTGCTTTGAATTTTACATCAAACGTTTTAACCATAATCATAATTTTACCTTTGATTACAAGAAGACAGTATAAATGAAGTTCCCTCTTTCTACCTTTTCCCCCCAAACAGTTCACTGCAGCAAAAGTAAACAAGCAAATGCTGTTACTTGAGGTCTTGACCAATAATTTTGTAGTAAAGTCCATTTAAAACCATTTTGGGTTTGGCCCATTTTTCCCCCTCATGGAGTGTACTTCCATTAAAAAAAAATAAAAGTCTATAAGAACAATAAAAAATGTTTTTGTTTGAATAATAATATGCAGTATTCTCTTAAAGGCTGCCAATAAATTTTCAAAATTTCTTTCTATTAATTGAGGTTCTAATTTAAGATGTGTATATATAGGTGCTGGTCATATAATTAGAAAAAAAAATCAAAAAGTTGATTTATTCCGTAATTCCATTCAAAAAGTGAAACTAGTATAATGTATACCTTCATTACATACAGACTGATATATTTCAAGTGTTCATTCCTTTTAATTTTGATGATTATAACTGACAACTAATGAAAACCCCAAAATCAGTATCTCAGAAAATTAGAATATTGTGAAAAGGTTCAATATTGAAGACACCTGGTGCCACACTCTAATCAGCTAATTAACTCAAAACACCTGCAAAGGCCTTTAAATGGTCTCTCAGTCTAGTTCTGTAGGCTACACAATCATGGGGAAGACTGCTGACTTGACAGCTGTCCAAAAGACGACCATTGACACCTTGCACAAGGAGAGCAAGACACAAAAGGTCATTGCCAAAGAGGCTGGCTGTTCACAGAGCTCTGTGTCCAAGCACATTAATAGAGAGGCGAATGGAAGGAAAAGATGTGGTAGAAAAAAGTGTACAAGCAATAGGGATAACCGCACCCTGGAGAGGATTGTGAAACAAAACCCATTCAAAAATGTGGGGGAGATTCACAAAGAGTGGACTGCAGCTGGAGTCAGTGCTTCAAGAATCACCACACACAGACGTATGCAAGACATGGGTTTCAGCTGTCGCATTCCTTGTGTCAAGCCACTCTTGAACAAGACACGGCGTCAGAAGCGTCTAAAGAAAAAAAGGACTGGACTGCTGCTGAGTGGTCCAAAGTTATGTTCTCTGATGAAAGTCAATTTTGCATTTCCTTTGGAAATCAAGGTCCCAGAGTCTGGAGGAAGAGAGGAGAGGCACAGAATCCACATTGCTTGAAGTCCAGTGTAAAGTTTCCACAGTCAGTGATGGTTTGGGGTGCCATGTCATCTGCTGGTGTTGGTCCACTGTGTTTTCTGAGGTCAAAGGTCAACGCAGCCGTCTACCAGGAAGTTTTAGAGCACTTCATGCTTCCCGCTGCTGACCAACTTTATGGAGATGCAGATTTCATTTTCCAACAGGACTTGGCACCTGCACACAGTGCCAAAGCTACCAGTACCTGGTTTAAGGACCATGGTATCCCTGTTCTTAATTGGCCAGCAAACTCACCTGACCTTAACCCTATAGAAAATCTATGGGGTATTGTGAAGAGGAAGATGCGATACGCCAGACCCAACAATGCAGAAGAGCTGAAGGCCATTATCAGAGCAACCTGGGCTGTCATAACACCTGAGCAGTGCCACAGACTGATCAACTCCATGCCACGCCGCATTGCTGCAGTAATTCAGGCAAAAGGAGCCCCAACTAAGTATTGAGTGCTGTACATGCTCATACTTTTCAGTTGGCCAACATTTCTAAAAATCCTTTTTTTGTATTGGTCTTAAGTAATATTCTAATATTCTGAGATACTGATTTTGGGGTTTTCATTAGTTGTCAGTTATAATCATTAAAATTAAAAGGAATGAACACTTGAAATATATCAGTCTGTGTGTAATGAATGTATACATTATACTAGTTTCACTTTTTGAATGGAATTACTGAAATAAATCAACTTTTTGATGATATTCTAATTATATGACCAGCACCTGTATATGATATTTCTTTATATGCATATATTTGTCTATATATTTACATACATTTTTATATATATTTATATTTATTTGTCTTCAATTAAAAAACAAGAACAAACAAGAACTTCAATTAATAGAAATAAAATTAGAAATTTATTGGCATTATAAAAACAAGATCATATTTAAGATTCCAGTTTTATGTTCTCAGCATGTGTGATTTGACATTTTCCAAACAGGGGGTGCAAGAGAGACAGCCTCATGAGGGTATCATTCAGCAGCGTCAGTATGTTGTAATAAAAATATTCCTTGTTTGGTTTTCCCTGTAAATGATAACTCACCAGAAGCCAACCAGCAGAATAATCCGCCTGATAATCACAAACAGCCAGATAGGAAAATAATGCAATTCAATCACACCATCACCAACAAATTAATTACATTGTAAATTAATAAAGGAATAAAGTATTGAGCACACCTTGGGCAGTTTCCCTGTATTTTACCACTAAGTGCAGTGTTTTCCCTGCTCCGTGGAGGTACTCCGGGACCAGGGTTGGGAATTCCTGCTTTAAACGTATTGCCATACGCATGTTTCATATTTGAAACCGACACTCATGGCGAAAACGTGTTTGGTGGTGCATAATTTATTTCAGCTATCAGACAACAAGGTTACAGAGCGTTACATTACTTTACACACAACAGCCAAAGAACAACCGATTTCATCGCAATTATAATTAAAAAATGTTTTCAGTCAGAAAATATAAGTGAGTAAAAGTTAATATTCTCAGGAATTGTCAGCAAATCCTGTCAACAGGACATATGAAAAAGTACAGTGAAATATTAAAGAGTTCTAATTTTCTTGCAGAATAAGTTTATTAAGATTATTCTATCCATCCGTCCAACATTTTTGTCCACATTTAAATCTGTGGACAAAACGTGAATCTCGAGTTTCCTAAACAATGTGATTTTATTGTATAAAAAGCCTCTTGTGTAATCTGATGGTGATTCAAGTCTGGTGTTTTCAGTCAGCCCATGTGGAACTTAACTGGAGCAGGTCCGGGGAGAGAGAGAGAGAGAGAGAGAGAGAGAAGAACGTTTATAAGCTATATTGCATGTGCTATGAAATTGCATAGTATAACCTCATAGCAGGTTTACACTGAATAAAGAAAGTGTTATCATTAGCAACAAAGAATCTGAAGCTTACTTTGTTTAGGAGCGTTTACATAGTCAGAGCTGCCCTGGCCGTCACTGCTGCAGCTGTCAAGTGATCCAACTGGAAGGAAACACACACACACACACACACACACACACACACACAATGGTTCAATTTACTTATTAATATTACTTATTCTTTTTGTCTGCTACTCATGCTACCTCAGAGGGCAACATAACACACAGGAAAGTGCGATCTGCTGTCATGTAAAAAAAAAACCAACTAGAAGTGCTAATTACCTTTTCCCATACGTGATCATACTCAAAAGCACAACTGAAAGTAAAAATCTCGAACTCGTTGGATGAGAGAAGCAAAAATCCAGATTATTGTTCAAAAAGAAACATGAGATCCAATCAGTGAGACGTCTCAAAGTGATCCGAATATGTACACAGAGTCAATGCCCTATTTATACGATCTTATCTTTAGTCTCCGCCCAATTATCTCATTCTTCTGTAATCCAAATATATTTCAATGATGTCTTAAACTCTACTTTTCTCATTTTTAAATCCCATTTGAATCGATATTTCCTCACTTTGGAATCCTCTTAAAACCCATTTAAAGCCATTGGATATCCCCTTATCTTCATGTTTTTCTTTCTGGTTTTAAAATATTTTCCAAGTCCCTCACTGGCATTCCACTTCCGGTAACCGAGCTGTGCAGATCTCACCGCACCGTTGCTCTGGATATTTTTGGATATTTTACCATTCCTTAATTTATTCTTCCACATTATCAAGTTCACAGACGCCTGCAATTGGCTATTTTTGAAGTTATTGTCAAGAGACCATCTCCAATTGTGCTCCATGGATGGCTGTGGCATCTTTAGTGACCGTGTAACCAGGGGTGTCCAGTCTTATCTGGAAAGGGCCGGTGTAGGTTTTCATTCCAACCAAGCAGAAGCCACACCTGAGTCTATTGAAAGCCAAGATCAACTGATTAAACACGTGGAATCAGCTGTGGCTCCTGCTTGGTTGGAATGAAAACCTGCACCCACACCGACCCTTTGCGGATAAGATTGGACACCCGTGGTGTAAACGCTACTCTGTTGTGCCAATCAGGAGCCTCATAGTCAATCAAGAGCCTCATTCTCAATGGCTCAGACATTTATTCTCGTCCATTTGTGGCGGTAGTGAAGACACAAGTGACTATTATTGGCAGAATCACAATGCGATATTTAAGTGTGTCATTTGGCAGGCGATTTGATCCAAAGACACTTACAATTTGACTGGAATATTTCTGTGAATGTGAGCTCACAACCTTCCAGTTAACAGCTTTTAAACCCTTAACCAATGAGCCACTACTACCTCCAGTGAGGATCTAATGAATCTAAAGATCCTGGAAAGTCTCCAGCTACTATTTCAAACTCATTAAAGGTCCTCCAAACCAAAGCACAGATCCAGGACTTCAAACTGAAGGTCATGTATAAAGAAAGAGTGTGAAATAGACATCCTCAAACTTACCAGGAGTTTCAGTTGCAGGTTCTCTGTCCTCACTGACATTTATATAATGCTGACTGTCTGTGAGCACAAACATGTGAAGAGATTAGATGAGGTTGGTATTAAATTGTGCAGCGTGTGATGAGTCACTGGGACAAGCCTATCTGAACTCCAGCCAATATCCTACCTGAATCATCGTCGTTGTCATCATTTTCAATGTTCTCGTAACTCTGGCCTAGAAAATCAGCATAGAAACCACAAGGACCTTTTGAGTTCACCACTGTACGAAGAGCTGCGTGCATTTGTTGTCATGCATTAAATTCCCTTACAAGGTTAGCGTACGAATTTTACGTTTCACACAGGTAGGGCATGTCGTTTTATTTTTCACTTTGCCACATGCACCTTCAAATGTTATTCTGTGTGATCAAAAACATCACAAGCAAAATGTATGTGATATTTCCATAAGAGTATTTTTTTCCATTTCTTTTTTAAAGTGCAAAAGTTTTCACATTAATATTCACATTATTCACATTATCTTGATTTAAAACGAAATGCATCCTGGAGCAAGGCAGAAATATATGGCAACGACAGCAGAAACATTATTGAAAAGAACCAAAAGAAAGAAGTCCAAGTTGTGTTGTGGCCTTGAATGAATAAAAAAAACCAAAACGGTTCAAACCTGTCTTGTCTCTCTTAACACACATTCTTCAAAACAAGATTAAGACAAAAGCAATGGGTAATGATTTATTTTTCGCACCATTTTTATTTCTTGCTTACATTAATCAATAAATAGTGGAAATATTAAGATAATAGAATTGATTATATATATATATATATATATATATATATATATATATATATATATATATATATATATATATATATATATATATATATATATATCAAACGATGGTGTGTGGTCTCATTTTGTGTCAGAACTTCTGTTATAGAAAACGAATCAACCCCGTCTGACTGGATTTGAAAATTACCTAATTACATGACACTCAGAAAGAGAGAGGCAAACTTTTGACCTGACATCGCTTTGATCACTATTATCTCAATATAGATGATCTGATCAATTTTGTTGAATGTCAAGAATGTCTGGGAAAACCTAACACACTACATGTCTCCTTGTTACTTGCTAAATTACTTTACAAAAGGACAATACAAATGAATCAACATCAGTATTAATGATGTAAAAGTGTCAGATTTAGCCAAATAGATCATTTTCATCTGCTGTCCTTGGGTATTTTGATGTTAAAATAAAAAGAACAGATAGGACTAGAAGAAAATAATAAATCCACAAAACAACATAAAAGAACACATAATGCTGAAGAAAACAACAACCCATACAATTTTTATTATAAATATACATATATATATATATATATATATATATATATATATATATATATATATATATATATATATATATATATATATATATATATATATATATATATATGTATACATATATAAATTGTGTATGGGTTGTTGTTTTCTCTCAGCATATATGTGTCTTCTAATATTGTAATATTCTTAATAGTGAAAAATTTCTTCAACTAACCAGAATTCAACGAAGAGGCGAGATTCTGCTGGGAAACATTTTGGTCATCTGGTAACACGTCCCTAAAAAGAGCAATGTAGAAGAGTTTGGAACAAATCCAATCATGTTTACACAAGGGTTTGAAGAAGTCTAATAAAAATTAGACAAATATATGGAAGATATGACTGTATTTATTTATCCATTCAATCAGAATTTGATGATTTTGCTCAATGTTAAGTTCCATGATCCTAATGTGGGTCTTGAACTGAAAATGTTTAAAGCCAGCTCTGGACTAAACTGTTCCATTAACCAATCCATGTAAGAAAAAAACATGTTCTTACAGATAGTCCGGATAGTCTGGGGTCTTTTCAGGAGGCTGCTCATAGCTTTCTGCATCGTTTTCCACTAGAGACACAACGTATAATCAGTACTTTCAACCCATAACACAACTAGACAAGAACAATAAGTAAACATTCTCCCCCTCACCATGTTGGTTGATGTAATCACTCTGGCTTCCACCTTGATTAAACAAACAGTTTAAACAGAAATAGTTGACTGAGGTCTGAACACTTGAATTGAGAACAGTTTCATTTGCATTGCAGTGTAACTTTTAAACCTGAAGGTTGAATATGTTTTGTATAAATCTACAGGAAACAAGTGTTACAATCTCACCATCAGAGGAGGGATTAGTCGAGATCCGTCTCGTTTCAGGCATCGATGGAGAACTGACAACATGGACAACATGAGGCTCATGTGTATCATTTACAAGTGTGAATGTGTGTTCAAAGATGAAGGGCAGACTCACGTCAGGTGGTGTTGAGAAGGCTGAACTGGTACGCTAGTGAATGAAGGATGCTCTACGACTAAGAGATGGAATGGAGAAAATCAGCCGCACTCATCAATCATCAAAAGTCAGAAATACAGCTTGTCTATTTACTGTTTACTGTCAAAATAGCAATGGTCACACCGTATAACTATTTACACCCCCAAAACACCAAGATAATAAAGGCACACCTTGTTTATAAAGCATCATTATCTAAGCTAGCCAGCTATGAACAAAGCACTATGATAATGTTGCCAGCTACAGTATATATACAACTTTATTTTACCTCTCCCCTAGAAGCTAGTTAACTTTAGCATCTATCCCTAACCCTAAGTATCTGTTAAGCAAATCATTATATCATGCAACTAAAATGAAGCACTAACAAGCTAATGTTACATTGTATAAAATTGTATCCAAGGTTCCTAGCAAGCTACCTAACAACACAACAACAACATTGGTTGTGAAAAGCAGGAGTCAGGTTAATGGGAATTAGCAATTTCTAAATTTAGTAGAAATAAAATGCTCATCAAGGCTTGTCTGCCAATTTACTGAAGGAAAAAAAAGTTAACATTAGAAAGACACACACACACACACACACACACACACACACACACACACACACACACACACACACACACACACACACAGAATCACATCAAAGTGCAATTTATCTTAGCCAATACAACAGCTGGTATGTTTTTGAGAGGTGGGAGGAAACCGGAGAACCCAGAGGAAACCCACATGACCATGGTGAGAACATGCAAAACTTCACACAGACAGTAACCAAGCTCAGAATGAAACTGAGGACCCTGGAGATGTAAAGCAGCAACGCTACCCACTGTGCCACCATGCCACCCTGTGCAGTCTATAATGAATCTAATTGCGCATCAAATGATTGATAGGGAAGGGGGCGTGGTGACTTAGAGGTTAGCATCATATGTGCTTTGTACCTGCGGGTTTGGGGGTTCGAATACTGCTTCTGCCCTGTGTGCATGAAATTCTTCCCGTGTTTCAGGGATTTCGTCCGGGTACTCCGGTTTCCTACCCCAGTCCACAAACATGCATTATAGGTTGACTGGCATTTCCAAATTGTCCATAGTATGTGTGTGTGTGTGTGTGATTGCGCCCTGTGATGGTTTGGCACCCTGAGCTCTCTGGGATAGGGTCCAGGTTCCCCTGTGTAGGATAAGTGGTATGGAAAATGGATGGATTGCTGGACAGGGAAGTTGGAATGCTATAAACAGACACGTTAACGTGGCAGCTCCTGTTTGTATCTTTTACTGACCAGCCGTAGTCGTTCATGATGTCACACCTTTGACATCCTTTACTGTAGAGTCTACAATGTATCTACATACATTCCTTCTACTCACCTTCTACATGAGTGCGATAAGATGACGTACTAACGTACTAATGAGGTACTAATGTAATATATCACAGCTTTATCTTAAAATCCCACTATATTTTGTCCAGAGAAGGTTCCCATTTTGAGTCTTGTTCCTCAGAAAGTTTCACACGCCATTTCCATTTTTCCTTGCCACAGTTCTCTATGCCTTGCTCATAAGGAATCTAGATCAATAAGAATCTAGATTGAGCAGTGGTGGCTTGGCAGTTAAGGTTCGGGGTTACGGATTGGAAGGTTGGCGGTTCAAGCCCCAGCACTGCTGAGCTGCCACTGTTGGGCCGCTAACTTTAACCCAAACCCTTAACCTTCCCTGAGAGCTGTATCTTGGCTGACCCTGCTCTCTGCTTCCTGACATGCTGGGGTATGTGAAAAAAAGGATTTCACTGTGTATATGTGATAAAAATAAATAAAGGCTCATTATCTAGAATGGGGTTTGTTGTTAATTGTGGCACATTTTAGTTTCACATTGTTTTATATGTATGTATGTATATTACTTACCAGGCCGGAAAATTGTAAATCCTTGGCCCCTGTAAGAAGAAAGAGAGATGTGAGACCTAACACACACAAACAGAGGTATATGCCACCAATGTCATCTAGCTACAAATGGGGAAGTCAGTAAAAAATCGGATATAAGAAGCAGGATAAGGTTTGAAGCTAAAACGTTATAGTCATTCAGTTTTTATTATTTGTGTGTAAAGATGGAATACGATAAATAAAAATGGAAAAGGTGAATCTCAGTAGAAGAATGCAGGCATGTTTATATATAGCTAAAAATAATGCTTAAAAAAGGAGTTTTGTTGTAGAGTCCTATATAGAACTCTAAAATGTTTCTCCAGAGGGAAACCCTAAAGACAACTATGACCAAAGCAGAATGGAAAAGGTGAAGCAGAACAGCAGCGGTTAGATCATCTCTTACGGTGCAGAACTGTTGCGCGGATCATATTGTTGTCTTATATATGCTACAAGAAAACAAAGGGAAAAGTATTATTTATGCAATGCTTTATAGTAAAGATCGAGTTAATACTTACTGTGTATTGTAATTGAAGGGTGTAATTTGTTCACGTCCTTCATTGCTTATCTTACTTGGTTGGCTGTTTCCTTTGCAGTTCAAGCAAAGACCAGTCAGGAAGATGAGCAGCACAACAACTGCCACACATACCACAGTCAAAAGTGCAGTGGAATCCATACCTGAGAAATCATTCAGCATTTTAATTAACTTGTATCATTTAAAAACAACAACAACAACAAAAATCTTAAAATTTGAAAAAGATATGAAACAAAACACTTTTACACATGATTATTCTCGCTGGTGCACAGGTATTATTGACTGACTTAATTACAATCACATTTTATTTTCAGCTTGCGGTAATTCTGCTCTCACATGAGTTACTTTTTATAAAGCTATAATTATTATTTAGGTTTAGAGAGCACGTTTTTCTGCTCGTAAAAATAACATGTCCGACCACTTGTAGCTTCCGGTTTTAGTTTGTAAGAACAACTTTTCTCATCTTTAATTTACAGACGTAATGAATATGCATTTTGAACAAACTGAAGTCCCAGAAACCACCTCATTCTTTAGCTGCATTAGTTTCACTGTACTCACAGAATAAACGCCTTAAGATAAAGAACTGAATGATAAACAAGGAGAGGGTTTCCTGCTCGTGCGTAAAGCTTTATTTATATAGCACCTGTTTACAAAGTGATTTACAGAAGAGATATACATACATGCATATGACAGTAGATGCAAGAAAATGAAATAAGTAGTAATGAAAGAATAAATAAAAGAAGTAAAGGATAATAAGCAAATAAAGATTGAAATGAAACGATTGAAATAAAATCGAGTCTGGAAATGAAATGGTTGAGGAAATGCCCCAATGAACGCATGTACTTTGAGATGCTTTTTAAAAGTGCTAATGGAATCAACTGCACGTTTTCACGTTTTCAGCTCATGCGCAAAATTGATAACGATTGTTCTGTGGACAGTTCTACCTATGAGGTCGGATGAAAATCAAAAAGCTTTTAAAACGTCGAGCTCTTTCCTCAGCTAGGAAGTGCTGTTCTCTAGTCCGGCTCAATGACAAACTTTCTGCGTATTCAAAAGTGCTTTTAATTTTTTGACGCACTGTAGTAAAAAATAAAATAAAATTATAAATAAAAAGTCAGGCTGTCATTTATATAGTTAGCAAAAAACTTGCTTGTGGTAATATTAACAAAACCTGCCTAGCTTCATAAGTTATATAAACCATAGGGTCTTTTGATTAGATTATTAATAAGCTAGATGGCTAATTAGTGTGAGCGGCAAACATTCTTGGTAACTAGCATGTTTGTTCATTTTTTCAGTAGTGGTATTAAATTACAAAAAGGGCCAGAAAAATACCTAGCTCCATGACGTATATAAACTATTAATATTAATTAATTAATATTTTTGATCAGCATCGTTAGCTTGTTAGTTAGCTAGCCATCTAGTTAGAGTTAATTGCAGACATTCTCAATAACTTGCATGACTGTTAATTTCAGCTAAATAAAATTTTTAAATAACTTTGAAAAAATAAATTAACAAAAAATCTCAGTAAACTACCTAGCACCATATGTTACACAAATCACAAACTCTTTTAGGTGGTGGCTTGTTTGATAGCTGGATGGCTATTAATGATAGCTCACTTTTTGGATTTTGGAAAAATCCTACTTGTCAAACTATTTTGTTGGAGAAATGCAAAGCTGCCTCCAAGGCCGTTTTTCTTCTTTTCTTTTGCTTTTCTTTTTTCTTTTTAGAAAAGTTCTGCCTGCTTGTTGCTAGTTGATTTTCTTCCGTCCCTGAGGTAGCAGTCTTCCAAAAATATATATTCATTGGCAATTTTGCATGACTGTTCTTTTTTGTTAAGTTACTTTTTACTTACTTTCTCTTTCTTAATTTATACTAATATTTCTTTTGATTGACTTTGTTCTAAAAATTTTGCTAGGTTTACATATTTGTTCCTGGAAACGTTTCTTATCAAATACATGTAATGAAGTGACATCAATATCTGAAGACTAAATTATAGCAGCTACACTTTAACAGTTACACAATCTAATTAATCTCGTGGCATCAGTGCCATTACAGCTCTCTGTTCTCAGAGCATGTTGCCGTGTCTGTATGTATGCATGTGAGTGTGTTCATTGCCAGGAAACGGATTTCCTGTATTTTGCAGTTAGATGAGAAAAAGGAGAAAAAAGAGCACATCACAAGAAATTGACGCGGCCTAGGCCTCTCTGTTACACCTACATCTGCATGGCCTCTTTCACTCCAACCCCCAAAAACCAGGGCTACAGCATATCCACCTCCATTTTGTGCCACCCAAAGCATTTCTAAATGCCAAGGTGAATCGGAATCAATGCTTACTCAGTGCCCACACTATGGACGATTACTGTGGACATTTTCATAGCATTAATGTAACTGTAACTGTAATGAAATGACAAGAAATCAAGAAAAGCAACTGCATCAATGCTTGTTATGAAATCACATATACTATTATACACTTGAATCATGTAGAGTGATATCAAATGAATCATGCAGAATTCAGACAAACACATATAATAAATCTTTTATTTCAAGGTCAACAAAAAAGGAGGAGGAAATGTGTCAGAAATGAGGTTTCCTTAATAGACATGTTGTGGTGTGCCACTGCAAGACCAACAAAGGTCTTGGACACCAAGAACAAAGGTGTAAATCTGATTCATCGTGATTGTGAACAAAAGAACCGACAATCTGGTTGTGTCTTTGAGATTGAAAACAGTGGGCAGCCACTGGGATCACTTACTGATTTAAAATCATACTCACTAGTGTTTTAAAATTGCTCTCTGAGGCCAAACAGTGCAATGAAGCAAAACGTGCACGTTAACAAGTATTAAAATAGGACCAAAAGGGCTTAAAAGGGCTTACCGTCACTGTCGCAGCAGGTGATAGGATCTGCTTGTCAGGGTGCTGAGCCAAACCAGAGGCCAGTTCTCACGAGTCACACACCAGAGCAAATTCACCACCAGTTCACGCTTTGAGTTTCACCATCTTGGTTCTCCCACTTTTTCATCTACACCTAAGCCTCTTGTCGCTACCTGACTTTCAATGCTTCTATCTCATCAGTCCGAACAGGTCATAGTCTGTTTAAGCAAGCACATCAGTCATAGATGAGTGTTGTAGAGAAATAGGCCATCCCTAAACTTTTTTCTTTCTTTATCTTTCCTGTGCCCGCTCGCTCTCGCTCCTCATAGGCTCTTTCTGAATGTCGTCGTAGCCTCCACCTCCAGTTTCTAAGCTAATCTCTCTGAGTGGTTTCTTGCTCATTCATCTGCCTGGCTTCAGCTCTGCCCTTCTACTCAAAAATTGTTCGTTTTTTTTTCTTCTTTTTTATTTTATTTTTTATTTTGCTTGTGCTTTGTAGTATTTAGACTCATTATTTTCCACACTTCATTTCACAGCACTTAATACACACAAGCAAAATGAACAAACGTAAGAGTTACATACTTTCAGAAACAATGTTACATACTTTCAGAAACAATTCTGAATTTAATACCTTTCGTCACTAAAGCACCACAAGGTACCATGAATCTTCCTTTTATTATTACATAAGCGCATCTTATTACCCAGAAACATTCTGCGTAATAACGATCACAAAGAGATAATAACCACCATGTAATGGTTCACTTTTCTGAAAAAAATGAACAGAAATGACAGATTTGGCTTCTTTTCAGAGTTTCCCCTTTGCCTCAGCTGCCAACCTCTTGACATTTAGCTTCCATGCATCTCACACCTGTGTTAAATGAGTTGCATAAAATCATCACTACACCACTACTGCTCAGAACAGTCAAGAATTGTTTTCATGTTGCATTTGCTCGGCTAATTTGCAATGTAGTGAGAAATTTACAGAATCTCTCTCTCTCCCACCTACAAACAGGAAACCACAGCAACTGAAGACAACATCACGCTCCCCATCAGAGAGAGAGAGAGAGAGAGAGAGAGAAAGTGTGAGAGAGAGAGAGATAGAGAACGAGAGGTAGGATGAGTAACACTGCTGGAAAGGAGATCGCAAAGGACAAAGCAGAAAATAATTTGTTAAGAACCCAATTTTAAGCCTTTGATTTTATGGACTAATATAATACTGTTGCGGAGTTTTAGTAGTATACAGCATTCAGATTACGTGAAGAGAAAAGAGAACACACACACACACACACGAGCTGAAGGTTAATTTAATGTTTAAAAAAAGAACCATGCTTTGCAAAACACCACCATTCCCAAATTACAGCTTCTACAAAATAAATCAAGAAATCATTTCATACAAACACCAGACTTATTAAAAAAAAAGAGGGAAAAAAAAGAAATGAGACTGTTTAAGTGGCACAAAGATGATTTCTTGTTGACTGTATTGGATTTAAATTAAGAATCAGGGAAAGTTTAATGTGCAAAATCATAACAATCAGACACTTGGGCAGAAGCTGAAGCGGAGGTGTTTGCTATACATCTGGATTTTAATCTCAACAACAAAAATGAGCTAGAACTGGATTAGTATGTAATGTGTTGAAATATTATAGCATGTATAAAGATCATCCAGGTAACATTACATGTCAATGTATAGTCATGTCCTTATGATTATGTAGTGCGATTACAGAAAGTATAGTAAAATGATAATTTAATTTAGTCTTTACAGCAGCTAAATTAATAAACAACCAGAAATGGTGTTGGTTTAAAAAAAAAACAAACAAACAAAAAAAAAAACCAACAACAAATGTTTAATCTCCTTTATTGGTTTGAGGTTTAAACACCATGTGCTTTTGAACTCTCAGAAAAATTTATTCCTAGAATGTATGTTCTTCCAGACCATTTCCCACAATTCCACAAGTCTTCAGCTTTCTTCAGTAAGAGACACAGCTCTTCTCTGAATGCAGGAATGCTAAATGCTGGAGAGGACAAGTCCTTCAGAAGTGCAGTGTTGCACTTTCCCATGGTTAGTCATGTTCCCAAAAAATAATGACTGTGTTAATAATATAAACGTAACATAATAAATTATCCTAAAAATCCCTGAAGGGGTGAAAGTTCAATCAGTGACTATATTCATCCCATTCTTGTGTTAAGCTCAGCGACGTCCATGTGCTTCCTCCAGTGAGGTGAGCATTCTCTCGATTCCTCCATGTCCTTGTTTACTCAAATTAAAACACTTGACACTGACACCTTGGTGGATCTTCCTCTCTTAGGGACAATAATCGGTGCGTCATCTAGAGAAAACATGACGACATGTCACATTTAGCTGTAATAGTGTGGAACATTAAAAGGAATGATCTTTATCTACCACATCTGCAGGGGACAAGAATGAAATGAACAGAAAACCTGTGTACTTCAAAAACAGTTATATAATAAATGTTTAAGTGATGTGGAACATTTTTTGTAGAACTCCATCTTTCACATAAATATACAGTATTTGTAAATCAAGCTACACAGATGTATACAGTGTCCTCCACTAATATTGGCACCCTTGGCAAATATGAGCAAATAACGCTGTGAAAATTTGTCTTTATTGTTTAACCTTTTAATTTTTTAAATACCCATCTATCTCCCAGTGGATAAAGGACGTGATGTTTTTCTGAAACTCGAGAAAATACGATATAACGATGAATGGATGTACAGATAAGTTTTTTCATAAATGGCATCCCTTGCTACTTGCTATTTTGGAGTTACAGACACTACCCACTTAAAGGTTGGTGCCTGTTGTTGAATTTTATAATATCTCTATAACCAGCGACAGTTAATGGGGAGCCATGATGGGCCGGAGGGGTGGGTTGTGGGTTCAATTTTGTTTTTCTTTGTATAAAAAAAAAAATCTGTGAATATTTACTGCTGTTGCTAATTTTGTATTTTTGGGAAATGGTGGGGAGGACAGAACAGAAAGGCGATTTAGATAGGCGTAGCAGTTCAACAGAAATGTTCATCAGAAATGTTTAATAAAAAAGAAACGTTATGCAGAAATGTATAGCAGAAATGTTTAGCAGAACTGGTTTAGCAAAAATTGTAGAAATGTAGAAATGTTCAGCAGAAATGTTCAATAAAAATGAAACATGAAACCTTTGAATTTTTTTTTGTTTAAATTCACAAAATACTCTGCTCTCATAAAGAGCAAACAACAGGTTTTTTTTTTTTATATGAACAAAACTGAAATATAGGTTGTTAAATTATTGGCACCCCTATGAATTCATATGAGAAATATATTTGAAGTATATTCCCATTGACAATAAAAAAAATTTTTTTTAGTACATCTGGGTGACTAGGAACAGGAAATTGTTCAACCATGACTTCCTGAGGTAACATAGGACAAAATCCCTCAGTCATTCATAACAATGGGTTAGACCAAGGAATATTGCTGTAATGTGAAGCTCAACAACCTTTTGCCGCACAAGATTGGAATTGGTGATAAGAAAATAGCACAAGCATTGAAAATGTCCATTTCCACCATCAGGGCAATAATTAAGAAGTTCCAGTCAACTGGAAATGTTATGAATCAACCTGGAATTGGACAAGTGTCTATAGTGTCTCAATGCTCTGTGAAGAGGATGATTCAAGTGGCCAAGAAAGAATCTCCAAGGATCACAGCTGGAGAATTGCAGAAGTTAGTTGTGTCTAGGGGTTAGAAAGTCTCCAAAACTACAATCTGAAGTCACCTACATCACCACAAGTTGTTTGGAAGGGTTTCAAGAAGAAAGCCTCTACTCTCACCCAAAAACAAACTCAAGCACCTTCAGCTTGCCAGACACTACTAGAACTTCAAATGGGATCGGGTTCTATGGTCAGATGAAACCAAAATAGAACTTTTTGACAAACACCAGTGGTGGTTTTGGCACACACAGAGAGGTAGCCATGTGGTAAAGTACCTTAAATATGGTGGTGGCTCTAATGATTTGGGGCTGTTTTTTTGCCGGAAGACCTGGACATTTTGTTAAAATACATGGCATTATGGACTGATATCAAATATCAGATATTAAATGAAAACCTGACTGCTTCTGCCAGAAAGCTTAAAATGGGTCGTGATTGGATCTTCCAGCAGGACAACGATCCAAAACATACATTAAAATCAACATAAAAATGGCTTACTGACCACAAAATCAAGGTCCTGCCATGGCCATCCCAGTGCCCTGACCTGAAACCCATAGAAAACCTGTGGGGTGAAGAAGAGGAGAGTCCACCAGCATGGACCTCGAAATTTTAAGGATCTTGAGAGATTCTTAATGGCGGAATGGTCTCAGATCCGTTGCCATGTATTCTTCAAACTCATCAGGCATTATAGGAGAAGACTCAGAGCTGTTCTCTTGGCAAATATAAACCGGTGTTTTGTTTGCAATTGTTTGAGATCCATTAGAGCAGAGCATTTTTGTGAATTCTTTTGGGAAAGAAAAAAAAAAAAAAGATCAAAAGGAAGAATAAAGAATTTTCAGAGCCTTCTTTTGTGCATACTTAAGGGTGACAATTTTAGTGGAGGGCTCTGTGATTCGGCCATTCAGAGATGGCAATATATTTTCTCACAAGGAATAATTAGTGGTTATGTTAATTTATTTGTGTGGATTTTATGTACAATCCACTTTGAAAGCATTGGGATGGCAATGTCAATTGTTTTGTTTTTGCTATACACCAAGTACATTTGGGTTTCAGATGATGGATCAGAATTTCAGCTTTCATTTCCTGTTATTTACATCTAGATGTGTTAGCACAGAACATGGCAGATTTAGTTTTTCACCCACCCATTTTTTTTTTTTCAAGTGATCAAAAATATTGGAACATGCGACTGATGTTGCTTGTTGCCCATATGTACCCTGTTAGATTGATTGTTTAAACAATTAACAGCTCTGAATGTCTGCTCTTGGTTTGAGTCCTGGGTTTTGCCTGTGAAGACTGCATTTGTTGTTAAAAAGGATAAACCAACAAAGACCAGAGAGCAAGCCATTTCCGAAGCCGAGAGAAAAAAAAAAAACACAAATTTATCTGCATACATGAGCTCACGGACACCCATGACTGGCTAGTGTCGCTGTGATTGGGAGGGGGAGAAGAGAGAGAATAACACCCCTCCCACCCAGAGAGGACTGCCAATTTTGCTCTTCCGGACTCCGAGCCACAGACGGCTGTGGCATCGTCGTTTACATGATTACTTGATTAACAAGTGATGGAAGCTGAACAAAATACAAATACCAAAAGAAGCACAACTCATTTGAGTGTTCCTAGCAAATAGTCCACTAACCTGAGGGAACATAGTTCTCGGCATGGTGCCGGTCTTTTTCAATAAAAAGTGCTGTTGTAAGGAAGAAGGCTCCGCCCACCACGGCAACAAAAGAACAGAGCAGGAGAGAGATCTGCAACGAGCGGAACTGCCACATGTAAGAGTCCGCCTGCTTCAGTGAGTCCGAGACCTAACACAGGGAAAGAAAACCAGTGAACTATCAATAAAGTGATACAGCAGAAAGAACTGCATTTTATTGTGTGTATATGACACATACCACTCCTATGAGGTAGGGACTCCCTGCATCTCCTAGCAGGTGAGAGAGAACGATTTGGAAAGCCTCTGCTGTGGAGCGCCGTGTGGGGACGACAACGTACTGAGGGGGGGGGTGTTAAACCTTTAATGGCATGCCTCAGCTACTCAAATATAAGAAAGTTGAGGAGGAAGCTTACCAGCAGGATGTCAGCCACGATGGCCCAGTTCATTGAGAGGAACATCTCACCAAAAAAGATAAAGACCTGAGTCAAACAAGAAATGTACACAAAGGTCATTTGTCTGACATTGCCACATCAAAGGTGGTAAAAGTGCAGCATTCAATCTGCAATACAGATACACACACACAGAATATCACTTTTCTATCTGAAATAGTATTAGAATTTTTAAACAAAAGTATTTGGCATATTCAAAAACAAAGCACTTTTTTTTACTCGAGAAATGATGTTCACCACCTGACGAAAAAGCACAAGAAAATGCATTTCTTAAAGTCGAACAAATAGGGCTGAAATAAACACAGCTTTTAAATATATTTCATGGATCCATTTTCCATTTAAGTTGAAAAAGCAAAGTGTATATACTATATTATACACTCACCTCACACACAACTACTTTATGCACTTGTTGAACACATGCTTAGTAGTGTGTCATTTGAGGTTTAGCTACAGATATAATGTAACTGCAACTTACATACAGTCAACCACTTTTTAATAGGAACACTTTCGTACCCCTCGATCATTCATACAGTTATCTAATCAACCAATCATGTGCCAGCTGGCGCAATGCATAAAAGTATGCAGATACAGGTCAAGAGCTCCAGTTAATCTTCGTATCAAGCATCAGAATGGGAGAAAATATGATTTTTTTGATAACTGGAGTATCAGACAGGCTGGTTTGAGATTTTCAGTGTCTAGCGGTTACGCAGAATGCTGTGAAGAACAGAAAACAGCCATTAAGTAGCAGTTCTGTGGGCAGAAGCGACACAATGTATTTCTGCATGATTTAATGTACTGCACTGCCACCATATGATTGGCTGATTGATCAGGTGTAAAGGTGTTCAACCAGGCGTTCAGGAGTACAACATTTTGACCTTCTGTGGTTGATGCAAAAATGTAATGATGCTGTTAATGGTAGTATAAAATGAGAATCAGTGGTGGCTCAGTGGTTAAAAGGCTCTGGGTTACTGATCAGAAGGTCAGGAGTTCAAGCCCCAGTACTGTTGGTCCCTTGAGCAAGGCCCTTAACCCTCAATTGCTCAGCTATATAAATGATAAATGCAAGTCGCTTTGGACTTATTTAAGGTATAAGGGTGTCTTCCAAATACCCTTATACCTTAAATAAGTATGTGAACGTAAAATCAGAGGCTAATTTATTCCAATTATTCTTCTAATGCATTCCTAAACATAGGTCTCTTTACTTAAACATAAGGCACCGAGCAATGAAAAATAAAGAATAGAAACATAAATGCAAAATAAGGATGGAGGAAAAAAAAAAAAAAAAAAAAAAAGAGATTGTGGTGTAAAACACTCTGTGCAAAGTGTGAAAAATGAAACGTGAGAACGATGAGAGTGAGAATGAAAACAAAGATTGAACACATGTTAAAAGCACAAGTGAGGCAGACTTACGTAGGTAGCGATGGTGCTGCCCTGGGCAAAGATGATGGCCAAATAGAGGAAGGGAGCAGCGAGGAGGAGACCGGCAGCACACACGAGTGGATCAGCACGTTGTGTTTTCTGCCTCAGACGATGACTGACTGCTGCACCCATCCCTACACCCAACACGCCCGTCACACACGTGATGATGCCAAAATAGATACTAGAGAGAATAGAGGCAGGGTGTTAGAATTATCAGACACTGACACAATAAATAAGAGGCATAATGCGTGTGTGAGTGAGTTTTTTCCCCAAAACTAATGACAACAGTAAGAGCAGCATTATGGTACAGAAGATGAACTGACACTGTTAATATTAAAATGACAACAGCAATGCACTAAAACATCTGCAACATCTGTGCCCCATATAATCAGACATTTTACTACTAGTTCCAGTTTCATGCTGCTGGAACTTTGTGGAGAGACAAAAAGGCCTGTGTGTCCATAAAACTGAATTCAAGGCATGTATTAATGTGACGGTGAGTGAGTGTGCATGCATGTGTAACCTGTCAGAGGTGTCACAGGGCTCCTTGACGCATGGCTGCTTCTCTCCAGTGAAGACCGCAGCTCTGAAGAGGAAGGCAGGAGCCCAAAGAGCAAGCGATCCTGTGACGAAGGCCACTGCCGTGAAACCAAACGTCGACAGAACAAAACTCTTACTTCAGAAAGAGAGAAGGAGAGATGGGGTACAGTTAAAATATGGATATATGGGGCAACAGAAAAGCATTCTCCTGATTTTTGCGAGGTTGAACCGTGATGATGCCACAGCCACACATGGCCTGGAGCCTAGAGACTTTCTGGGTGGTAGGAGTGGCATACTCTCTCTCCCCTGTCAATCATACTGACACATGGGTGTCTGAAGAAAGAGCTATCTGCCCTGTTTCGCATGCGTGATCTCGCAATGTGTTACTCTGCCTTGTGATGAGACATGTGCAGCAGTCAAAAAAGTCCCAGAGGAAGGACATGTTAGCTTGAGCCTTCCCAGTTGGTAATGGTCATGTAGTGGAGAGAGTTAACTAGTGGGTGGAAATTTGTGAAAGATCAAATTGGGTAGAACGTGAAATATATAAATATATTTACAAATAAATAAATATATTTTCATCTGTTGCTCTTGAAGAATGAATCAAGAAGGACAAGAACATTTGATTGGAAATTTTCAAAGGTTGTCTATGCTAAAATGACTTGAAGATTGATCTCAAGATACACGGTCAGTCAAGTAAAGCCTGTAGACTAAGCAGTGAACCAAGGACTACAGAATAAAGGCAGGCGAGTGTAGTTTATTTAATAGTATGAAATGCACGAAATGTGCAAGCTGCAAAATCAGAACACTACTCACTTCCTGATGAGAGCCTTCATGTCAGCCAGCCAGCCGGTCCTGTGCAGGGTGTGCTCGGGCCGAGCCTCTATAGCACCACGCTTGGGTTCCTGCACCACACACACCAGCAAAAATACCGCTAAAAGACCCAGAGCAGGCGTCACCTGAGAGAAACAGATGCATGGAGGTGTAATTACAAGTGTGAATGTCGCCTCAGAACGAAACTGGAAGTTTGCATATGAAACAATGTGCGAGCAGACTTACCCTCAGAGCCCAGTGCCAGTCTTTCGCCCTTTTATCCACTGCTGATCCTACTATATATCCCAGACCACTGATATTTGTGGGAGAGAAAGAAATAAACAAATGCCATCATATGGTAAAGTCTGAAAAGTTGTATAAAGATGTGGAAAAAAAATGTCTCAATGTTTGAACCCTTGTTAGGATGACAATTTTTTTTAGGCTGGTCTGCCTTGGCGATCTAGCAACGCTCGTCAATGTCAAAATGTTTGAAATGACCAATTAAATCAGAGAGGGCGGGGTTTTACTGTTCACAGAAGCTGCATGCTGCCTCAGTTGTAACGGTGAAAGAGTACAGGGCAAGATGTAAGCCAAGTAGCTAAAGTTTAATATTTGACAACAGTATTTGACAGCCCAAATACTGTTACTTTTCATCACATAAATGAAGACCCCCCACTCTTTTCCACTCCATTACAGCTCTATTCCATAAAATGACAGAAGGTAGTGATCAAGAACTTTAAAGGTGAACTATAAAGGCATCATAAAAACTATCCACCAAGTGCCCATGAGAGCTGTGTGTCATATGGACTGCTTTTCTGTAAATCTGTGTAAACATTCTTCAAAATTTTTCTTTACATAGAGAACAAAAAAAAAAAATAAACCGATCATTACATTTGTGACCCCAGTGTCTAGGATGTGGTTACGGCCTTGGTTTTATGCATGGCAAGTGCTCAAATTATGTTACTGTCACGCTGTTTGCATCACTTCTTTGAGTTGACATGATAGTCACGGTCTCTGATTTACAGTGGAAATGAAGAACAGGAAGTCGTCCAGGAACTGAGTAAACCTCAAAATTGAGAAAATCTTTAGTTCCTCAAAAGATTTCTGACCCAGAGAGGTTGCACGTATAGGATTTTTAAAGCTTTAATTACTGTTTTGAATGGGATATACACACTGATTCTAGGGGGAGTAGTCAGATCATTTTTATGATGCCAGTTAATAAATGCTATACTATAATGTAGCAAACCATCACTATACTCTGCAACATTGATATACAAAAAACTTTGAATAGAAATCACAGGTTTAATCACTTTTTTTTCAGCAGCTTTACTGTTCCAGGTGGAAACATCTCGGTATTTCTCTCACCTGCCCACGGGGATGGCAAAGTAGAAGACAGAGAGCATGTAGGTTCTCTTCTCCTTGATGAAGAGGTCTGCGATGATGGTGGGAGCGATGGTGGAGTAACTGGCCTCACCGACCCCCACAAACCCCCGCGTCACCAACAACGCCCAAAAATGCTGTCACACAAAGACACAGACCGCAATTAATCAACACCAGTCACTTAATCATACACAGAGATTATACAGATATACTTTGACTTTGAAGTTGTTTAGTTAGCAAACGTATTTACAGGACTTTGTAGTCACGATTAGAGAACAGGTTTAGTTATGGTACTAACATCTTTGTCGACATAGGAGCTGGCTAAAGTCACTAAAGACCAGAAGGTGATGCCCACACACATGATCAACTTCCTGTTGTACCTGTCACCCAGATAACCAAAGACAGGAGCAAGAAACATGTAGCTGCAGATAAAGACTGAGAGTACAGGGATACAGTTAGTTTTGGCACAACACTAACAAAAATAATAATGATAATTATAACATCAATAATAATAATAATAATAATAATAATAATACTACATACCAGTCTGGAGCAGCCCAGATTTGCCATCACTGATGTTGAAGAACTTTTCAATATCAGGAAGCACACCTACAGGATTGGACACCAGAGTCATTTACATTTATTCACTTGGCAGATGCTTTTATCCAAAGCGACTTACAAATGAGAAAAATACAAGCAAAAGTCACAAATTTTACACAAATTACAAAGTATTTATTGGTCAGCTTCCTTCATATTTGCACATTTATCATTTTATTGTGAAAATCTGAATTTAGAACAGTTTTAGCAATTTCATTTATAAGAGATAATTTATTTAAATGTGACTTCTTGATTAAATAAAATATAAAGACACTGTGGGTCCGAAAGTGCTCCCTCTATAGAGCTCCCTGTACCAGATTACAGCTTCTCTAGCTGACTGGAGCCCAGACACTCAAGGGTTCATGGACATTGATAGTGTATTACAACACTTGAGAGGGAGATCCCGTGAGCCTCACATGTGATGCATCAATACCCTTGGGCAACATTTGCTCAGAGTAATGCTGAATATTGTCTTCTGAGCATGGTCAGAAAATGAAAGTCATGTGATTTCCAGTCTATTCATTCTCTCTTTATTTAGACAGTTCAGCAGAAATCGTAAGACCTGCCAATAACCTGACATGGTACTTCAGAAAGGAGTATTAATGCAGGTGGTTTGGAGAATGCAATCAATGTTTGAATTTTTACAGTCTTTGTTTTCTTAAAAATGAATGAACTCTACCTAGTCAAGTATATCTGAATTTCACAATGTGGATGCACTGTAATATATACCCGCTACAGTGAATCTGTCCATATAGTTCAGCAAGTTGATGTAGCAGAGCACTACCACGGTCATCACTGCTCTCTTACTGGACACCCCACTCGCACACTCTGCCTCTGGCTGATTTGATGGCTCCTCCCTCTTAATGTCTGTCCCTTCCCCTTCATCATCGGAGAAGAACGGGGTGGTATCTGCGGTGGGCTCGATGAATGACATCGCTATTGTATACACAAAAGACACACCAACACCCACAAAACACATACATTAATAGCATTAATGTAAGATATTTGTTCAACACCAAAAAGAGCCTAAAGCATGCAGAAGGAACAACCAATAAAAGTTAAACTCGTGTGTGCTGATCCATTTCAGAAAACTACTCATAAAGCAGAAGTGAACAGGAGAGGTGGTCTGTGGCTTCACATACTCAGACCAAGTATATGACCCAAGTACATACGCCATGTAATGAACACATAAGAGGAAGTTTACCAAGAATACACCTGAACGCAATGCAGAAACGAAACCTTCAAAATTTCAAATACACATTTTTTATTAAAGTACTTTGGCATGCACTTTATTTAAAACAAGCACTGAACTACTTGCACCTACTCAATCTATATAATCTAGAAAATGAATTAAACTGTGCGCATGAGTGAGCACACACAGTCACCCAAATGTCAGCACAAATTCAGTTATCTGAAATACAAAATTGAGAACCTGTAAGATGTTGCCTCTCTACGGTCCTTGCTTTTCTCATTACGAAATCATTGGGTACATCTCAATCAGCTCCCTAGGTCAGTTGTCAGGGCACTGATCAGGGAGGTGGCCATTTTAAGGGCTCTCTCAATCGCAAAATCTTTCCAGTGCACTGGAACATTCAAAAAAATATATTTTTTTAGAAAAATCCCACAATGCACCAGGGAACCTTGATGCTCACTCTGTTCCCTTAATGAAAACTAGAAATGACCATACATTCTCTGAGCTCAATTAAAAAATAAAAACAAACAAAATAATAATAAAAATGGCAGACAAACTATTGGCCAACTTCATCTAAAATCAGAAGTGGCTTGTTATTGTAGCCCTCAAATTATTACTTACACAATCATTTTTTTTACTTTGACATTGTGTGCGGTATGTTTCAGTCTAATGCCTTCAGTGTTAAACAATTTTTAAAAATCCAGTAGCTAGCCTACAATCCTGCTTGAAGTACCATGACAGAAACACGTGTGATTATGCTAACAAATTTATAAGACATAATGTCAGAAAAATATGGTCCTTCTTGTTGTTGATGGTAAACAGGTCTTTCAGTGTTTTTAGATTTCACAAAGACTCGATTGATTATGCAATTAAAAGTAACAATCTTTAATGTAACATAAATAATGGATTAAAAAAGTTTATTATTTCACATTTCCTGTTCTGTATGTGTACATCTAGAAATGTGATCTCTATTAAACTGCATGCTCATCCTTTGCATTTAGAACCATTACGGTCACTTTGCATATTCTGTAAACAGTTTGTGGATCCTCAGTTGTAACGTCAGTCCCTCTTTTCTCGGCATCTGGAAATCTGCCAGATGTCATGCCCGGTCCTTTTCGAATCAGGTCCAGAGACAGAAACTCTGTCATGGCATGCCTATTCATCCTCATGTTTATTGCAGCCTTGTTGTTGAATGCACACATTTTCCCCTAAACGTACTGAATATTTTCTGCCACCTATAGAGGACATGAAATGCAAACGTTTGTGCTGAATAATCGTGGTTTTTAACTTCCTACGCCAGACAGTGGAAATCGTACAGATCTGCATTTATTTCTGCTGACTGAACGTCTCAATATCCTGAGTACTGACCAACGGTGGTGGTGGGGGGGGGGGATATATAGGTTACTCTAGAAGCGCGTGCACAGCGGCTGACTCTCTGGAGATCAAAGACAAGACGACATTAGGTAATAGTACATCTGAAGCAAATGATACTTTACAACAGCGTAATAAGGGGATTGTTCCCAAAGCGCACACAGTTTAACAGACGGGGGGCAGATAGGGTAAAAATATTTATATCAGTAACATTAAAGCATTTAGCTCACATGATTGAGCATATGAAAATGATTAATATCAAACTGAGACAATGAAATCCACATGACATTCATGTTCGTGTAGTTAGACACAGATTAAGATACAATACATGCAGACTGAATGAATAAACCTGTTAGTTGTGTTGGTTAGATTGTGATGATTATCAGAAGGCACTACTCTGGTTGTTTACCTGCAGTTGCGGGGTGTTGAAGTCACTTCAACGCTGCGCTGAAGCGGCTCTACTGGTTTAAACGTAGAAATGTTAGCTTGACGGACGCACTAACATTTTGGTTGGAAAAAAAATCCCAAGCAACCCGTCAATAAACCGTTTTTTTTTTGTTTGTTATTGCGTTGTCTCTGTTGTTGATCTGGAACTGCACTACGGGGCCGCCATCTTGAATCAGATCCGAATTTTCGTTACATCCTTTTATCTTACGTCATTCACCGTCGATTGGCCAAGGGGTGAATATATCTGCATAAACCACGCCCCTTTGACGCAACACAGTTAGTAAGGCAAACAGAGTCATCACATGACAACATGCTAAACAGAAGCGGAATGGTGTGAACATTTGATAATCGCAAAGCTACAAGCTACAGCAGTGGAAATCACAGTCCACTATTATTGTTGTATACATACACACACAAGGTTATTATTGATTTATTAGCCAGTTTGACACAAAAACACGAGGCTATAAACAATGTCAGCTTAGGCCTAATGCTGTCTGAAAGTTCAGAAATAGAAAAGCTCTATGTCTCCCATAAATAATGAGTTTAATATTGAAATATTCGGATTATGTGCATAAAAATGAACCTAGGCTGAAGGTGGCAAAAGATAAGATTTGGGAAGCCCTGTTGTATACACCCTTGGCCAAGCTGGGCAAATAGGATATAAAACACTTCAAATAAAATACTTTTTTGTTGTATATAGAGATTTAAGCTTAACATCTAATGTTTTCTCCTATCAATGAGGAAGTTCTTTGTTGTCATCTGTCTTCAAACAGATGACAACAAACCCAGTCAGTGATCATTTTAACCTGCATGTTTGTCACCTCCCCAAATAGTTCTTATACTAACACTTAATTTCAGTTAATGTAGACCCGACTCAACAAACTGACCCTGGATAACAGCAAGTCTTTTATTATTGTTATATTTGTAATATAAAAATAAAATAAAATAAAAAACTGTACACATCATGTAGACATATGTACATTTTTATATGAGAAAAAAATTAAATGCTCTCAAATATAAACCTCAGGAAAAAAAGAAAAAAGAAAATGGGGCTGTTGATATGAAACATCACTGTTATAGGAATCAGGCCCAGACTTCAATGATATCACCGTCCTCCATATCCAGCTGTGAAGGGGTCTGATTGTGCTTCACCTTTAACCCATCGAAGAGGAATTTGACCTTGCGCTTAGCAGCGGCAGACAGACCTGAAGTGTACTGTGACAGGATGGAACCCAGAGGATCATCCTGAGTGGTGGACACAGTGTGAAAGAATAAAGATGTATATCATTATGCTAACGAGGACAACATGAAGTCCTCAAAACAAAAACAACAACAAAAAAAAAAGATCTGGAACTTCACCGACCTTATGTAAGGAATATTCCTGTGCAGATCCTTTTTCTTTGCCCCGCAGTCGCAGAGTGATGACATCACAGCTGCTTTCATATTCTTTGTCGTCGGTTATCACAAGACAGTCTGATAGAGCAATCACAAAAGGCAAGATGTAGAGAAAAAGTGTCAGTCATGATAATTAGTGACCAATAACTGTAAAACTGTATTTTCCTTCACCTATGATATCTGCAGTGCCCAGATCTAACTGCGTGATGGTGGAGTGCACAGGAAGCTCATCATCATTCTTCAGTAGCAGAATTTTAGAGGGCGGGACTTTAAGCTTGACAGCTAACTGAGCTACAGCCTTGCTCAGAGGATCTGTCTGCAAATGAAAATTGGATCATTATATTGTATTGCTGATAAAAGTATCATCAAAAATCTATCAGATTCCCTTAGCAACAATGATATTGCACAGTACATTGTTATCAGTGTGAAAACGTCTTACTGAAAGCACTGAGATTTTGTGCACGTCCATTTTCCAGCAAAATTTCAGTGAGATTTTTCGGGCACGTTCTCTGGGCTTAGGTTCGGCTGGACATCTTTTCTGTTTATCCTCAGCGGAAATGACTATAATGTCGTCATCATCATAGCAGTCGTTTCTTTGGGAGGGATAGTCACTGAAGTTTGGGATATCTTCAAGTTTTTCGGGTGTTAAACACACGAGCGAGCTAAGTGCAGCCAGTTTCTGGTTGGTTTCTCTAAAACAATGAAAAATTCTACAATTAATTCTTCAGCTCCAAGAAAATTTTATTTGTACAGTCATTAACAAGTATTGTTCTAAAGATTAGTTTTCTGAACCCTGTGGAGAGCAGTTTTACTAATACATTTAGCATTTCAGTCTTCCAGTACCATTATGTTCTTTGCTTACTTTATGAAATGGGCAGTAACGAACTTAACACGGATTATTTAAAATGTCAGAACTTTAAAAAGCACAAAATCTCCATTTGCCACTACTTCCATAGGTATAGAAGTGTGGTGGGGGGTTGGAGAAAGAATCCTGCCTCACTTGTAAAGACACATTCACACATACAGCGATTTTATTGCTGCAAGTTGCCAGTCGCTGCATTATGAAGTCACCAGTAGGCATTCCTACTACTGGTTGCCATAGTAACATTTATCAGTGGGTTTGCACAACTAGCAGTCAACTTTTGACAACATATCGGTTTTCTTGCAGCTAAAATCAAACATTCTAGAGGGAGAAAGTTTGTATATAAAATTCACCAGTGTATATGCATCATATTCTATGAGATGGAGGAGAAGCAGCATGTGCTGTTTGCCATTGCAGCCATCTATCTGCGGCAAAAGTGCAAGTACCGAACTGTCTGGGTCCACGAAACAATTCGGACTCGCAGATCACGGATAACATGCGCTCTACTGTCTTCACTCTCAGTGATAGTCGCTGCACCAAGTCGCTTCAAATTTGAATAAAGTTAAACTTTTCTCAAGGTTTTCACTTTGCTGGACACGTCCACATCTGGATAGCCTACGGTTGCTGTCGCCAATTCTCACTGAAAATGAACGGACTCCAGTTGCTTCATCACTGTGAGTTGCTGTATGTGTGAACTTTGTATAAAGTGTCATGAATAAAAAGGTTACATATGTGAACATGGAACGTTAGTGGCATGAAAAAACTGGTTTAATTTCATTATTAAAAAATAAAAATCAGTTTTAACATCATGTATATAATCTCATCTGACTAATGACTGATTTCTAATTGAATACAAACTGTTATACTAGAGTATTTTCACATCATTAAAATGCATCAAATGCTTAATTAATATAATACATTAGTAAACAACCCATTCAGTAATTTACTCACTTTATCATTCTTGTGCTTGTATAAGTACCAATAAAGTAACAAGTGAAACTCACTGAGGTTTATCAGGTGCTGGCTCCTCCTCAGAGTCACTCAGGATTATGTTGATTGGCTTGTTCTTACTCTTGGGTGGAGATGGAGGCCACAGTGTGGCTTCTTCTTCATTGACCTCTATCAATCAACACAAACAGCAGCATTGGATTCTTTACCCATATACAAATATGTCCAACTTGAAATAGATAAAAAAGAACCTTCCACATGACACTATATGGCACGTTTAGTACTGTGATTATGTGATGTATCATGAATGACTTAAACCATTAATGGAATATCATTTGTCGCAAATGTGCACGCATTTCAAGTGTGAATTAGTATCCTGGTAATGAAGGGCTACCTGTGCAGTGCACTTGTTTGTAGAGAGGTGGTTTCTGCTTTAGGCTGCGGGTGACCTGAAATAAAATACAAATGACCATCAGAGTTTCTAATAACAACCAACCTGCCTTTATTGCATTTTATCATAACTGTGTGAAAACAACTTTGGTGATCCCTGGGGCCTTTACTTTACATTGCTGACATCAGGGAACTCTACATCTCATAAATAGAACGTGCATCGCTAAGCAATTAACATTCACTTCAACAAGCAAGCAACCAATCTGCTGATAGAAAGTGCTCTCAACGAGAAGTGGCAGAAGGACCGTGCTGAGAAAACATGGCAAGTGAACACATGGAGGTGGAGAACTGACAGACCATTGGTGGTAGCAAGGGCGTAACCATGGTATGGACATTGGGGGGTCCAAGCACTAGACACCCACTCCCGTGAATTTACCGTTACCAAGTGTACAATTGGAGGGGACTCACACCAATTTTCCTTAACAAACGGAATTATATTAAAAAAGAATAGACATAAATAAATAGATAAATAAAATAAATAGAATAGATGAAGAAAAGACAGATCTGTTTACAGGGAAAATTAAAGCGGGATATATAGAAAATATTTTCTCCTGTATAAGGGGGGAGGGGGCAGATTTCCTCAACATTGGGGTGGACATGGGTTACACCCATGGGTGGTAGTACCTTACCATATTAGAGTACATGGGAACAGCTGTGATGGCTGAAGGGTCGAGGACACGCCTTCGTTTGTGAGGTGGATTTGGGCGGCGGCTCTGTGCCACAAACTCAATGTCACTGTCACTGTCACTTGCCTGGACCAGGTCAGGGGAAAAAGAAGAAAAGAAAATGAAACAGGCATCAAACGTTTAATATCTGATAGACAGACTATTCATGTGGCGTATGGACTCCACTCAGAAGTCCAGATATAAACCAGTCATCACTCCAACACCAATCAGTCTTTGAAAACCTTCCAAGGAAGCTGAGTGCAGATACAAACACTATAAGATTAGTCATGAAAATAAGACTAGGAGTTAATAATAATAATACCTGGAAATGTTAGCTAGCCGAACACATCTATAGCTGAGACAAAAAACACCACCTTTGTACTGTGTGCCTGAACTGAGCCATATTCATCATTTCTTCTGAAACTTTTACCAAAACTGAGTTAGCTGCTAGCCAGGCTCATAGATGTTATTATAATGCTAACTACAGATCACTGTAACAGGGGAATCACACTACGACTCGCGTAAGGTGTAATAAAAACAATAATTGGTGCATTATAAAGTACGACTAATAAACATGTCCTACCACTTCAGCCATGCTTAATTTCCGCGCGTCACCGCTGTGTGGAGGCGGAAGTTACTTCTCAGCCAATAGCAGCTCAGAACAGACCCGGACGCGGCGGCGCGCGAGCGAGCGAGCGATACTCTTACCGTTTGTGTTGGCTTGAAGTACTTTGTTGATAGGGAAGTTGGGTATATTTATTGATTTATATATAAAAAAGTTTATTATCGAATATTCCCGCCACAAATACAGCTCAGCAAATGACTGGTTTTATTATCAGTTATCTTCTTTCAGCATTTCACTGTCAAAGTTTAAACACTTTAAACATTAGGCAGGTATGTTCCCACAGAGCTTTTCATTTAAGTTTCCACCCACAGAAACAAACAAACAAACAAACAAACAAACGTGTTCAAATTCCATGGACTTCAGTTTACTTACATGCAATAAGTACATATAATTACTGTAATTAATATACTTTATGCATGAACGTTCATGTCCTTCCTTACACAGTATTTAACTTACACAGCATTAAACAGTAAACAAAAAACACCAAAAATCTCGAAAAAGTTATTTCTCCTTTATTTCTGTTACACTGTGTATCTTTAGTTGTTTTATTTGGCCCTCACTGACAGGAATGTTGTACAAAAACACGTATGATCCCAAATTATACGAATTCACTGTTCACACCTACGATACTCCAAGCGTCATGTACAAATATAAAGAGATATTTCGGCCATCCCAGGTACATTTTCATCAGAGCTGGTCATTTCAGATTGTGTCCTGGTCTCAGATCCATTTGGTGACATAGTGATTATATGCAGCAGGAGTCTGATTCTACACCAGTCCTCCTACTTAAAGACCACTTAATCAGGTCCAGATCTTCATCCATTCCATCCTCTTGCTCACTTTTTCTTGTTCTCCTTGCAAGCCACTACGTATCTTTGGGCTACGTTGAGAGGTGGTGAATATCCGTCTGCATAGGATGTGTCCTCAAACAGCACCGAGTAGTCATCCTGGGGCTGCAATTTAAATGATAGGGTTGAAATAGTAGGTCATATTTAATTATTAGATTAATTTAGACACTTTTGTATTTTTTTCTTTAGTCACAATATGTAGAAACCTAATATATTCCATATAAACTGAGCCCCATATTTTCTTCCTGGGTGAAAGCATAATTGAAAATTTTGCATTCTATAACAATTAGAGAAATTCATTCTTTCATTTGAAGATACAGAGTTATTAGCGTTTCCTTCTCTGTACAAGTAGAATGGACAGACATTTAGAAGTGTGGACAGAGTGCTAGTTCAAGAGCTTGTGCCTAATTTTGAACTGTTCCAAGAGTTTCGACTGCAAAAGTCAGATTTCTGCCAGCAAATTCAGTTTGGTTTCAACAACCAAATGCTGCTGGTCTAGAACCAATCTGGTGATGTTAGAGGCTTGGGGCATGCGGTATTTTATCACCAGCCATTTCCAAGGCTGACATTATAATAAGACCCGAAGAGTACAGCAAGTTTTTAAAGTTAATATTGACAAAAAACACAACTAATATCACAATGATGAATCAATAACGTGAGGAAGAAACCATTTTACTAGCAAATGACTGGAGCTACTTTAAAAACGATACCAGTAAAACTCCATTTGAGCAGTTACACACTTATAATTAAGTAAAAATATTTCTTACTGATGTTGATCACCCCTGTGAAGTGTACTCTCCAGGAGTCCTATACATTTTTACTTTATATTATATACTTTATATTGTATTATTTTAATTTTACTTTAACTTTTCATAACTTAAATCTCCTTAATTTTTTTTGTGAATAACATTTCCATAATTATTGAGCTGTTAGTGTGTTGTTATATATATATATATATATATATATATATACACACACACACACACACACACACACAATGACATTTTCACACATTAAACCTTGAGTATCGGATTCATTCCCTAAGTCCCTGTCCTGTACAGTGGTCCTCTAAATCATGCTTTTATTTTAAACCCAAACCTTTTAATGAGAATAATGGGGCTAATGAAATACTTTATTACATTTCTGAAACCTATTGGATATTTGATCATTTTTCAAAACTTGACTTTTTTAATTTGCCATGACTTTTCCAGGAGTTTTGATAAATCTGAAGGATTTATCAAAAATATGTTCTCAAAGCCAGAAGTACACCTTGTAAAATCCTCTACAACCGTCTTTATTTGTATGCTGTGCATCACCACTTTTCCCCAACTATCCCCCCAGTGCTCACCCGGTGTGGGGGGTTATGAATCAGAGCTCTGTAGAAACAGGTGGTTTGTGGGTAGAGGGCCAGCACCAGCTGATCTTTGCTGAACAGTGACTCAGGATCTGTCTCTGGGTTGGCTTTCCACTGTGGCAGTGGGATAATTCTTCTTCGACTTAAAGTGTGTCTCCTAGAGCAAGAGAGGAGAGTATAGTCAGGGGAGAGAACACACAGCAATGCGATATACACTTGGAATGAAGCATGATGAAAAAAAATCTAAGTAAACAAAGTTTTAGGAAAATAATCCATGACAGGGTGGAGTAATGTAACCCGATTCAAAGACGAGTTACTGTTTCCACTCTGATTTTTTTCCCAATAACAACATGTCCTTGAGTGTTTCATTCCTCTTACACCACAGCAATTTACCAACAATTATCATTTTCAATTTAGTAAAAAACACACCACCACATCATAGTTGTAACTGTTTTAAGTTACAATTGATGACATGGAAATCTGTGAAACAAGTTAGTTCCTCTTATCACTTGAGTTATAACAGCTGTAAACAGTCATTCCCTCACCAGCTTCTCTATTATTACTATTTCTCCCTCTCTTTTTATCGTTACTGAGAAACCGAAAAGTCATCAGACCTGAAGACTTTCCCGTGGGGGAAATCTTACTGATGTTAACAAAGTGCTGACACTGGAAACATCTTCCTTAAATATTAAATAAACATCTCTTTACAGAAAGCTTCACCATATCAATGATTATACAGTTGCAATCAAAATGATTAAAACCCCATTGCTAATCAGGTTTAACTGTTAAAATTTACAGATGTTCAGCTGTTTGCACTGAACAACTCAACAAAAGCAATTGAAATAGTTCAACACAACGAATGCTTCAAGTGGTTTCCCCAAATTCAACTGAAAATGCAACTTATAATGATTTCTCCAGTTTCAGAATTATTCAACCCCTTCATGGCAAACATCTTTAGTAATTAGTAGAGCACCATTTTGCTGTTATGACCTGCAGCAAACGAGATGCATCATTCTGTCAGTGTTCCTGAGGAATCTTAGCCCATTCCTCATGAGCAACGGCCTTCATTTCAGTAATATTCTTGGGTTTGTGTTCTGCTACTGCCTTCTTCAAATCCCACCAGATATTTCTTCCAGGACTACTTCTGCAATCAAGCCTGGGTGGAATTTGAGATATGCTTGGGATCATTGTCCTGTTGGAAGGTATAACGACGGCCAAGCTTCAGCTTCCTCACAGACGGCATGACATTTTCTCCTAGGATTTCCTGATTCAATGAATACGTCTTGCCTTCCACATGCTGCAAGTTTCCAGTTCCAGAGGATGCAAAGCAGCCCCAGAGCATCACAGAGCCTCCACCATGCTTGGCGGTGGACAGTGTGTTCTTTCTTCATTCTTCTTCCTCCAGACATACCGCTCATCCATCGTGCCGAAAAGTTCCAGTTTTGTTTCATCGCTCCACAGAACAGAATCCCAAAACGTCTGTGGTTTATTTATATGATTTTGACCCAACTTTTCTGTGCTTTTGGGTCACTAGTGGTGTACGTCTTGGAGTTCTGGCATGGAAACCTTTTGCGTTTAGTTCGTGCCTTACTGTGCTCACTGAAACCTCAGTGCCGGTTGCCACCAAGTCTTGCTGCAGGTCTTTTGCAGTCACTTGAGGGTTTTTCCACAAACTGCCTTCTTAGAAATCTGGTTGCAGCCGTTGATAGCTTTCTTTTTCTGCCCCTTCCAAGTAGTTTACACTCAACAAACCCCTAGCCAGTGCAGGTATTTCATGTGTGCCAGCACAAACACACCTGGTAGAAATAATGAACCCTTGATTAGTTGCACTGGGCGTGCTTGAGACAACACCTGTTTTGCATATTTGTGCTGTTGTGAAGGATTCTATTCAGGGGGTTGAATAATTTTGATACTGGAGAAATCATTATAAGTTGTCATGGTGGAACAGGTTTGGGCCTCTTACTTGCAGTGAAGGGAAATTGTAGTACTACAGCATACAAAGACATCCTATACAATTGTGTGCTTCCAACTTTGTGGCAACAGTTTGGAGAAGAACCACATAGGTGTGATGGTCAAGTGTCCACAATCCTTTGGCCATATAATACATGTTGTTCTCTGCTAAATAACAGCATCTTTTTGAATCTGTATATTAGGTGGAACTTCCACCATACAAGTCCTTGTGAGTAAGTTGCTGCTATAGAAATGAGGATTGAATTTGAATTACAGCCGGCAATACTGTCATAGCTGCTATAGAAAATGACTCAACACCTTCTGATCAATCAGGTTTGAGAATTTAACAGCACTGTGGTATAAATGCAAATATTAGAGATGCCACTTACTCCTTTCCTTCCTCATCAATGTCATCGACTTCATACCTAAGACAAGAATGTAGACATCCATGAAGTTAGATTCAGAACCCAACTATAAGTAGCAGATAAATTTCTGCTTAACTTTTACCATTTCTTAGTGTTACTTGTCAGTTGCTTAATCACAGCAAATCGAGCTGGAAGGTTTAATTGGTGGATAGTTACTTGTTGGTGGAATGGTTGTAGCTGACCACTTCAGCCAGGATCCACTGTTCATCACCATCCACCGCTTTTACCCGAGCTGCCACCTTATCCCCCTGCTTAGCCACGTAGTCACTGCTTGCAGGTGTCGCTCCACACAGAGGGGGTGGACTAAAGCAGAGAAACAACAGGAACAGGATTACATTTCACTACTCCACTGTTTGGATAATCAAAGGATGGAAAAGTGGAGAAAGCAAGCCAGTACCTTTCACCCGGTTTGCCGATCCATAATGGAAGCGTCATTGCAGATTGCTGTAACAGGGTCATCAGAACACCTCTGCGCATGGTCTTCCTGGGTGGGTCACTGTCGCTGTACACCCCTGCCATCCTTGCAGCTGAGAGATAAGAAAGATGCGGAGGCCATGTGTGTCAGTCAGCTGTTATCAAAAGTACTGAAATGTCCCCCCCACAATACCAAAGGTTCCAGTAACAATGACATCTCTAAGGACAAATTCTATTGGTTCCCACTTTTCCTAGCTGTGATTTTGAATATGCAGTGCATAAACACCTAAACATTGGCACCTAAACACATACTGTATTTTCCGCACTATAAGGCGCACCTAAAAAACTCAAATTATCTCAAAAGCCGACAGTGCGCCTTATAATCCGGTGCGCCTTATATATGGACCAATATTGAGCCACAACAGGTCTCGCAACTACGGTAAGCAGCCGCCGACTTCATTTTCTTCCACGTGTGGCAGGGACAAGGTGCATCTGAGGATTTGTTGCATCAACTACGCCACCTAGGGGACGGGAGGCCGGCCCCCAGGACAATGAACTAAACTAGATTAACCCCTAAGGGTAATTCGAGCACACAGGTTCGTAAACTCAAGGAGCCGGAGACATGCGTTACATCAACGATATTTATTCCAACAAAACACATTAATTATTATAAACCCACAACCGAACAAACAGCTAAGATTCTACCTCAAAAAGAGTCATTTAAGAAAATAGGAAAACAAGCAGTGCTTACCTGTTGAGCCAGCGGTTTCACCTACACGCACACCAAAGCTACCGGTATCCCACGTCACTAACCAGGAAGTCCTTTCACTGACTGAAATACTACTCCAGGACACGCCCCCCTCAAGATGACTCACGGGGAAACCCATTTCACCACACACGCGCGGTGCATGCTGGATATATACCGGTATATATATTTCATTTCCATTTGTTTTTTATGTAAAGACCCCAAAATGGCTCTTATTAAGAGACACGCATATGACGCGGAGTTTAAACTCAAGGCGATCAGTCACGCAGAAGAACACAGGAATACAGCAGCAGCAAGAGAATTTAACATTAACGAATCAATGGTGCGAAAATGGAGGAAGCAACAAGATGACCTACGCCAAGTAAAGAAGACTAAACAGAGTTTCCGAGGGAATAAAGCGAGATGGCTACATTTGGAGGACAAACTCGAACAGTGGGTTGTTGAACAGAGAGCAGCAGGTATAAGTGTCAGTACAATCACTATTCGAATTAATGCACACCGCTGCTAGCGTAACTTGGCATTAATGACTTTAAAGGCGGTCCTTCTTGGTGCTTTCGGTTTATGAAAAGACGTAATCTCTCCATCCACTTCGAAGAGACAGAGCCGGGCATGTTGGATCCCGTATTTGCCCAACTGTTTAATTCGGACACCGAAGAAGAAGAATTCCAGGGATTCGTGGATGAGGAATAACTTAGTAAAGTGAGCTTTATGTGTTTATTTTGTGTGTTGTGTGATTTTAACGTTTGAGCAACGTTGAGGTATTGATATATTGTTATCGCTTTGCACTATTTCGAGTGTTACTATATTGTGATTATTATTATTATTGAATCGAGGAAAAGTCCCCCCCCCCCACTATGTGGGGTATATTAACATTGCACTACATGTTTTACCTTAAACTACACTGGGTTGTAATTTATTAATAAAGTTGAACTGACCTATCTGACTGTTTTGTTGACATTCCCTTTAGCGCAGCTCCATCTAATTGATGCATAACGTAACCCCCAGCCTCTACTGTAGCGTCTATTGTATGCGCCTTATAATCCGGTGCGCCTTATATATGGACAAAGTTTTAAAATAGGTCATTCAATGAAGGTGCGCCTTATAATCCGGTGCGCCTTATAGTGCGGAAAATACGGTACACAGACACACACTTTGAATAACTTACCAATACGTCTCTCCTCCAGCAGTGATTTAATTTCTGCAATCTTGTCAAGGGCATGGCGCAATATACTTTGGAAAAAAACATGGAAAATGTCAGACATCACTACATATCAACTGAGTTACATTTAGAGATGTTACCAACATAGTAAAGCCGTGTATTCAATACCACAAGGTGGAGCTCTTATATTACAGTCCCCCTAAGTACGAGCCAAATAAAATAGACATTTGTGTAGTTTTTAATTTGTGGGTTTTATCTTTTGCAGATGAGTCGATGCCTAGAGCAAGGTTCAACTAAATTGTGCTTACAGATTTTTGGCAGATGAATGGTGCATGTGTACTATATTGTAGTTACCTGCATTCAGCCTCTGCATCTGCTTTTGCAGTGGTGTACAGTCCACGCAGCTTTGTCCGATAGTATGGAGAAGCTGGGGAAAGAAAAAGTTCTGATGTTCTTGTGTATTGCTAGTGAATACAGCAAAGCTTTAAAAATTATTTTAAAAATCAGAAATGCTGTTAATGTATGATAAAGTAGACTCACTTTTGTTTTCTGTCTGCATCCTTTCATGTGTTTTCTGGATGTTGAGTAGGTTGTGTTCACTACGTGAGCGCTCCTCCTGAAAATCAGTGAATTGGTGAACAAGGGGTTAAAAAAAATACACCACAGGACAACGATTCCACATGTTTGACTATAATTTACAACATGCTTTTACAAACAGCCAGGCAGAAAGTGCTGTGGAGGAAGCTGCTTTTTAGTATTCGGCAAATGGAACGGTTAGCATGAAAAGCTCGCATTTTGTGTGTCTGAACAGTGTATTTATTTGCACCTAGAATTAAATGAATCAGAAGATATGCTACTTTGCTAGACTCAAAACGTCTAGAAAAGAAAGGCACAAAGAATTGGGAAAGTGTGTAAAAAGGTCACATTATCGCAAGCAAATATTGACATTCAAGGTGGGTCCAGATTCATACACAGGATAATAATAAAACAATCAGAGTAGAACCTAATGATTACATTTAAACTACCAAATAGACTGATATTAAAAAGTGTTAGCGCTAATAAACTGTGCAACTCATTTCCAGAGCTTGTTTTCCACCTGAATTCCCATGTTGATGTGTTTGTTGTACTGATTAACGTACAGTTACTGCTGTTTATATTTCCTGTGTGCCTTGGCTTTCTTGTAGTAAGCTACCCATCTGTTGTCATTATGTTTACATTTATTTGTCCTTATTCTACTACATCTATTCATTCTGATTTAAGAATGCTTTATTTTGCTATATTTATTTTGCCCTACTTTTGTCGCAACTGTTATATTTATCATGGGTTTTTCTAGAAACATCGAGTTTGAGAAATAAGAGGTCTTTTTTTTTCTTCTTCATAAAACAAAAAACGAGCAAATAGTTATTTTCAAAAATCTAACCCTAGGCACCATATTTTCTTTTTTGTACAAACTTTGTTATAGATGTTTATTTTACGACTTCTACATTATCGGGTCAGTCCAAAAAACATTTTAGATGACCAAACATTAGTTTTCCAGCACATAATTAAATGTTAAAGAAAAATGTTTGTATGCCAATAAAGCAGCACTTTTCAGATAAAAAAAACCCAAAAGACATGCACACACACAATGAAGGCTGCTGGGTTTTTGCTGCAAAAATAAGACGCAAGTGTGACATTCAAAGTCTCCAGAAGAACCGTGTCTGGTTCTGCAAGATGCTCAGTAAAACTTACAGCTCATTTCCTTACAAAACTGCACTAATTATTCCTCAGACTACTCGTTTTTTTTTTTTAAGCAAAGGGTTGTCACACTAAATATTGACTTTATAGTAGTTCAAGCCCCAGCACTGTTGGCCCCTTGAGCAAGGCCCTTAACCCTCTCTGCTCCATGGGTGCTGTATCAAGTCTGACCCTGCGTTCTGACCACAACCTCCTAACACACTGGAGTATATGAATAAAACAATTTCACTGTGCTGTAAAGTGTATGTGACCAATAAAGACTCATTTAGAAACATTAAATTTCATTATTATTATTTTTTTTAAATTAAACACATCTTTGCTCTGCAGCATTTCTTTGCACGTGCCCAAGACTTTTGCTGCTACATATGATTCGGTGAATGATGCGGTCCTATATCCTTGATGTAGCCGGGGTGTGTTTGTTTACCTGGGTTTGTTTGATTAGTTGATGGAGCTCAGTCAGCAGCTCAGCAATTTTGGTATCTGCAGACACTAAAGCCATTGAGCCTGCAACAAAACAGTGCACAAGTTTCATTTTTTTCTTTTCTTTTCACTATTAGGATGGTGATCCACACAGTCAACTCCTGAGTAAAGGAAATCACCTTGAGTGGAGATGCGAGACAACAGACACTGCATGTGTGATTTCTTTTATTTCCCAATGCATTACTGTACAGTACAGGGACAGCATAGGTGCATTGCTCTACACTGACACACCTTGCTCTAACACTTCTATATCTTGCATACAACACAGAGAATCTACAGTGCACTTGAAAGCATCTGCACTATGCTCTAGTCCTAAACCGATCAGCTCGTTCTCAGTCGCTACATGAGAATGAACGTTAACGCGCAGCCTCGAGGATGAGATGAACACTGCTAGCATTAGCCTTAGCATTAATCCGTATGAGCACACTTACATAAGAAACAAATAAAACTTAAAGCGCTTCTAAATTTACTGTCTGTCCTAATAACGCTATGTCCTAATTGCTATGCATTCTCAGTGCGTAAAATGTTTTTTTTATTAATTAAACACCAAGAGCTGTACCTCTGTTTAGAAGCTTTATTTACGGTTTTGAATCAGGGTTAGTTAGCTAATGGAGCAGGCCTTATACGGGAGCCTGAGAGGGACAAGCTGAACAGGGTTATGTTTTGAAAACGCGTTCCGCAGGTCAATATTGAATACCCAATGGAACAGAAATGTATGAAGTATTCCAGTGACTATGCAAACTTAAACCGTTACAGTGATCTATATACAATATGTTTTTGTTGTTGTTGTTTTTTTTAACGTTTTAATGATGTTGAAGGGACTATAATGAGCATTTAACATCTCTACACATGATTCACCCTGATTAAAAATGATGGTATGAATGAATGACAAGTGTGACATGCCAATTGAAAAGCCCACATGGCATTAAATTTCACAGGGAGATATTCAATGTGCATCGTCATAATTATATAACAGTAGTCAAACCTGTCAAAATATACGATAATAATCGAAACGCAAAAACTATCATTAAATATTTATCAATAACATCAGCTGAGATAGGTACACTCAGAAAAAAAGAAAACAAACAAACAAACAAACAAACAAACAAAAAAACAGTACTTTTCCTTGTTGCTGGAGATGTCACATTCTAACATATTTTGTACCTTTAGTATGTATCTTTTACCTATAGGTGAATGGAGCATATATTTTAGATTTTACTCTAAAAAAATTATCACAGTACGTTCATGATATTTCAGAACATTATAAAGGTGCAGGTTGTCCCCATTTCTGCATAAAAGATATTAAAGATATTAAAGACACAAAAATATGTGCCCTTGTGGGTACTACCTCAACGAAGCAAATGTAATATTTTTCCTGACAGTGTAACAGTGCACAAACAACATTCACAGATACCATATTTTCCTCTCATATTAGACATAATACTCCAAATCTGTGTAGTTGGCTCATATGCATATGTAATGCTCCACAAATCAGTTTAAGAAAGTACTGGAAGAAATGGAAAAATGTGCCTTGTGGTTGTATAGAAAGCTCTGATTAAATAAAATGCAGTATAGCAGCCTATAATAAATGATTACATTAAAGGTACTTCTTACTTTATCATTGAATGTGTAAGTTTCAAGGGCAAATTAAATGTCTTCTATATTAGCTTATACAGTATATGCTTCCTCCTCATCCTCCTCCTCATCACCATCCTCATTATAAATAGAAATGGTTTGTTGGTGGAACTGTGATATGAGGTTCTGTACAAGTTAAGAGTCAAAGTAGTCTTTACTTTAAGATCGTTAAACTGCGTTACTATATTGAACTAGGTAGCTGTTAGTGTACCTTAGGGGAATCAGGATCACCATATTGATGTTTTAGACACTGATTCTTCATAAAACATGTCTTACCTTTCACAGAAACAAACAGCTCAGATGTTGAAAAGAGGTTTCCATGGAAGCAGTTACTACAGATAAATGAATGAATGAGAAATGGCATTGCCTACATCTACAAAAAAAATCACTATTATTTTTGAGCCAATCCGGAGCAAATTTAGCAAACAAGGACAAAAAACAGCTACTGTACTACAGAATGCTATTTATCTATCTATCTTCTGATGTTAGACTGTAAAACTGTTCTTAATATTCATTCAACACATCATCTCATGTTTGCACATGTATGCAGAGGCACATGGATTAGCCTTACAAACCACTCCAATCGTTAAAGTAGCAACAGACTGAAGAACTCTACACAGCATTGAATGTTTTTGTGTTTTCAGTCTAGCCAAGAACATACCTAGCATGCCTGAGAAAGTGTTCAAAGAGAAAAAAGAAGAGAAAGTATTAGATTCATTGATTAGATATAGATACTGTATATAATCTACAAAAATAAATCGGTCATGGTGAGAGTGCAAAGTATGATGCAAAGTTAATTTTAAACAGGGTTGTCTCAGATCAGGGTGGCTCTGACCTCAGTCTAACTAGAAAGAGTGATAGAGGAATGTTTTTATAGCATAAAGCTGCTAGTTGAGGACTGCTTAGCTGAGCTTATAATGCAAATATTTACTGTACCAAGTCCGTCACCCTCACATGACTTCAGTTATACTTAGAGCCAAGAACCAGATCATGAGAAAACCAAGAGGAAAGAGAAAACACAAGTGCTGAGAACAATAAACCATAGAAAGGAAATATCTATAAGTAAATATCTGTATTTATAAGTATCTATAAGATTATGCCCAGGTGTTTTTCAGAACATCTAGAAATAAAAAATAAAAAACAACAACAAAAAGAACTAATTAGATTAAAAAAAAGCAAAAAAAAAAAAAAAAGCACTAACTTCTGGTGTGTATGTGAGCTGGAGAGACCGAGGCAGACACTTAGTAGGAGGAGTTGTACAGTTTGTCCTTCGGATGTTGAGCTGTGCTTTGGAAATGAAGCAGAAAATATGCAGAGGAGTATCTGCTGTGTACACACACTGTACTCATAAACACATGGTGCAGATTGTGCTGTGGAATATTCTAGACTTAAGCACTAAAACTCACTCCCTCTGTATTTTTCACCATCACTGTGGTCAGACCCAAAACACAGGACATTTACAGGAAGCCACATCATTTCTCTAAAAATATACAACAAAGAACTGTGCAGTTGAACATTACTCACTGAATGTGAATCAGAAAAGCATCTACATGTCTATCAAAACACCACAGAAAGTATGTGTAATATAAATGTGTCACATTTTCAGTGTGTCACGTTTTCCATGCTCTGCACGCACTCAGTGTAAACTCACAGGACTGGATGTAGGGCAGAGTTACATACACTGTTGTAAGGTTACCTTTCAAAACAAAGTATTTTTTTCAAGGTTACACAATAAAAACAGAGTTTAGTTTAGTTCTGATTAAAAAGGGATTAGTTTAGATTAAAAAAAAAACAGTTTCACATGCTTATACAGACGGGTGACAAATTCAAATGGGAAAAAATAAGGTGTTGGGTCACCATAAGGCTTATGGTGACCCAACACTTTATTTTTTCCCATTTGAATTTGGCATTTGGCATTATGGCATAAGCCATCAGAACAACTTCTTCAAGTTTTTCAGCTACAGTGAGGGAAAGAAGTATTTGATCCCCTGCTGATTTTGTACGTTTGCCCACTGACAAAGAAAAGATCAGTCTATAATTTTAATGGTGATTTATTTGAACAGTGAGAGACAGAATAACAACAAAAAAAATCCAGAAAAATGCATGTCAAAAATATTATAAATTGATTTGCATTTTAATTAGGGAAATAAGTATTTGACCCCCCCCTCAATCAGAAAGATTTCTGGCTCCCAGGTGTCTTTTATACCGGTAACGAGTTGAGATTAGGAGCACACTCTTAAAGGGAGTACTTCTAATCTCAGCTTGTTACCTGTATAAAAGACACCTGTCCACAGAAGCAATCAATCAATCAGATTTCAAACTCTGCACCATGGCCAAGACCAAAGAGCTCTCCAAGGTTGTCAGGGACAAGATTGTAGACCTACAAAAGTCTGGAATGGGCTACAAGACTATTGCCAAGCAGCTTGGTGAGACGGTGACAACAGTTGGTGCGATTATTCGCAAATGGAAGAAACACAAAAGAACTGTCAATCATCCTCGGCCTGGGGCTCCATGCAAGATCTCACCTCGTGGAGTTGCAATGATCATTAGAACAGTGAGGAATCAGGAATATATATGCCTGTCTGAAGTTTGCCAATGATCATCTGAATGATTCAGAGGACAACTGGGTGAAAGTGTTGTGGTCAAATGAGACCAAAATGGAGCTCTTTGGCATCAACTCAACTTGTCGTGTTTGGAGGAAGAGGAATGCTGCCTATGACCCTAAGAACATCATCCCCACCGTCAAACATGGAGGTGGAAACATTATGCTTTGGGGGTATTTTTCTGCTAAGCGGACAGGACAACTTCATCACATCAAAGGGACGATGGACGGGGCCATGTACCGTCAAATCTTGGATGAGAACCTCCTTCCCTCAGCCAGGGCATTGAAAATCGGTCGTGGATGGGTATTCCAGCATGACAATGACCCAAAACACACGGCCAAGGCAACAAAGGAGTGGCTCAAGAAGAAGCACATTAAGGTCCTGGAGTGGCCTAGCCAGTCTCCAGACCTTAATCCCATAGAAAATCTGTGGAGGCAGCTGAAGGTTCGAGTTGCCAAACGTCAGCCTCGAAACCTTGAAGACTTGAAGAAGATCTGCAAAGAGGAGTGGGACAGAATCCCTCCTGAGATGTGATTTCTAAAATGTCAGTCCAAAATCTTCCATAGATATTCAACTGAGTTGACTGTGAATGCCATCTTAAATGATTTACATTGTTTTCATCCTCATTAAACCAGTGAGCTATTGTGCCCTGTGGATGGGGGTGCTATTATCGTGGAAGAGACCACACCCATCAGGAAATTCTATAGGATAAACACTGTATCACTGTAAATGCCATTGTATTAACACTGTAAATGCCATAGGATAAACACTGTATCGCTGTAAATACCATTGGATAAACACTATAAATGCCATAGGATAAACACTGTATCACTGTAAATACCATTGGATAAACACTGTAAATACCATTGGATAAACACTGTAACACTGTAAATGCCATAGGATAAACACTGAGATTATTATGCAAAATGTAGGTGCAAGAAGGACAGAGGAATGACACTACTATGTGTTGTTAGGAAAGATGATCTCTTGTAGAACGCAGTGAGAAATTCCTCAACAAAATACACTTTTATGTTGGTATGGAATATATTTACAGAGAAAGGGAGATTTGCTGCTGTGTTTGAAAATCTGAACTGAATTCTTGGCTGTATGCATGACGTTTCAATAGACAGTAATCTCTACATTCCCAAGTTTTGTGCCAGCATGAGACTCATTTCTAAAATTATAAAACGGGGAGAAACTAAGAAACTACAATCTAACATGGTAACAATAGAAATAGGGTAGCTTTGTAATGATATGCAGTGATGTTTGATGGGCCAAGTGGAAAAAACTCTTAATTCATATTTAGTAAACGATTTGTCCTTGTCCTGGTTGTTGTGGATCAGAAGCCAATCCCAGGAACTCTGGGCGTGTGGCAGAAACACACTCCAGATAGGACACCTTTCCACCATTCACACACTCGTTCACATCTGTGGGCAAATCACCTACTACAGTGCTTTTAATTGGTGGCAGGAAATCAAAGAACCCAAAGAAAAACCACACAGATACAAGAGAACATGCAAAGCTCCACACAGACAGTAACCCAAGCTTACGATCGAACCACGGACTGCAACCAAACCATGTTAACAAAATGCCTCCTATAGCATTACAAAGCCAGCTGTTTTTATTTTAACTTGTCATCCATCTGTAAATGCACTTTGCCATTATGCAATTATTTACTGTACTATTTCGGTTGCTGTGCACAATTATTCAGTTCCCCTGTACCCTGTGTATCAATGGAAAGAGTCCACAAGTACAAATCATGCATAACAAAAGATGGATATAAAAATTGTACGCCTATAATTTTTAAATTGACTGTTGAACAACACATTTACATTTACATTTATTCATTTAGCAGACACTTTTATCAAAAGCGACTTACAATGAGGAAATACAAGCAAAGCGATGTCAAGCAGAGAACAAAACAAGTTATGCAACCATACAAGAACCATTAAATGAGTTCCAGAAGAAGCAAAGTGCACAGAGTAGAGGTGTAAGTGCCAATGTTTTTTTTGTGTTTTTTTTTTAGGGGTTGGTTAGGTGTTCACGGAAGAGGTGAGTCTTTAGCTGTTTCTTGAATATGGTGACAGATTCTGTGGTCTGGATTGAGGTTGGAAGGTCATTCCATCACTGAGGAACAGTTATAACAATAGCGTGTTGCATTGCCTCTGCAACTGTCACACCCTGGTAATGCTGCAGACATTGCCACTTAAAGACTTCTGACTTAAAACCTGTCATCCATTTTTTCTCATTTGTAAGTCGCTTTGGATAAAAGTGTCTGCTAAATGAATACATGTAAATGTAAATGCATATATTATTATTATTAAAACACTCACCTTTTAAAACCACTTATTCAACTACTATCATCCAACACCCAAATATAATCTGAAGTATGGAGTTGCACAGTTATCTCATACTTGCCAGTCTCCATTCAGGTGAGGATCTGTGCAATTTGTCTTTAACTGTGCAATTATGATTATATGGATAATGCAGTTTTGTCTCTATTGTTGTGATGCTGTTGTGGGAGAACATGCAATAAGAATAAAAACATATTGTACACTGTACTTGTGCACATGGCAACAAAAACTTGAAACTTGAACCTGATCATCCATCCATCCATCCATCCATCTTCTATACTGCGTATCCTGTTCAGGGTCACGGGGAACCTGGAGCCTATCCCAGGGAGCATCGGGCACAAGGTGGGGTACACCCTGGACAGGGTGCCAATCCATAGCAGGGCACAATCACATATAGTTTTATGTAAGAAAATTCTGGAATTCATCTTTAAAATGTATATACAAGCTGTGTAAAAACAACAACCACAAACAAAACAAACCACCATCAGTCTGTCAATAGAATGATCACATGGGAATTGGCCGAACACACACAGGTGTGATCAAGAGAGAAAAATATTACCAACTGTAATCAAACCTAAACTTGGCATGGATATGGACAGAGGAGGAATAGACCCATTGCTCAAAACAGAATAAAACAGAAACACCATTTTCATCCCTGAACGAAAGAGAAACAACTTATTCAACACTTTCTGAAGTGAAATGTACTCTACACTAACTACAACTTGATTCAGTCACTGTAAAAACAGTACAGTCCAAAAACAAACAAGGTCATCCGATAATGGTATCTTTCTGGATATGGGAAGGGCTCTTTAATGAAACATTAACTCCAACCTGATGCAACTTTGGGACTAAAGGAGGAAAGGAGGAGCTGCTTCTCGTTATATAAAGCCTGGCAGACAAAGAACAACATAAACAACCCAGAGTGGAGCCTGCAGAGCCACATCTCCACCAAGCTTCGTCTTTATTTGAACTGTTCTTGCATTTTTCTAAGTCTATAGCACATCTTGTAAGTGTAGCTAAGCAAAATGAGTCACGTCGACGTTAAGAACCTGAAGCCCACTACCTTTGAGGACGAATACTACGACGAATATGATTATTACAATCTGACAGACAGATACACGGGTAAGTTATTAACAGACTTGAACAAACTTTAAACCACTTTTAACTATTTGTATTCCAGTCTGATTTTGTTTATCCATCGACTTCCACATCTGTTTTAGGCTCCTCTAAACCCACTTTCTGCATTCATGTCTAGATTAGTACAGATACACTGATGTAGCAATGACTGTAAATAATATTTCCTGGAACATAAACATCTCTTCAAGTCGGAATTGCAAGTAATCCTCGGAAAAAAATTTTTTTTCCCCGAGTTATATAGCCTTTACTCTTTTTAATCAGGGCACAGTTCATTCTTTACTGTTAGAAACAGTCTAATTCTTTCATTTTAGTTGTACTATACTACAACATCTGGATCATACCCATTATTCTTTTTAAGGAAACTTCTAAAATAGCCCGGGATAAAATGTACAAAACTAAACTAACTAAAGTGAACATAACATTGAACACAAAAACGTCATAACAACGATTTCGCAATTGAAAACAGGATAATCACGTGAAGGCAGCATGAATCTAGTGTTTTGATATTTGTACTCGAAGTAGTTAATAGTATGTCAGAAAAGTCCTCCATGCAACCCTATCTTATGAGTAGCGGATTATACTGCCATAGTGCTTATTTATTTATTTATTTATTTATTTATATATTTTTTAGTATAGTTGCATGCTGTATTTAAGAAGTAGCTGTAGCAGGCTTTTAAACTGGTTCTTAATGTGCGTGCGCTGTGCTGTGTGACCGCTAGAGGGCGCGAGCCGCAAAGGCAGGACGAAGAAGGAGGCTTGCTGCAACACTAACCGCCACAACCCCGCAGGCCACGAGCGCAAAATCGTCGAGAAGCTCCAGAACGCTGAGAAGAAAGCCAAAGAGTGAAGCAACAGGTAAATCAACAACATTTGATTGATCGTAAATAAACAGCTCGCGTGCTGCGTGGACGTGAGCTTAAGTATTTAAAAACAGTTATGAACAGGGGTTTTCTTTCAGATTTGTTCGGACGGCTTGATCTGGAAACTGACTTGTGGCGCCTTGGCGTCGGATTTCAAAAGGCAGAAGATGATGGAAGTGCCCTCCGGTTCTGGTGAAAGGTGGCTTTTCTGATACTACCCTCAGTGGCCGGTCTGAGGTTATGCAGGGTTTGGACGTGCGCGTGCGAAGCACACCTGAGCAGGTGGACGCAAAGCGCATTGACTAGCGCGTGATGGATGGTCCATGATGCTATTTGTCTTCGTGTTTTTGAACACATGTTTTTATAATACTAAAAATATTAAAACTGGTGAGAAATAAAGATATTTTACAAAACCGCTTCAGTTCTTTGTTAAATACGGCAGTGGAATTCAAAGTGGGGGCCGCCAGGGGGCGCCCGGGGGCCTCAACAATTTGGTGTGAAAAATAAATTCTTACTCTCAGACAACCACACACACACACACACAAATTCCTAATGTAATGTAAAGATGGAAGATGTAATTATTTAAAAAAGGTGATATATTCAGAAGTCTGTATATTTAATCTGTTTTAAAGACATCTTGCAAAAGGGGGGCCTCAGTCAAATGTTTGCCATTTGGGGGGCCTTGCCCTGGAAAAGTTTGGGAACCCCTGACATACGCAAATGTGCACAAGGATGCTGGTTTTACTTTACAGATTTAGATGGAAAGATCTTGTAGGCAATATTTTTACATTCTTGATGCATTTCTTTTTAGATGTTAACTTGGCAGAAACGGGTCAATTAGTATTAAATATTCACTGGAGCTATCCTAGGCTTATATAATGACATTAGGGTGTTTTCACAAGTTCTTTTGAAAAGAAACATACCTAGTCTTGTTAAAGTGGACCCAAAAGGGAACTAGCTGCAAATGGTCTCAGTGCTTTTGGTGTTCACAATACAGTTGGACTCGAAAGGGGACTGTTCATTTTCTGTAAATTTTTTAGCACTGGTGAGATCTCAGACCACCTGTTGTTTACAGCACAACTCATTTAGCATAGTTTAGTAGTGAATATGTGTATCACTGAATAGTTTAATTAAAAATGGTTGTTAATATGATGCTATCATTTGGATGAAAAACAGCAATAAAAAACAGATTTGAATTGAAATACCAGAAGCATTTTTGTTGTTGAGCCACCAAAGTCTCATGCTTCATGCCATACTGCTACTGGCAAATGTGAGTGGTTGGGGTAGATAAAATACTTACATATATTACACACATACTGTATACCTGTAGTATTATACAGTAAGTATTGTTCCTTTCACTGACATAATACTATTATTACTGCTGCCTAACAATTTAACCTAACTATGGCCTAACTGCTAGTGCCACAGTGGCTCTGTTAGCTTATCTGTCATGTTGCTACCTTACTTAACATGCTGACCTTGTTGTGGAACTACATGAACCCACGGAAACTCATTTGGTATGTTTTTCAGTGAGAGAAAACTGGAGATATGTATGTACTGCAACTCTCAAGTTCTTTATCTATAAAGCAAAATGTGGAGTAGGCTGCGAGACCATTTGTTATGTTCACACATATACAAAAAAAGCACTGAAAAGGACCAAGTATGAAAACACCTTTAAAAGCCTCAATAAAAACGGCAGTGTGCTTCCTTTAAAGGGTCCTCACTGTTGTAGTTTACATACTTCAGTTGGCAGTGACCAACAGATGGCAGTAGGCTAATATGAGTGGAGTAGTAAACAACATGCCAAAGCGGTAAGCCACAATATGGAAATGAGTGTCTCAGAGGGATTATCTAAAGTGCGACCGCATTTCATTTGGAGCATTTGAAAAAAAAAAAAAAAGGACAAGGAAGCTTGTTACAAAATGGGTTCTTGTACCTTTTCTTTCTCCAAAGAAATACAGAAGTGATTCATATGGATGAAACAAATTGAACAATGTAGCTTTGGTAAAACCCATTTAACCTTCTGGGTGTTAAAGCAGGAATTGTATTCTAACAATGAAAATTGTAGAAACATGAATACACAATGAATACAGAAAGAGAGTAACTGCACTCACTTCCATAGCTGAAAAAGTCAAATTTGAATAAAGCTCATGCACAGGGGATTCTCTTGACATTGGAGTGTCAGACTTACATTTACATTTACATTTATTCACTTGGCAGACGCTTTTATCCAAAGCGACTTACAAATAAGCAAAGCGATATATAAAGCAGGGAACAATACAAGTAGTGCTACTATACAAGATCCATTAATTGAATACCAGAGAAAGCAAAGTGCACAGAGTAGAGGTGTAAGTGCAGTGGGGTTTTTTTTCTCTAGGAGTTGGTTAGGTGTTCACGGAAAAGGTGGGTCTTTAGCTGTTTTTTGAAGATAGTGAGAGATTCTACAGTCCGGATTGAGATAGGAAGAGCATTCCACCACTGGGGAACGGTAAGCGTGAAGGTTCTGGAAAGGGCCCTTACTCCACGCTGAGTGTTAACTACTAAACGTCGGTCGCTAGTCGATTGCAGATTGTGAGAGGGAATGTATGCCTTCAGGAGAGAGTTGAGGTAGGAGGGTGCTGTTCCTGACAAGGTCTTGTAGGTGAACATCAAGGCCTTGAACTTGATGCGGGCAGCTACAGGAAGTCAGTGGAGGGAGATGAAGAGAGGTGTGACATGAGTTGTCTTGGGCTGGTTGAAGACAAGGCGCGCTGCAGCATTCTGAATCATCTGAAGGGGTTTGATGGAGCTGGCTGGGAGGCCTGAAAGCAGTGAGTTGCAGTAGTCCAGTTTAGAGATGACAAGAGCCTGGACTAGTATCTGTGTAGCCTGTTTGGTGAGGTATGGTCGGATTTTCTTGATGTTGTACAGGATGAACCTACAGGACCTTGCAGTTGCTGAGATGTGGTCTGTAAAGGTCAAGCCGTCATCAAGAATCACCCCAAGATTCCTGGCTGTCTTGGTTGGCATGAGTGTAAGTGAACTGAGCTGTACAGTGAAGTTCTGGTTGATTGAGGGATAGGCTGGGATGATGAGAAGCTCAGATTTTCCCAGGTTAAGCTGAAGATGGTGCTTCTTCATCCAGACCGAGATGTCTGACAGGCAAGAAGAGATGCGTGCAGAGACAGATGGGTCGTCAGGCTGGAAGGACAAATAGAGCTGGGTGTCATCAGCATAGCAGTGATAGGAAAAGCCATGAGACTCAATCACCTGACCGAGAGATGTAGTGTAGATAGAAAAGAGGAGTGGACCCAGAACTGACCCCTGTGGAACGCCAGTTGTGAATTGCTGAGTTTCAGAAATACCTCCGCTCCATGATACCTTGAAGGATCTGTCCGAAAGATAGGATTCCACCCAGCGTAGAACCGTTCCAGTGATGCCCAGGTTGGAGAGAGTTGATAGGAGGATCTGATGGTTCACAGTGTCGAAAGCAGCAGAGAGGTCAAGTAGGATGAGGACAGATGATCTAGAGGTTGCTCTTGCTAGTCGTAAGGCTTCAGTGAAGGAAAGCAGAGCAGTCTCCGTGGAATGGTTGCTCTTGAAGCCAGACTGCTTGGTGTCTAGGAGGTTGTTCTGTGTGAGAAAATTGTGGAGTTGATTAAAAACGGCTCTTTCAAGAGTTTTGGAAAGAAAGGGGAGGAGGGAAACAGGTCTGTAATTGTCAACTATAGCAGGGTTGAGTGATATTTTTTTAAGCAGTGGGGTAACCCGGGCTTGCTTAAATGAGGTAGGGTATGTGCCAGTGTGGGAGAGATGGATTGAAGAAGTTGAGAAGGGATAGGGTCAAGGGGACAGGTTGTGGGACGGCTAGAGAGGAGGAGTTTAGAGACCTCAGTCTCTGAGAGGGGAGAGAAGGAAGTCAGTTGGGAGTTACGTGGAGGAGGAGTCGGTCTATGCATGTCTGGGGTTGAGAACTATTTCCTGATTGATGTAACCTTGCTGGAAAAGAAAGTTGCAAAGTCATCTGCAGTGAGAGAGGTAGGGGAAGGGGGAGGAGGGGATTGCGATGGAAAGAGATGGAAGGAGGAGACAGTGAAGGGGGTGAGCGGAGAGAAATAGAGAACTGGATAAAGAAATGGTCAGAGGTGTGGAGAGGACTAATGAGAAGATCTTGGTGTTTATTTCCTGACAGCCATTAAGAGAACCAGTACATCAAAGCGACATTACCAGAGTAAATTTATCATGTCTGTAACGTACCTATGAAGCATGAACCAAAGTCAGGGTGTTTCCCCGATATGATTTTTGTATATTGTAGTGTATTCTCTCACTGTCGTCTTCCGTCGCCAGAGTTCAATTACAGTCAGGGACAGATCTAAGGCCACCATAGCCACCCCAGGATAGACCGGTCATTGTTCAGATTGAATTTTTTGAGGAACATTTTTTGGTGAACTCTTTACAGTCAAGACCATTTTTTTGAGTAGTTATTGACTGGATGATCGAAGGGGTCTTGAAGCAGTGTACAGGGTTGAGAAGATCACAAATATACTGTGGAGCAAGTCCATGCAAAGCTTTAAAAACAAAAAGCTAAATTTTAAAATCAACACCGAACTTGACCAGTAACCAGTGAAGAGAAACGAGCTCAGGTGTAATGTGCTCATGTTTTTTTTAGCGTCAGTCAGTAATCTGGCTGTCACATTTTGTACTAATTGCACACGAACAACAGTTGTTCTAGGCAAACCTAGATTGAGCGAATTACAGTTGTCTAACCTAGATATTATAAATGAATGAATAACAGTTTAAAGGTCCTTCTTGGAGAGCATCATCTTGATTCTAGCAATAGATCTTAACTGAAAGAAACTGCTTTTTACAACAGCACTAATCTACTTATCAAAGCACAGTGTGGAGTCGAAAATGACACCAAGGTTCTTTAAATTCTGGCTAGTTGACTACCATCTCAAGTCACAAGTCTAACCTAAACAAGTCTAACCAAAATAATATATAAGCACAAAGTTTTTTGTCCAGAATAATTAATGAGCACATCCCCATGAACCTACTGTTAAGATTATGGCATCTGTCACGATTCCCCCCATGCAGCAGCACACCTTGGGCGCTGGTGCGCATGCTGTTTCCGGGGCAATGTCATGTTTTCGCCCCCTCGGTAGCGATTGCGGGCTAATGATTGCTTAACCTGGGAAAAAGAACGTCGCTCATCCTGTCTGCGTGGCTGTAGTCCTTGCTCTGCCTCCCTGTTCAGCTAGAGACATTGCTCCACTTCCCTGCTCCGCCAAGAACAGCGTGCGGTTTCCTGGTGCTGTAGGGCAGTGGTCCCCAACCCGCGGGCCGCACAGAAAGCATCCCTCCCACCCAGAGAGCATGCCCAATTTTTCTCCTTTGGCTTCCAGCCACAGATGTGTGTGGCAGGGTGTAAGATAGGGATTTTCCATCGCACCACTCGGGAGCCACCTTAGGGTTTTGGATTGATCTGTTTATGAAAACCAGATGTCTGGAATATAATGAATGATGATGATGATGATGGTTATTATTCATGATTATTTATGTGGTTGATACGGGTTTTACCTCACTGTCAGGTATTTTATTCAAGAGATTGTATTTTAGACAATTTTTTTTAAATTAAACTTTAAACAAATTAGATTATTGACAAAATACAAAAGAGGAGACAAGCTCAGCCATAATACACTGAACATGGTTTAATGTAAAAAAAAAAAAAATCTGATATGTTGTAGCTGTATTTCATTGCCTTTTGTTTTATTTCTAAATGATATGTAGGCATTAATATAGAATGAGTAATATACGAGATTGTGTAAAAGACTGACACATTTAAAGAAATAATCTAAAATGAAGATGCCTTAAAAAATTATGAAGCTCCAATTTTCTAGGTATTCAAATAATCACTATATTGAGCAGAAGCACAACAAAGAAAAAAAAAATCACAATTTGCTTTTGCATTTAAAAGCACATGCATTCTTTTAGGTACACTGCCATGCAGTTTTCTAAGGAAACTGGTTAGTAGGTTGTTCAAGACTTCTTGGAGAACTTGCTATAGTTCTTTTGTGTATGCAGAAGTAAAATCCCAGACAGCATTGATGGTGTTTTTTCAGAAATGTGCTCTGTTGCTTAACAATGTATGAATAAAAAAAAATAAAATAAAAAAAGAAGTATGAGTATTTTCTAGAGCTAAACACCAAAATTTGGGCCAACTTCAAATATAACACAAAAGAGCACATTATAATAGTTCGCTGTATGGTATGAGTGTTTGTGTTTGTGTGTTTTTTGTCTAGTTTGCATATAAATTGTTTTAATAGTCTTAAACGATCAGCAATAGGTTTGAGTAGTTTACTGAGGACGTGGTAACTTTAAATTATATTATAAAAGCCAATTTATATGTATATTTCTAATGATTGGTAAATTCAGTTTTGATTTTTAGTTTTTTACAGTAGTTTAGCATTTAGAATTTTACTGTTGTACACTTCAGTTTCAAAATATATTTCATGTTCTTACACTTACAACATCTAACGTGACTTCATGAAGGCTTTACTGCAGTATTAGGAAAAGGTATAGAGCTGAAAATGATTAAAAAACAAATTCAAACAGAAATAGAAATGTCTAATACTTCATACGATCAATTTAAATATTAGTCCATTATAACTCGAATGTTGAAATGAACAGAGGCTGAAATATGCATGTGTGAAACAGTTATATTATCTAGCATCAAGATTTCCTTTGCAATGGCCACCCCACACTCACTCTCTTTCCCACTTTGGCCACCCGATTAAACATGTTCTAGATCTTGCACTGATTCCAGTACTAAACAATGATGGTACCAAGTCCAAAATACCCAGATGTGTTTATAATACTATCATAATATACAGAATGCATTAATTAGTACATTAGCAATGTGAGCGAAAAGAAAGACCAATAATTAATTTGGATAATGTAATGATAATGAACAAGGTGATCAATGTTTTACTTCAACTATATGATAAATTAGAATTTGAATGGAATTTGACTAGATGAACTAGAATAATACAATGTCTTAGATTTGGTACCTTATAGAAGTTATGACTATTCACCAGGAGGGTTCAGTTAGCAAGTTAGGTTTTACATTGACATTTATGGCATTTGACAGAGTGACTTACATTTATCTCATGTTATACAACTGAGCAGTTGAGGGTTAAGGTCCTTGCTCAAGGGTCCAGATGTGGCAGCTTGGTGGTGTTGGGTTTTGAACTCATGACCTTCTGATAAGAAGTCCAATGTCTGACTTTGCAACCTTGTTCTTAGCGAGAACATTCTTCACATTATTCATATTGAAAAACAGTTCCAGTGTCTTAGCAACAGATTGAGAATCTTTGAAAAATGTTAAACATCTGACTTATTTTAATGGCCTGAAGCATTTGAGTATAAACTGAAAATGTGAGACTTTGAAACCCATCTGTCTCAATCTTTCTATCTGACCTCGGTTTCTCTTCAAAACATGCTATGAATGTTGCTGGGGCCTGTTACAGAAAATACCCAAGGCAAAATTCCATAAGCCCATAAATTCTGACAAGCTCTGATTGTTTTGTTTGATTACAAAACACTGATCACTGAAAGACAACTGTGAAAATAACTAGCAGCATTTCATTAGCATGTGGAAACATTCAATCAGCTGCATCTTATTAGCATGTAGAACAAGTTACACTTCATAATTTACAAAATACAGTGTCAAGTTCACAGCAAGCGTTAAAAAAGCATTACAGAAAAAAAGCATTACAGAATTTTTTTTTTAATTTGTGAAACTGAGGCAATTTCTCTCTTTCTTTTTCCATTTTTTTACTTTCCTGAAAGTATGAAATGAATAGATGAATTAATCAACAAGTGAACATAATCTGCAAATTGGGCATTTTGACTTTGACCTTGATTTGATTTCCAGTAAAAATGTCAAAAATAATACTGCATTTTCTGCAGTCACTTAATTATGTGCTAATATTTACCCCAATATTTCAGCATTATAATTCATGTAACTCATTGTAATTCATGTAAAGCTTGTATTCATCTCAAAAAAACTTTTTGCATGATATTAATTTGGCCAGGTACCAATCCAAAAACATACACATTTAAGCATGAGCATGCTCTCAAAAGATATATATTACAGACACTTTCTTGTTGTCTGATGAAAGTATGACCATGTGCTTCAGACAATGCCTGAGATCCACTTGAAACCTGATTCCATTCAAATTCCATTTCGAGGAACAATGAACATCTTTGGTATTGCATTGCATTACATTATTACTGAACTATCCAAAATGCCCCTGTTCCCATTTCATAATAGATCACAGTATGCGAACCTGGCAGTATGAAGAGCTCTTTGATGTTAAATTCATAAAGTTAATGAGCTAGCTGAAAGGATAAGTACGTGCACTTAAGTTTAGTCCTCAGATAGCTAGACAGAGTGCAGGGTGAATCCAAAAGCGAGTGCACCCCAGTACTGTTTGGTTCCCCGTTTTCTTGCCCATTCCCCCTTTGCCCATCTCTTTTTCTCCTCTTCTTTCCACTGGTGGCAGGAGAAACACCACCTGTTGCCTAGCAACTGGCCTTTGGAAATTCCAAAAGAGCCCATGGAGAGCACAGACCATTCTTTGTGGCATGCATGTGGCCAATGTCCGTCTAAAAATCCATGAGACTGTGTCCTCTGACCAGGTTTGCAGGTGAGCAGGTGTCTGTGAAACAGAGCAAAAGACATTATTGTTCATATGAAATTAAATGAAATTGGATTTGATTAGATGGAAACATCTGCTAGAGACACAGCACAGCATTAAGTAAACAAAGCAATTAACAGCTGGTGTGTGTGTGTGTGTGTGTGTGAGAGAGAGAGAGAGAGAGAGAGAGAGAAAAAGAATAAGCATGCATCATGAATATAACAGAAAATTGATCTGACAAAAAATTTATCAAGAACCTAATGAGAAAAAGTGATTCTGCAGACTTGGAGTTCTCAAACTTTTAACAGAAAACACTTTCAGTGTAAAATAATAATAATAAAAAAAAACACTCACAAACCTTTATGAGTAATTTTATGAACATAGACCTATTTAAATATTCCCAATATTTGGAATATAAAATATGTACCATCAAATCAGAGACATGTACTTTTTATTATAATTTTTTGACTCCAGAACCCAAATCATTTCCATTGTGTTAAAACATACTGTGTAATATTAACAGCTATTCTTATAGATTCATTAATGGTTATATTATAGATTTAAAGATAGCACCAGTGAGGTCGGCTGCCATCACAACTACTCCCACCAAACTTTGTTTATTTATTTATTTAGCATTTTCCCTTACTTTAATCTCCTTTTTATTTTCACCACAGCTATTACCAGATACGATAGAAACACTCTTATTTCTTTTGGTTTACAATCCACTCACCTATCACTGTGACAGCCCCCCAGGTCCATGCTGGCTGTACGAGATCCTGAGGAGGAACAGTGGACAAGACTCGAAGCTGTGGCTCTGAGGGAAACAAGCTGGCATCAAGAACAGGCTGTGGGCTTGTGCACACCATGCTCCCCTGCCTAGCATCCTGCTAACCAATTTCCAGTTTCTGGAGAACAAGCATGACAACCTCAGGGTCAGGGTTAAGTTCCAGAGGGACATTCAGAACTGCAACTGCATCTGCTTCACAGAGACATGGCTGAACCCTGTTGTACTGGACCACGTCATCCAGCTGGCTGAGTTCTTCTCAGTTTACTGCAAGGACAGAACAATGGAGTATAGGAGGTCAAGCGGAGGTGGAGTGTGTCTGATTGTAAACAGCCACTGGTATTTGAGCAACAGTGTGAGCATTGTTCCTCTCACACACTCCTGCACACCCAACCTGGAGCTCCTGACCATCAAATGTCACCTATAACAAATACCATCCTCAGGATTTTACCTTGGTCATAGTCAGTGCCGTTTATATTTCACCTCAGGCAGACAAGGACACTTCCTTATGTAAACTACATGACGCTCTCACTCAACAAAAGACTCATCACCAAAATGCTGTGCTCATTGTGGTGGGAGATTTTAACAGTGCCAACCTCAAATGTGCAGTGCCAAGTATACTGGACCATTGCTACACTCCATTCAAAGACAGTTACAAGACACAGCCTCAACTACCGCTTGGGAACTCGGACCATGCCACCATATTCCTCATACAAATAAAGGCCGAAACAGGAAGCTCCGCATCAGAGGGAGGTTGCATGCTGGATGGTCCAATCAGTGGCCAATTTGCAAGATGTTCTAGATGACACAGACTGGGACATGTCTGAACTGGCTTTTCAGAAGCAGTTGTGGAATTTATCGGGAAACTGGCGGATGATACAGTCCAGAAAACCATCATCAGAAGGTTTCCCATACAGAAGCCATGGGTGGATAAAACCATTCATGACTCTCAGAGATCTCACACCGCATCCTAGAACATAGGGCTCACCACCGGGAACATTGCAGAGTACAACGCTGCATTCCACAACATGCACAGAGCAGAGAAGGAGGCACAGTGCTACTGTGGGAGGAAACTAGAATTAGATTTTCAACAGGGTGGCTCTAGGAGCCTGTGGCAAGGACTGAGAATGATAATGGACTATGAAACACCATCCTCCAGAAAGGTGAATGCAGATGCTTCTCTGGCATTCCCTGGCAAGGCTGTAGCTACCAGCAGTGCTGATGGTACTAGTGGCAGTATGCATGTGGAGAGTGTCAGAGTGGGAAACGCTTTCATTAGCTCGGAGCACCATGTAAGGAAAGCTTTCAGGAGACAACAGGACCAGATGGCATATCAGGTCGGGTCCTTAGAGCCTGCATTGACCAGCTAGCACCGGTGTTAGCACAGAGATATTCAACCTCTCCCTGGCACAGTTGGTAATCCCCACATGCTTCAAACAGTCCATTATCATTCCTGTCCCAAGGAAACCCCAGCCTGCCTACATCAATTACTATCACCTAGTATCCCTGACTTCAGTTGTGATGAAGTGCTTTGAAAGACTGGCCAGAGACTTCATCACTTCTTCATTACCTGATACCCTGGACATGTTACTGTACCAATCACTTTTCCAAGAACGCCATCACAGACCTCCTACACACAGCCCTGAGCCATCTGGACATCAAGAAGGGAAATAATGTTAAAATGCTGTTTATTTATTACAGTTCAGCATTGTCAGTGGATCTCCAACTTCCTGGCAGACGGACTGCCCACTCATACTGCAGTACGAGCAGTATGAGTGGGCAGACATGTCTCACCCTGCCTCACCCTCAGCAACGGAGTCCCTCAGGGTTGTGTCTTGAGCCCTCTGCTGTACTCACTGTACACTTATGACTGTGTGGCCACTACCAACTCTACCAGCATTGCCAAGTTTGCTGAAGACACTGTTGTAGTGGGCCTGATATCTGAAACTATGAGAAAGGCTACGTGGAGGTGATGAAAAACCTGGAGAATTGGTGCCAGGAGAACAACCTCCTCCTGAATGTCTTCAGCACAAAGAAGGAGAGGAGCTGCCAACACTTAAGATCAATGGGGCCCCAGTGGAGAGAGTGGACAGTTCTTGATACCTTGGTGTACACATCACGCAGGACTTTTCATGGTCCTGTCACATTAACACCCTGGTGAAGAAGGTCCATCAACATCTATACCGTATTAGACTTTTAAGGGAATTGAACCTGCCCTCTAAGGTTCTAAGGCACTTTTACACCTACACCATTGAGAGCATCCTGATCGGAAGCATCACAGCCTGGTTTAGGAACAGCACAAAGCAGGTTAGGTGAGCTCAACAGATGGTGGTGTGATTAGCTGAGCATACCATCCTAACTAAGCTCCCTGACCTGCAGTCTATATACAGCAAGCAGTGCTGGACCAAGGCCAGGAAGATAGTGAAGGAGCTCAGCTATCTGTACAATCTACTCTTCTATCTGTTGTTGTCAGGGAATGTGCATGGTGCTGTGTGATGGACTGTGGTCCCATCCAGGGTGCATCCTACCTCACACCTAGCATTCCAGGAATAGGCTTTGGATCCGCCATTACAATGACCAAGATAAAGTTGGTCCTGAATATTAATGAATAATAATATAATTGTAAAAGGTTAATCACTATTCGGCCAAAAGTTGTGGACACCTGATCATCACACTCATATGTGCCTTTTGAAAAATCCCATTACAGATTTAGTCTCCCTTTGCTGTTCTAATAAGCTCCTATCTTCTGGAAAGGCTTTCCATCAGATTTTAGAGCATGGTTGTAGGGGGTTTGCCTATTCAGCCACAAGAACATTGGTGAGTTCAGGCACAGTCAGCGTTTTAGTTCATCCAACACAAAGGTGTTCAGTGGGGTTCAGGTCAGGGCTCTGTGCAGGCAACTCAAGTTTTACAAACCATGTGTTGTGGGTGTTTCTTTGACCACAGGAGCATTGTCGTTCTGGAATTGATTTGGGCCTCTTGGTTCAAGTGAAGGGAAATTTTATTGCTACAACATACAAAGACATTCTATACAATAATGTGCTTTCAACTTTGTAGCAACAGTTTGGTCCACAAACTATTGGTCAATTATTCTATGTCAAAGAGGGCTCCAGAAGCCCCGCCCCACATCCTCATCATGCAGCCTGGTAATGGCATTTATTTGGCTAATCAGGAAAATGCTGACGCTCACCAATCACCTATCAGGAATATAACAACCATACACAGCAAGAATAACAACCATACACAGCAAGAATGTCACTTTATGTGCCCCCTTGGATGCAATGGATTTAGTGAAATCATATGTCACAGAGCTGTTAGAAACCTCCTACTTTAACCATCATGGCTTTAGGGCTTCAGAGGAATAAATAGGACTTTCCCATAGACCAAACTGTGAAGATTTAAAAATCATTTAGGCAGCAGGTTCCTACAGGTTAACTCTACAACCATAAAATGTTGTTCATTTTGTAACTCTGTGGAAACATTTCAAGATTCTATGTAGGAACCTAACAAAAGGACAAAAGATGGTTTCATATAAGAGAGGGTTCCATTGAGAAGAACCCAAAGAACCCTTGAGAAATCTTTTTCCAGAAGTGTGTGAGATTTCATTCCATAAGGTAAGGAATTTCGGATCTGATTGTCTATGAGGAAAAACATATAAATCATGATATTCATTCTATAGATGCCAATCAATATATAAACATATGTGCAGTCAGTGTGCTTCTCCAAGCTGTGAAATCAGAATGTCATACACACTTTGGCCATAGGAAGACTGCAGGACTACAAGACATTTCTAGCAATGCCTTGAGTGCTAATGTTTCACTTCCCTTTTTGTATCTTCTCGACCTCTTTTTCTGGTTCATTACCATCACCATACCATGCCATTTACTTCCAAATGCTCTTTCACCTGCTGTTTCAATCCCTCTCTATGTATCTCATTATATCACTCTCCCTTTCACTGTTTTCATCCATACACCATAAATCTTACTGACAATGATCAGGCTTTCTGAGACTGCGAGTGTTGTAATGATGAGAATCACCCTTATTGGATCTAATGAATCTTAATTAATTGAGATGATAACAATCCAGGTCCAATTTAATTTAGATTACAATGTTCACTCCTCTGATTCTACATTTTACTTTCATGTTCATGCCTAGCTCATTCCTCCTTTTGTTCTCTCTCCCTCTCTCTCACTCTCGTGCTTCCTTTCTGACATAGACACTTTTCTTAGTTTAAGATTTTCCGACGTTTCAGACATTCACTTTTTCTCTGCAAGGGTGTCAGAACAATCAATACACAACCTGCTCACCTCAACATGATGAAAGCCATGTTCAAGTTTAGGGTACTCCCTGATGTCTCTCTATAGCATCTGTTGATAGTGTCACTGTCACTCAAACGCCGTCCTCCTGCTGATGTTTCTCTACACATTTTTCTTTGAATCATCTCTTCATTTTACTTCTCTATTGCATTTCATTATATTCACTGAGGTCCAGATTTGGTGCAGATAAACTGATGCAATGTGTGTGATGCCTTCACACCACCACCACTGGAGCTGATCATAATAATATACAGAGATATTTCAGTGGTTCTATTTGGTTTGGTTTGTTTTTCAGCACTTCAAGATTGAACCAGAATCAAGTAGGATTGGGTCTTTTTGGATGTTTTTTGGCAGAGCAGACTGATTTGAATTTGAATGGATTAGCCACGATACAACAACAACAACAAAAATCCTGCACTACGTTTCTAGATTATTTCTGATGATTTAAACCATTTAGGCATTATAGTAATAATCAGAACAGGTGTGCTTGGCTGAATCCCACTGCTTCTGGCAGGAATGTGAAAGTCTGACAAATGGAAATTGCAGAAAGCTGGCTTTAATAACACATAGCAACGCTGGCTTTAATAACTAAACCCAACACCTTCTGCTGCAGAGAGCTTCACACATGTAACAGACTCAGCATGGATTCCTGCTTTAGTTTGGCTCCTTTAAACCATTTTGATTCAATGGTAATGATCAGAACAGGTGTGCTAGGCTGAATGTTTGGAAACTGTGAAAATTTGGACAATGCTGGCTTTAATAACAGAAAGGAGAAAGCTTCACACGCACCTTAGAGCTGACAATCAACCCAATTCAAGACCAATTGTAAAATATTAATTGCTTCTGTGGCTTTTTAATTACTGCAATGGCAAAGATTTATGATTTAATCAAGTAATTTGATTCACTTTTAAATCTCTTCTTTTAATTTGGTTAAATAAGGCCTGCGATATTAATCTCTGCAATATCCGCAGCACGTTATGAAGTATTAAAGGTGCAACAAAAGATCAATAAAACCTGTTCAATAGCAATTGCCATTAACAAGATGGTGGCCTAAACGACCCTTCCAGTGTTGCTGACAGTTGAGAAATACCCACCCGCATCTCCTCTTCAATCAAAGCTCTTTGCATCTCAAGGGTCTGGAGATACTCATGACCTTTTTGACATGAGCCCACAGTGTGCCAAATGAACAAATGCTAATTAAAGTGATGCAGTTAACACCCTAGCTGATTGGTAGCAGAGCTCTGATCCATATCACGCTGCTGCTTGATTTGCCAAGAAGTTCAGAGAACATTGGATATGACTGGGGTTTGTTCAGCCTTCCGGACAGGGGGATATCATTGTTTACTTTCATTACATCTGTGCAGTGAGCCGATCTGACATGATAAGGCGGTCCATGACTTTTAATAAATAGCCAATATATTCCACTGGGAGGTCTGGAGATCAGCATGAGAAGCAAGATGACAAGAAGACAAAGAAATGAAAGAGAGAGGAAATGTTGGACAAGCATGTGTGTGTCCACACAGACAGTCACCTGTGGCAGAGAAATACAAGATAATAATTCATCAGCCAAAGGAAGCATGGAGGAAAATTGGAAGAACAGTGACGTGAAGTGTGGGGGACATTGCAAAGAAGAGACTCGAGGACAAAGACGTGTTGCATAAGAGTTGAAGATATTATTAAACAGAAGCAGAGAGACCGCTCACTCTGGGGGATGTCGCTGACCGCAGAAAGAGAGGGAAAGAAGGAAAGGAAACTGAAAGGGAGAAGGGGTGTGGAAACTGATTATCCTGAAGCCGTGTCTTCACACGTGTATCATTAGAGCAAATTATACAGAGAGAAAGACAGATGCTGTTGCTGGCACGTGTTTATGTGGCGCAGCATAAAGCTGCTGTTTACATGCTGTCGTACAGCTGCAAGCTTCCTGGATCAGGGATAAATCTCAAACACACACACACACACACACACACACAAACATATAGAGAGTTACACTCCAGTCATAAGCAGAGACAGTGGGAAGCGGGAAGGAATCTTAATGTGCACTAAGGTTGGCACAACAGATAAAGGCATGCACTCCAAAAGGATATCGGACAGTTTCCAGTGACTTAAAGTGCCTGGAAAAAGAGAGAGGGAATGTGTGAAAGTGGAGGAGGGGAAAATATAATAGAGGAAATCAGAAGAATCAGAAGTGTACAGGGGACTGGGAAATAGTAGCAGAGGCGCAGAAATGGCATTCTTCCTCCTATGCAGTGTGGACTTGTGCGTGTTCTCACTCAGCATTTTGTCACAACTGAACTTCTCAGTTCTTCCAGTCGCTCTTTCTGCTTCTCTGCCATCATCCTTAACTGACACACAACCTCTCTCCTTACCTCCTGTTATACCCCCTCTGGCAGTTCTATAGACGATTTACCATCTGATATACACTCACGCTTCTCCATCTCTGCCTCTTCCCCACTCTCTCCATCGCTCTGTCTCTCCTCTCCTCTCCCCTCCTCCTCCTTTCTCTCTCTCTCTGTCTTTCAGGCTCTCTTACTCATTCTATCACACCACCTGTTAGTGCAGACCTGTAAGCTTTGGAATCCACTTGTTTATGAGGGACTCATTTACGCACGCAATCAGAGGTAAGTGAAGGAATTCCTCTATCAGTCCTTTCACTGAAAACTTCCTGGGCTTGTCTTTGTATAAAGTGCATGTTTTCATTCATTCCATCTGTTCTCTTTTTTATGTCTTCCTCTCTGTATTTATGATTATTTTTGTAATTACAGACATCTGAAATATTAACCCCTTGTTAACTGGATTGTTTAGGTTTGTTCCAATAGAGTTCTCTCTCTTCATATATATATATATATATATATTATATATATATATATATATATATATATATATATATATATATATATATATATATATATTATCTGTCTCCTCCTCCCTATAGTGTACAAAGGTTAAGTATTAATGTCCAAATGTGTTCATGGTATTAACCTTTTCTCTCTTCCTGACTCCCTGTTTTATCCTTCTCATTACAACCCTGTTTCTGTCTCTTTCTCGTAACCCTTTAACTCAGATTTGTATTCAGTTATTCACATTACTCATATTTATTTCAGTATTATTCAGTAATTACATTGAAAGAGTAGTTTAGGAGAGACTACATGAAAGAGTAAAGAATGTTACACTAGAGTAATGGGTTAAGCTTAGTGTTAGATGATAACTCTTCATATTGAGTAGTGAATGTGTTTTTTATGATTCTTCTTCTTGGCTAATCCAAGCCTGTGCTGCAATCTGTAGCTTGCACGGAAATGAGTTTCTGCTGCACTTTACTGCTTCTTTCTCCCTCTTGGTCTCTTTTTCTCTCCCTGTTGCTGGCTTTCTGCTTTTCATCAGAGCCAAGTGAGCCATTCTCGAAAAAAGAGGGTGACAGTAAGAAAGATGACAGAGGCTGTGCATGTGTGCCATTGGGGGATTGTGTGGTGTGTAAATAAGAGTGTTAGAAAGAATGAAAAAGAGAAGGGATAGATTTTAAAGCAGCATGCCAATACATCAACTGAATATGAAAACACCAGCAGATATGACTTGGAGAAACAATATTATAGACATATTGTGGAGAACATTAGAGAGGATAGGTGTGAAGATACCTCAAGTGCAGGAATGGATGATGTACTCGCAGGATCACTGATCCAAATGGGATGAACTTGGTACAGATATTTCAACATACTGTAGATCATTACTACAGAAGTGGCTAAAAAGCTGACACCATTGGATATTTAACCATTTCTGGGCCACTCATTATCCATCTTAAATGGTTCAAATACCAACAGGTTCTTCATCCACATTGAAATGTGTTGGAAAGCAGGACTGACTTGAAACAGATGAGAACGGTCTTGGCACTGAACAATTCCAAACGATCTTGAGACTCTGAGTAAATCATGTTAAAATAAATTGGGCTGCACCCAATCACTAGATGAAATGAAATTGACTGAGTCATTTCATGTCCCAGGGATTCCATTGCAGTGTCAGTGCATTTCAGGATGATGTATTTGCTAGTAATCAAGTGTGATTCGCAGTTTTGGCAAGCTTAGACATGATGCTCAAACCACACAGTCATTCGGCGTGCTTCCTAATAATGCTAGATTCCCCTGGACTGCCAACAAACCATAATGAACACTGCTGACCACCTACTGTCATTACCATGCACGCACACACACACACACACACACACACACCATTGCTCCATCTCTTTCACTCTCATGCTCAGTGATACCCCTCCAATGTCCTATTTCAGCTCTTGCTGTGATCCACTCTCAGCTACACTGACACTCATTCAATTAGCCCCCCACACACATACACACACTGAGAGACACACACAGACACACACTGAGACACAAAGACACACACTGACTTGACAGAGCTAGTAGCTAGAGAGCAGTGGTGCTGACAGCAACAAGCCTAAACAGCAGAAGGGTTACTGCAGTCAGTTCAGTCACACACTAGCACATTTGGCTGCAGTGTGTGTGGGTTCAGTCCTTCTACACCAGTGCAGGAATTACACAGTCAGTCAGTGATGACAGAGCAATTGTTGATTATTAAAGTGAAACTATAGTACAGTGCCCTCCACTAATATTGGCACCCTTCGTAATTATGAGCATTTATGGCTGTGAAAAATTGTCTTTATTTTTTAACCTTTTGATGCTTTGTTAAAAAAATTCACAATAATACTTTGCAAACAATCGCAAACAAAACCCAGGTTTATATATTTAAAAAAAATCTTTGTTAAATATAGGTGTGCAACAATTATTGGCACCCTTTTAGTCAATACTTTGTGATACCCCCCTTTGCCAAGATAACAGCTCTGAGTCTTCTCGTATAATGCCTGATGAGGTTGGAGAATACATGGCAAAGTATCTGAGACCATTCCTCCATATAGAATCCCTCCAGATCCTTTATATTTCAAGGTCCCTGCTGGTGGACTCTCCTCTTCAGTTCATCACATAGGTTTTCTATGTGTTTCAAGTCAGGGGACTGGGATGGCCATGACAAGACCTTGATTTTGTGGTCAGACACCATTTTTGTGTTGATTTTGATGTATATTTTGGATCATTGTCCTGCTGGAAGATTCAACCATGGTCCATTTGAAGCTTTCTGGAAGAAGCAGTCAGGTTTTCATTTAATATCTGTTGATATTTGATAGAGTCCATGATGCCATGTATCTTAACAAAATGTCCAGGTCCTCTTGCAGAAAACGAGCCCCAAAACATTAAAGAGTCACCACCATATGGCTACCTCTCTGTGTGCACAAAACCACCTCTGGTGTTTGCCAAAAAGCTCTATTTTTGTTTAATCTGACCATAGAACCCGATCCCATTTGAAGTTCCAGTAGTGTCTGGCAAACTGAAGGCGCTTGAGTTTGTTTTTGGGTAAGAGTAGAGGCTTTCTTCTTGAAACCCTTCCAAACAACTTGCGATGTAGGTGAATTAGGATTGTAGTTATTGGAGACTTTCTGACACCAAGACACAACTAACGGCTGTAATTCTCCAGCTGTGATCCTTGGAAATTTTTGGGCCACTTGAACCATCCTCTTCACAGTGCATTGAGACGATATAAACACACGTCCAATTCTAGGTTGATTCATAATATTTCCAGTTGACTGGAACGTCTTAATTATTGCCCTGATGGTGGAAAAGGGCATTTTCAGTGCTTGTGCTATTTTCTTATAGCCACTTCCCATTTTGTGAAGCTCAACAGCCTTTTGCCGAACATCACAGCTATGTTCCTTGGTCTTACCCATTGTTATAATTGACTAAGGGAATTTGGCCTATGTGTTAAATCATGAACAAAAGATCAAAAGATTAAACAATAAAGGCAATTTTTCATCGCTTTCTTTGCTCATATTTACCAAGAGTGCCAATATTAGTGGAGGGCACTGTATATGCTAATAATGCAAATTCCAGCACCACTTCTTCTACTGTGTGCACTCTTAGAAAAATAAATTGTTCAAAGGTACTTTGGATGGTTAAGAGATCTAGCTTTCTCAAACCATTGTACTAAGAGACTGTTCTGAAAGGTTAACCCGTTGTTGTATAGTACCTCCTTTCCTAAGAGTGTCATGTCTATCATGTATGCAAGGGCTTTGATTTGTGTATATAAGCAAAGAATACAACATGACAGGGCTTTAAAAAAATCCACAGCATTACCACCCCAGAGTGGTGGTAATTATTATTTTCTCCAAAAGTGTTTTATTCCTCATGATTATCATGTATACAGTAGTTGCATTCAATGTTATGCTATATGTGAATTCCTGTTATTGCCATATGCTATATGTCAATTCTTGTCATTCCATTGTCCAGCCTTCCCATAAAGGAAAACTTAGTGGCTATTACATTGTACTAATTCTGGACACACCTTCCATAAACACTAAATAAATATCTCCTAAAACAAAAAGCTGAACCATACCAATAATTATATGTTTTTCTTTGTTAAATAATGGTCTTTGTTTTTAATCTGTTTACTATTAGACTTGTGAATGTTTCGGGTAGGGATTTAAAGGTGCGGTTTGCAGTGTTTACATGTTTACATCTAGATCTTTTTATTTTTTAAGATTACAGAATTAACTTACAGAAAATGTGATTAATAATATTCCCATGTAATGGATGTGGCTAGTTTCATTAATTCAGGCTTCTGTTTATATTTCTATGACGATCTTTACCCCTACCCAGAACAGAGCTGAACAGCTCTGCAATTTCTCCTTAAAATGCTAATCATGAGGTAAACATAGTTTTAATAGAGGTTGTATAAAAACAGAGGGTGGTTAAGGGGAAGCAGAAGGCATGTCAATGTTTTCACTGCAGTTGTTCATTTGCCTTGAGGCAGAACAATGCTGTAAAAATGACAAACAGCCCCTTTAATATGAAATGATTTAATTCGTAATTCATGAAAATTCAAGTTTTCATAAAACCATATTCATAGCAATTGAGTTTGCTTTGTATTCTAGCCCAAGAGTCTCTTTACAAATCATCATACTGTCAGTCAAGATCAACAAATCAGCACAGAAATACATTATAAAATGACAGTTACATTTCCAAAAAGGCATTAAAAATTATTATTGACAAGGATTTGCATTTTTGTTCCATTCAATTACATCCATTACCATGAAAAAAAAACCTCACTGAAAATGAAAACGTATATATTGTGTGTTGTGAAAGATTACTTACATTACTTAAACAATATTGGGTAGTTGTCTAGCGGTGAGGAGGACATTTGATACTAGACATGTAACAGCATAATAATCCTGTGCTAATTTCTAATTTTGTTAGCATGTGCGTGTCATGATCTCATTAGCCATGCTGGTACAAAACCCCTGTATTAACTCTTCTTGATATAATGATGAGCTGCATGTCACAGCCACCAGATGTGACACCTGTCAAAATGAGGATGCTAAATTGATGGACAGGACAGTGTGTGTGTGTGCGTGTGTGTGTGTGTGTGTGTGTGCAGCTAATGGTAGTTGGGACTATTGTGCTCACAATGGCTCAACTATAACTGAGGTTGTGAGGTAAAATCAAGTGTTAATCACTGATTACAAAATAAACTAGAATAACTCCTGTGGTTGCTTGTTTGAACGCAGTATTTGCTATGCTAGTCATGCTGGTAAGCTGTTTTTCTTTTCCATCTCCTCTCCTCTGTCATTCTGCCTGAAGATCGAACCTTTCCAGGAAGACTATGATGGTGATAGTTAATAAAATAAAGGCTTAAGTTCTATGCAGTTTTTTCCCCTCCTCAATAAATTAGCCAGATAAATCCCATAGTGAACCTCAGGTTTTCCCTTTGTGTGTCTTGCTAGAAATAAGATATGTTGGCAACAGGATAAAGTCTATATCTTTCTCTCTCGTTCTCTCACTTTCTGTCTCTAAGAATACTTTTCTACTTGATACCCATGCCTTATTGTTCCCTTTTTCTGGCTCGCTAACTCCCATAAGCAATAGCTCACAATATGTTCAGAACTGATCCATTTTCTCTGGTTGCACTGAAGGTACAAAACAAAAAGATTAGCCTGAGCAGGCAGACCTTAATTACTGAGATACTAGCCACCTGCTTTAGTGTGCAGCTCACGTGCAGGTTTGTAGAGCAGGTTGAAGGTTTTCAACTGAAATGCGAGTTATGGCAATAAGGTGCTGGCTCGCAGTGGCATTTTGGACAAGGCAGGTCAAACATCTATTTTTTTTTTTTACCATTTACCATGTCTTGAAGATGGCACATAATAATACAACTGGAAAAAAGGGTCTGTTTTATAGCAAAAGTGATTTTTGGATAAGGAAAATAATTTTCACAAACTCACAAATATCTGAATATGAATTTTGTATTCAAATATCTGAATCTGAATTTGAATTATGTCACGTTAAAAAAACTTTTTTTTCTGTGGTATATTTAATATACAGTGCCCTCCACTAATATTGGCATCCTTGGTAAATATGAGCTTTTGTTAAAAAAAAATCACAAAAATACACTCATGGATATCAAATAATTGCAAACAAAACATAAAAAACTTTGTTAAATACATGTGTCCAACACTGGCACCCTGTCCAGGTGTTCCTGGGATAGGCTCCAGGTTCCCCGTGACCCTGAAGAAGGAATAAGCGGTTGAAGATGGATGGATGGATGGATGGATGTGTCCAACACTTATTTGTTAAAAGGATGCCAATAATTGTTGCACACCTATAATTAACAAAGATATCGTTTTTGGATAAATGTGTGTTGCAATTGTTTGATATACTTGAGAGCAGAGTATTTTTTGAAAAAGATCAAACATGTTAAACAATAAAGACAATTTTTCACAGCCTTATTTGTTCATATTTACCATAGGTGCCACTATTACTGGAGGGCACTGTATGAATATGACTGCCATTTTTTTTTTACTTGCTGGAGGTAAGATTTCCCTTTAAAAACATATAATTAATCATAATCCTAAATACAATAAAAAAATCACATTTCAAAAATACAGATTTTATATAAATTGAACTGAAGGAAAAACATCTGGGATTTCCAGAGAAAAGTAGACAGAGGGGTCCAATTCAGCATTAAGCCTGCCACAGTTGTCTGCCATGCTCACTCCCAATAACTGTTAAATGAAGAGAATATGGTTAAAAGAAATAAAAAAGAAAGAAATGTAAAATAATATAAAACATTTAACTATTTTATGTTCTATGGAAATAGCTAAATTAGGAAATAACTATTAAGGACATAACTTTGATTGTTAGTTAACTAAAGATGGCCAGGAAGATAAAGTTAGCAATGCTTAACTAGGTAGTGTCACGTCTGGCGAGTGGAGGCCGAAGCAATCGCAGATTTTTTAAACATTTATTTTAAACACACGAATAACGAAACAAAAACACTAGGACAACTGGGCATAACACTGTGGCAAGAAACAAACACGGAGACAGAAGCGACGTGAGTCTATAACAACGAAAGACACCGAAAGAGTGCAGACAAAGACTATATATACACATTGGTGCGCATTAACAAAAACGTGAGTCAGGTGCATGTGGTCAGGTGGTGTAGTCTGATGGACTTGAAGTCCGGCTTGATACGTGACAGGTAGAATATTAACTACTAGGCATATACAAGCGTGACCATCACCGAAAAACATATTGAGTAGAACAAACTTATTTGCTACACCTAAAAGGTTTATGGTACATTACAATAAATAGCATTAACATAGTGTAGTAGCACGAGTATATAGTATAGTAACAGCAGCGACGTAGTAGTAGCAGCAACAGTAGCAACAAGAGCCGCGTACAGCAGCAGCAGAAACAGCAGCAGCAGAAACGCATAGTAGTAGCGTAGCAGCACAGCAGGTACAGGAGCAGCACAGTAGCAGCAGCAGTAATAGTAACAGCAACAGCGCAGCGTTGCCAGCAGTAGAAAGTAGCAGCAGTAGGCAGCACAAACAAGTAAGCAGCAGTAGCAATAACAGTAGCAGCGTTACAGTAGTACACAACAACGTAGTAGCAGTAGCAGTAGCAGCAGCGAGACACGCAGTAGTAAAGCAGCAACACGCCGTTGCAGTAGCAGGCCAGCAAACATAGCAGCAGTACTAACACCGCAGCAGCAACAGCAACACAGCAGCAACAGCAGCAATTGTACAGTAGCATACCAACAGCAACAGCAGCAGCACACATATCAAGTACAGTGTACAACAAATCACAACAACAATAGCAGCAGTGTTGTCACAGCACCAGCAGGAAAACATACAGACAGCAGCAGTACAGCAACAGCAACACAAAGCAAGGTCCGTTCCAACAGCAGCAGCAGCAACAGCAGGTAGTAGCCAACCAGCAGCAGCAACAGGCCGCAGCAGCAGCAACAGCAGCAACAAGTGTAAGCAGCAGCAGCAGTAGCAGCAGTAGCAGCAGCAGCATGCCAGCCAGCAACAGCAGCAAATCTCAGTATAGCAAAGCAAAGTGAACAACAGCAGCAGCAACAGCAGCGTAACAAACAGCGAGAGCACAGTGTAGCACAGCAGCAACAACAGTAGCAACAACCAACAAGCAACATAGCACAGAGAGAACACACAAAACAGAAACACTAAAATAGCAAAACACGCTTAGTAATAGTAGCAACAGCGTCAGAGCAAGTAAGAACATGCGTTGCAACAGCAGCAGCAACAGCAGTAGTAGCAAACCAATACAATACGTTGCCGTTAACAGCACAGTAGCAGTAGAAGCGCCATTATCCAGCAGCAGCAGTAGCAGCAATAGCAAATACCAGGCCGTGCCAACAGTAGTAGCAAAATGTTGCAGTAGTAGTATAGCAACAGCAGCACAGCAGCAGCAGTGTTCTGTTGCATAGCAGTATAGCAACAGCAGCAGTAAATAATTGCTGCTGCTGCTCGTAGATAGCAACAGCAGCGCAGCAACACACAAAAAATAGTGCGCTACAGGCGTACAGTACAAACAGCAGCAGCAGCAGCAATACAACAAGCGTGCGCAGTAGCAGCAGCAGCAGCAAAGTTGCACAGCAACAGCAGGCCACTAAAACAGAAGTAAGTAATAGGGCAACAGCACTATCAGCACAGCAACGCAGAGATAGAACAAAAGCAACGCAGAATAGCAATAACACAGCAACACCAAATACAGTAACAAGTCAACAAAGAAGCAACAGCAGCAAGCAGTACAGCAATAACAATGCGTGCCAGCAGCAGCAGATCAAGCACCCAATACAACAAACAGCACAGCATAGCAACACAACAGAGTAGCAGCAAACATAGCATGCAAATTGCTGCTGTCACAGCAAAATAAGCTTGCAGCAGCAACAGCGCCAACAAAGAGAGGAGAAAAAACTTCCAAACCCAACACAACAGACAGCACAATATACACACACTGCTCGAGTAGCAGTAGCACAACAATACAAAAACAGTACAAAAAAACACGTTGCAGCAAGTAGCAGTAGCAGTAGCAGTGCAGCAAAACAGGAGCAATAGCAGCAGTAGCAGTAGTAGCGCAAACAGCCACAGTAGCATACAGAATTGCCGGTTGCCGTACGGCAGCAGCAGCAACAGCAAGTTGCATGCCGTCACATAGCAACAGTAGCGCAGCAGAACATCAACGTCAGCAGTAAGCAACAGTAACAGTAGTAGCAGTAGCAGCAGTACAGTGAGCAACATCAACGTCGCTAACACAGCAGCACAACGTTGCCCAACGCAAACAGCAGCCAGCACAGTAGTAACACAACGCGCCGTAACCCAGAGCAGTAGAGCACAGCAGTAGAAGATAGTAGTACAACAATACACTGCGCGTGTGGCCACAGTAGAGCAGCAGCAGCAACAAACGCGTACAAAAGCAACAAGACAAACAGCAAACAAGACAACAGCACCAAAAAGGGAGTACAACACTAACCCGCCGCAGCTGCCAGCAGCAGCAGCAGCAATATTAAGAAACAACACAATATAGTAGTAGTAGTTGTCTAGTAGACCAGCAGCAACAGCAATAGTAAAGCGTCGTTTGTTGAGGTAGCAGCAGAGTAAACAACGTTGCAGTAGTAGCAGTAGTAGTAACAGTAGCAGTAGTAGTAGTAGTAACAGTAGCAGTAGTAACAGTAGTAATAGTAGTAGTAGTAGTAGCAACAGTAGCAGTAGTAGTAGTAATAGTAACAGCAAAAGCAGTAGCAGTAGTAGTAGTAGTAGTAGCAGCAGCAGTAGTAACAGTAGCAGTAACAGTAGCAGTAGTAACAGTAGTAGTAGTAGTAGCAGTAACAGTAGCAGTATAACAGTAGCAGTAGTAGTAGTAGTAGTAACAGTAGCAGTAGTAACAGTAGTAGTAGTAGTAGCAGTAACAGTAGCAGTATAATAGTAGTAGTAGTAGTAGTACTATTAGGATTAAATGAATGAAAATTGAATATGAGAAGTACATGCAGCCTTATCTATCATTATTTTCTGTCTGTCTTATCCAATCAGCTCTATGACGGTGCGTAAAGGAAAGAAACTCACCATCTCCATCCAGGAACACATGGCCATAGACGTCTGCCCGGGCCCGATCCGACCAATCAGACAGATCTCTGCATACTTCCCCCGTCTCTCACCAACCGGCGAGCCTATCTCCCCACACCCTACTACCTCTTCAGTGGCCCTTAGCCCTGGTCTCGGGGCTTCTGGAGTGGGGAGCAGCACACTCCTCTCCCCACTGCAGGCCGGGGCCAGGGGAGGTGGTGGAACATTATCATTGTCCAGTAGTGTGGACACATCAGTCGACATTAACAGCTCTGACAGTGATGACTGTAGTAAGCTCTCATGCCATCCATTACTTCTATTTCTAATTATCTCGTACTCTTAAGACCTTTACACATGGGAATGATGCAATCACATTATACAGAGCTTAATATAGTATATGTACAAAAATTGTATATGTACAATCTTATTGTAAGAGAATTGTCCCTGAGAAGAAAGTATGAAATGCTGCAATGCAGTGAGGTCAAAGAATGACCACAGTGTTTAGTCGATTATATCCTCTAAAATATGCTGAGATGCCAATGCAAAACCACCATGTTTCAAGCCTCATGTCCTTTAAAAAAGGATGTAAAAAGTCAATCCAATGTGGCTGAAAAATCGTTAATATTGCAGGAGCATTACTGCATTCTGTTATGTTTCATGGGGGGTTGCGGTCTATGAGTCATAATCATAGAAACCAGATACATACATAACTGCATTTTATGTAGGCGCAGGTGTGAAGCTACTGGGTTGTACTGAGTATTTCCCACACATTTGTTACACACATTCAGCAAGGTCCAGCATAATCATATTACATAAATACAATGTGTAATGGTGCATTTTAATTGGCACTTTAGTTGCACGAATATTGTATGCATGCCGTTTTCACTATATGTACATTGATATGATCCCCAGTGTTTCTTAATTACATGTCAGCTATTAGCAATATACTCCCACATGCAGTAAACATTTAAATTGGGTTATGTTTGGACACAGAAGTGTTACCTTTGCCTGTTATGGCCTTGGTATGTATTATAATAAGAATGGATGTTTTAGTCCAGAGGTGCTTTAAGGTGATTGTTGTAGCTTGACAAATTGCACTGTGAATAGTTTAATCCATCTGTGTGTATGCTAATATGATCATTTTTCCATTATGTATAGCGGCTCTCGGAACATTAGAATTCGAACTGCGGTATGAGAGAGCAACCAGCTCGCTTCACTGCACCATCCTCAGAGCCAAGGTTTGCACTTTTTTCCACTGTATATTTTTTAAAAGATTAAGCTACTGTACATTATAAGAGATGTCCTACGGAAGTAATAATCATCCAGAACTACAGTAGTTCAGTGGCAATATCTCAGTGAGCTCGTAAGATTTTTATTGCTTGTCTATTTTTGATACACTACATACTTAGATACAATTGCACGTGATTAATTTTTATTAAAAACATTCATAACCGTTTTTAGTCACTTTTACCAAAACATTCCTGTGAGAATCTATAATTCTCAATATCACTTCCACTAGGGTTTGAAGCCTATGGATTTCAACGGCCTGGCAGATCCATATGTTAAGATTCATCTCCTGCCTGGAGCGAGTAAGGTGGGTCAATGTAAAGCACAGTACAGGCACTGAATCGTCACATGCATTATTCATAACTTCCTTATGTATATTTTCTCCGCACATACCAAACAATTAAGTACAAAACTTTGTGTACCCTTTACACACAACTAAGTAGCAGAAATACAGATATTCTTTACAATAGTGAATGCTATTATTAAAATTATTAATTCTTTTTGGGTTTGTATTTAAATATTTGGTAATATCTTGTATGGCCACCATTTTGTCTGAATGTTTTTATTTATTTATTTATTTATTATTATTTTGGAATTTTTGGATTGTTGACCACAACAGCCACATACAATTTAGAACATTTTGGAACATTATTTCTTTATATAGAAAATGTCAAATTAAGGTTAATTTTTTTGGTAACACTTTACAATAACAATACATGAATAATCATGCACTAATACCTGAATTAATACTTACTTAAATATGAACTAATGATGAGCTAAGGCATGTACTAATCGAAAACTAATGAAGAGCTAAACTTAAGTATGACGTATATCAACACATATATATTGTTCCTCCTTATAGAACACACTAATAATATAAAACAATAATTTAATTTCAACCCAGAGGATCATTGTAAATTATGAAAGTAATCCAGCGCCATCCAAAGATGTTTGTGTACACAGCTGCATATGGCAAATTACATAAACAATTTGAAATTACGCATGGTTAATCAAATTCATTCTTATAGAGCATGTTTGATTTAGTTTCACCCTACATGTTATTTAATACATTAACTATCTCTGGCAAAAATTATGGAATCACCACACTTAAAGGATGATCTTGCATTCTTGCTTTGCTTTTTTTTTTTTACTTTGTAGCAAATAAACAAACAACAGATACGACACAAAACTATTTTTATTAAATAGCTGAATATTCTGGCTATGTGAAAAAAATTACATTAAATTATTTTAATTAATGGCATATTTTTTCCAGATCAAGTAGAAGAAGAAATGATGGAATCAATGGTGAGGAACAAATTATGGAATCACCATCAAAAAAATCATAATTAGTACTTTGTTGCTCCTCCTCGGGCTTTAATGATGGCCTGAATTCTTTGAGGCGTGGACTTCATTAATGAAAAACAATATTCTCCATCAAGTTGGTTCCAACTTTCTCGAATTTCTCGCCTTGTAATGGACCATTAAAAAAAAAAAAGAAATGTATGAAATTTTTAAATAAGACTAAGATCTGGACTGTTTGTTGGCCAGGTCACTAAGTTGATTCTCCTTTCTGAAGAAAAGCTGTTACACTCTTTGCTCTGTGGCAAGATGATTTATCATCCTGAAAAATGACTTCATCACCACCAAACCTATTTTATATCAATGCAATGAGAAAAGTGTCCAGAATTTAAACATACACCTGTACATTGACTGTTGCAGTCTCCCCTGGTCCTTTACCTGACATGCAACCCCATTTCATAAATGAGTGGGGAAATTTGATTGTTGTCTTCAAGCAGTCATCTTTATGTTTCATTAGAACGACACCAAAGAAAAGTTCCAGCATCATTTCCTTGGCATGAATACAGATTCATGATTCAGCAATGAATATCACTTTCATCCGATTATCCACACTCCATGGTTGCTTCTCTTTAGACCACTGTAACCTTGTTTTCCTTTTATAACCTTCCCATTTTTTATACTTGCACCAAATATTACACACAGCTGACTGGGATCAACCGACATCTTTTGCCACACTCCGTGTCAGATTTTCTTCTGGAAGGAGATGTATAATCCTTTCCATTGTTTCACCAGACAATGCTCTTGTTGGGGCCATTTTTCCTTTCAAAAAGTCAAAGGTTAAGGTCTGTAAGCACTCTTTTAAGTTCTGTAAGCACTCTCAGCCTAAATTGCATTTTTAGACTTGTACTGGTACTTGTTTTAGAAATGCAAATTACAAAGTGATTCCATAATGTTTTCCTCTACTTGATCTGGAAAAAAATGCAATTAATTAAACTAATTTCATTGAACTTGTTTGAGGTATGTTTCATGAAGCCAGAAAGTTCAGCCTATTAAACAAAAATAGTTTTGTGTCATATCTTTGATTTGTTTATTTGCTACGAAGTAAAATACCTGGGTGAACGTTCTCGAAGTGTGGTAATTAAATAATTTTTGCCAGGGGTTGTATTAATGTTCTTAAGGTGGTCATTATTCAAGCATGAATTTATAAGACTCACATCATAGTAAAGGATAGCTTTTCATAAGTTCGTGATTAGTACATGCCTTATCTCATCTTAAGTTCCTATTTACTTTGTTCAGGTATTAGTGCCTGATTATTCATGTACGGTTATTGTAAAGTGCTACCATTTTCTTTTTATCCATTCAAATGTCTTTTGTGCTTGATTGTATTTTAAGTCATTGTATTTGTATTACTAAATTAGCCCCTTCACTGTGTCTCATCAGGCTAATAAGTTGAAAACCAAAACTGTACGGAATTCCTTAAATCCAGTCTGGAATGAGACTCTAACATACATTGGAATCACGGAAGAAGACATGCACAGGAAGACCCTGAGGTAGTGTGTGTGTGTGTGTGTGTGTGTGTGTGAGGGGAATGTAGGTGTGTGGGGGTTTGTGAATTGAGCAGCCTATAGAATTCAATTCTAACAATCCTTTTCTGCCATGAATACATGTATGCCAGTCGCCCACACAACCTTCCCTGGTTACATCTCTGTGGCAGCAATATTTCAGCCTTTTCTCGGAAAATGCTGTGCACTTCTCAGTGTTTTGGGTAGATGTCTGTGTTTGTGCATGTGTCTGCCACTTAAATCTCAAAAGGAACTGTTTTTCTGAAGTTGTTTGTTTCTGACAGTGCATACGTCACTCAAAAAGACAAACAAATTCTCATCCTTAATGCACAGCGGTTGCGTCTCAGGTGGTAAAGCGGGTTGTCTGCTAATCGTAGGGTTGGAGGTTCGATTCCCAATCCACATGACTCCACATGCCAAAGTTTCCTTGGGCAAGACACTACAAGTACAATTACAAGTTGTTCTCGACGTGAATGTATAGCACTTTGGAGTGCAGAGCATAGTGCAAGGGATACAAATACACACATCTGTAATAGCCTAGAAAACACACTGTACAGATGATGATAGGATGGTTATATATATATATATATATATATATATATATATATATATATATATATATATATATATATATACAGTGGTGTGAAAAAGTGTTTGCCCCTTCCTTCATTTCCTGTTCCTTTGCATGTTTGTCACACTTAAGTGTTTCGGAACATCAAACCAATTTAAACAATAGTCAAGGACAACACAAGTAAACACAAAATGCAATTTATAAATGAAGGTGTTTATTATTAAAGGTGAAAAAATCCAAACCATCATGGGCCCTGTGTGAAAAAGTGATTGCCCCCTAAAACTAATAACTGGTTGGGCCACACTTAGCGCAACAACAGCAACCAAGCGTTTGCGATAACATGCAATGAGGCTTTTACAGCGTCCTGGAGGAATTTTGGCCCACTCATCTTTGCAGAATTGTCCTAATTCAGTTACATTAGAGGGTTTTCGAGCATGAACGGCCTTTTAAGGTCATACCACAACATCTCAATAGGATTCAGGTCAAGGACTTTGGCTAGGCCACTCCAAAGTCTTCATTTTGTTTTTCTTCAGCCATTCGCTGGTGGACTTGCTGGTGTGTTTAGGATCATTGTCCTGCTGCAGAACCGAAGTTCGTTTCAGCTTGAGTACACGAACAGATGGTCGGACATTCTCCTTCAGGATCTCTTGGTAGACAGCAGAATTCATAGTTCCTTTTATCACGGCAAGTCTTCCAGGTCCTGAAGCAGCAAAACAGCCCCAGACCATCACACTACCACCACCATATTTTACTGTTGGTATAATGTTCTTTTTATGAAATGCAGTGTTCCTTCTACGCCAGATATACTTGAACACACACCTTCCAAAGAATTCACTTTTTGTCTCATCGGTCCACAGAATGTTGTCCCAAAAGTCTTGGGGATCATCAAGATGTGTTGTGGAGAAATTGAGACGAGCTTTGATGTTCTTTTTGCTCAGCAGTGGTTTTCTCCTTGGAACTCTCCGCATGCAGGCCATTTTTGCCCAGTCTTTTCCTGATGGTGGAGGCATGAACGCTGCCCTTAACTGAGGCAAGTGAGGCCTGCAGTTCTTTGGACGTTGTTGTGGGGTCTTTTGTGACCTCTTGGATGAGTCGTCGCTGCACTCTTGGGGTAATTTTTGGGCGGCCGGCCACTCCTGGGAAGGTTCACCACTGTTCCATGTCTTCGCCATTTGTGGATAATGGCTCTCACTGTGGTTCGCTGGATTCCCAAAGCTTTGGAAATGGCTTTATAACCCTTTGCAGACTGATAGATCTCAATTACTTTCTTTCTCAATTGTTCCTGAATTTCTTTGGGTCTCGGCATGATGTGTAGCTTTTAAGGATCTTCTGGTGGACCTTACTGTGTCAAGCAGCTCCTATTTAAGTGATGCCTTGATTGTGAACAGGTGTGGCAATAATCAGGCCTGGGTGTGGCTAGAGAAATTGAACTCAGGTGTGGACAACCACAGTTATAGTATGTTTTAACAAGGGGCGCAATCACTTTTTCACACAGGGCCATGATGGTTTGGATTTTTTTTCACCTTTAATAATAAACACCTTCATTTACAAATTGCATTTTGTGTTTACTTGTGTTGTCCTTGACTATTGTTTAAATTGGTTTGATGTTCCGAAACACTTAAGTGTGACAAACATGCAAAGGAACAGGAAATGAGGAAGGGGGCAAACACTTTTTCACACCACTGTATATATATACAGTGAGGGAAAAACGTATTTGATCCCCTGCTGATTTTGTACATTTGCCCACTGACAAAGAAATGATCAGTCTATAATTTTAATGGTAGGTTTATTTGAACATTGAGACACAGAATAACAACATAAGAATCCAGAAAAATGCATGTCAAAAATGTTATAAATTGATTTGCATTTTAATGAGGGAAATATGAATTTGACCCCTCTGCAAAACATGACTTAGTACTTGGTGGCAAAACCCTTGTTGGAAATCACAGAAGTCAGATGTTTCTTGTAGTTGGCCACCAGGTTTGCACACATCTCAGGAGGGATTTTGTCCCACTCCTCTTTGCAGATCTTCTTCAAGTCTTCAAGGTTTCGAGGCTGACGTTTGGTAACTCGAACCTTCAGCTCCCTCCACAGATTCTCTATGGGATTAAGGTCTGGAGACTGGCTAGGCCACTCCAGGACCTTAATGTGCTTCTTCTTGAGTCACTCATTTGTTGCCTTGGCCGTGTGTTTTGGGTCACTGTCATGCTGGAATACCCATCCATGACCCATTTTCAGTGACCTGGCTGAGGGAAGATTTGACGGTACATCTCACCCAAGATTTGACGGTACATGGCCCTGTCCATCGTCCCTTTGATGTGGTGAAGTTGTCCTGTCCCCTTAGCAGAAAAACACCCCCAAAGCATAATGTTTCCACCTCCATGTTTGACGGTGGGGATGGTGTTCTTGGGGTCATAGGCAGCATTCCTCCTCCTCCAAACACGGCAAGTTGAGTTGATGCCAAAGAGCTCCATTTTGGTCTCATTTGACCACAACACTTTCACCCAGTTGTCCTCTGAATCATTCAGATGTTCATTGGCAAACTTCAGACGGGCGTGTATATGTGCTTTCTTGAGCAGGGGGACCTTGCGGGCGCTGCAGGCGTAATGTGTTACCAATTGTTTTCTTGGTGACTATGGTCTTAGCTGCCTTGAGATCATTGACAAGATCCTCTCGTGTAGTTCTGGGCTGATTCCTCACTGTTCTCATGATCATTGCAACTCCACGAGGTGAGATCTTGTATGGAGCCCCAGGCCGAGGGAGATTGACAGTTCTTTTGTGTTTCTTCCATTTGCGAATAATCACACCAACTGTTGTCATCTTCTCACCAAGTTGCTTGGCAATGGTCTTGTAGCCCATTCCAGACTTGTGTAGGTCTTGGCCATGGTGGAGAGTTTGGAAACTGATTGATTGCTTGCTTCCGTGGACAGGTGTCTTTTATACAGGTAACAAGCTGAGATTAGGAACACTCCCTTTAAGAGTGTGCTCCTAATCTCAGCTCGTTACCTGTATAAAAGACACCTGGAAGCCAGAAATCTTTCTGATTGAGAGGAGGTCAAATATTTATTTCCCTCATTAAAATGAATATCAATTTATAAAATTTTTGACATGCGTTTTTCTGGATTTTTTTGTTGTTATGCTGTCTCTCACTGTTCAAATAAATCACCATTAAAATTATAGCCTGATCATTTCTTTGTCAGTGGGCAAATGTACAAAATCAACACCTGGAAGCCAGAAATCTTTCTGATTGAGAGGAGGTCAAATACTTCTTTCCCTCACTGTAAAGAGTCCTGCACAGTCCCAAAGAGTGAGGCAGTAAGTATGCTCCATTACTGAGCTGGCATTGCCTGCTGCGCTGTATCTTCTGATCCTCAGATTTAGAGGACTAAATACAGATGTGAATAGCCTACTGCTTGGCAGGGCCACAAAGTAAGTATGGATACTCATTTAAAATGCAGGCTTAAATTCTTTTCTCTTACTGAAAGCTTGCTCTTGCTAAATGTAATTGTTTTGCTGTAATTGTAAAAAGTAACAGACTCAGGCTCTTGAATGGAGCAACACTTAAGGATTGTGGATGGCCATGCTCTCTGGGTGGGAGGTATGACATACTCTCTCTCTCTCCTCTATCAATTACAGTGACACTAACCAATCATGAGAATCTGTCGGCTCGTGTATGTTTAAAAGGGCAGATAGCTATTTTCTTCTGAGTGTGACACATTGTGCTGCAAAGCAGCATTAGCAGCAGTTCAAAAATAACTATCTGGTTTTACATGTCTCTGAGGTAGCACGTAATAGCCTTCACCTTCTCCAGTTGATAGCTGTCAGTAGCTATGGTAGGGGAGAGCTGGCTAGTGGGTGGGAATATCCAGTGACCAAATTGGGGAGATAATGTTGGGAGGTGGGGTTAATATAAAACATCACAAATATGCAGGTCTGAGCATGTAAAGGAATAGATGACTATTCCATGTGACATGACTAGACAGGACAAATGTTTCTCCCAATAGTTCCAGTGCCCATAATAGTATGTAGGTTTATTAGTAGGTGTAGGTCTATTACAATTGATTTAAAAAAATTATATAAATAAAATAATACCTTATATAGAGCATAGCAGCAGGTTATTATTTTATGTTGTTGCTTTCTAACAAAAACCCATTCTCTATGATCAGTAACACAATTTCACTCATACATTCTTCCAAGTTTTTCTTTCTAGCTGCCACTTTGTGCCACCGGCAAAAATATTTCCCCCTTCATTTACGATATACACCCCTCCCTCGTCACTCATCATAGTCTCTCCTTGGCTTAAGAGAAAGAAGCAGTTGAATTGTTGTTTTCTATGCCCTCTGGCAACATGCACTCTAAGGAACATTAGTGCTTGATCTACAATGACAATGATACAAAAATGATCCATGTTTAAAAAAACATTTCATTAAGAGGTCTCACTTGCTCTTTTGCATTTTTTTTTGCCTGATTGTGTAATTTTATCTCAATGTCAATTTCACATACATCTCACACATCTCTTGCTATAATTTAAGCTGATGCATAGTCAGCGTCTCCGCCCTTTTCACACACTCTTTTAGACAGCCCTGCCTCTCACAGATATAACACAGAACCCAGCAGGATAAGCCACTTGCTGGAATTAATTTAAGAACTAATAAACGAGATCGCTCAGGGTTGTAAATCTTTCTCGCACTAATATGCAGCACTGGCATTATTCTTTCCTTTAAAAAGCCTCTCAAAAACATTTCCAAGGGGGATTGGTTTCCATGGTGTGGATTTAATTGTTATAATGGTTTTCAAGAGTCTACTCATATTAATTTGTAGATCCAGTATAATTAAATTCTTGTATTGTGATGGATATTTTGGCTATTCTGACATGCTTTTCTGCTCACCACGGTTGTAAAGAGTGATTATTTGAATCATTGTAGATTTCCTGTCAGCTTGAACCAGTCTAGCCATTCTCCTCTGACCTCTGTCATCAACAGTGTTTCCACTTGCAGAACTGCTGCTCACTGGATGATTTTTTTCTGTTTCCTTAAAGACATACCGAAGAGCATCTTTACAGATGCAAATAATACAGAAGAATTAAACAAACAAACAAACAAACAAACAAACAAAAAAAACCCACCATGTTACCATTGGAAACGACTCCTGTAGGATCCCATTAGAAAACAAACAAACAAACACATTTAGAACCAATCACAGGTCACCTGTTAAACCATTAGGGCCCTTTACATTGCAAAATCAATGAAAAACAAAACAAAAAACAAACAGACAAGAACAACAGAGACCTGTAATATTTTCCTTGATTTTTTTTAAAGGCCAAAAGGTTGGTTCATGCTTCATCTCACTGACAGTGAAAGAGTCAGTAGGATGGTTCTATAACCTCTCCCAGAAGTTAGCCATTAACTCAAAACCTGTTATTTAGGTTTTAGACCGATTGCTAGGAATGTTTGTTTTATCTTGGCCTTTTCCTTTTTCCGGTTTCCTTTTTAAAAAAGGGTGATGTGAAAGGTAGAAGAGAGCACAAAGCAAACTCGTTTAGCTGTTTATCTCTGAGCCTGAGTCTGAGCTCCACTCATGTGCACAGTCATTTGAATGTGTGGTTGAAGTGCAGGGGTGCAGGTTTTTTAAATAAAAAAGCTGTCAATGCTGCGAATATCATTCTAATCCCAGTCATAAATATACATTTCTGTCAGGAGCAATTCCATCAGAGCTTATTTTTGGCACTCTGTATTCTGCTAATCTCTCACTTTTCTACCATTTGGCAACTTCCTTTACATAAAAATACGCTCTGCCCACCTCTTCTTTCTTTGAGACTCTTACACACACTATCTCTCTTCCCCCTCAATTTCTCTGGTCCTTTGTCTCTCCTATAATCTTGCTCAGGTTATCAGTGTGTGATGAGGACAAGCTGACTCATAATGAATTTATTGGTGAGTCGCGGGTGGCTCTGAGGCGTGTGAAACCAGACCAGACAAAGCGCTTCTACACCTGCCTGGAGCATCCACCCCCTGTAAACACACACACACACACACACTTTGAAACAACTCCTGGAAAAAGTGTGATAAACATTTCAAGGAGTGTTTCCAACCACAAACTCTTTCTATCGTTCTTTCAGCTTCCCTCACCAACAGCAATGGGAGCGGCACTGCGAGGGATCTCCTGTTATCTCAGAGAGGTATTTCAACCTTCTCTATCCCATTTATTCTATTTCTCTATTACCCCCTCCCCCCACTCTCTCTCTCTCTCTCTTTTCTCTCACTCTCTATCTCACCCTCTTTCACTATCATTAAATCCATCTGTTTCCAGCACATTTCAGAGCTTGAATACATATCAGGCTTACATAAACCAATTATTGCCTGCATATTTAATGCATTCATCATAGCTCTTCAGTGTTTTCACATTGGGATCAAAGTGAATTAGCACTTAGAATAAGAACACTGTGTACATTCTAATATGTGAGAAGATGAATAAAATCCATTTCTCATCTCATTTCCTAAAGTACTTTGAAAGTCAAACATGTCACTAAAAGAAATAGCAATTTCTAGACAATTCAGTGAACTGGGTGATTAAAAACCTTAATACACATAATACCGTTAAGAGAAATATTAGGATTGTGAATCCCCCTGTTTCAAACAAAACAATACACGTCTCAATAACTAGTGTATAGTACTACACATAAACCATACAGTATAACAAGTAAAGATATATGCACTAATATCTGAATTAATACTTGAACTAATGATGAGTTAAGGCATGTACTAATCATGAACAAACGAAGAGCGAACCTTACCTGTATTGCCTGTGTCTCTTTTTAATTTAAACAACCCCACCTATTCTGATTCCAGTTGTTCAAAATACAGCATTAAGTTACAGCGTTAAGTTACACATTGATGTTTTCTTTACGTTTACAGATTAAGCTGAATCTTAAACCACATCAGCAGATCTCTGTGCCATTAATGATGAACTGAATGTGGCTTGAGGCCAATATTTACTGAAAATGTGGTAAAACTTTACAATAACAGTTTGTGAATAATCATGCACTAATACCTGAATTAATACTTACTTAAATATGAACTAATGATGAGTTTAGGCATGTATTAATCACAAACTAATGAAGAACTAACCTTAACTATGACATGAGTCTTGTGAATTCATGCGTGAAGACCACCTTTATGAATAAAGACAACCTTAAGTACCTGTTAGTACATGTTTGTTAGTTAATGTGTTAATTAACATGTAGGGGTAAACTAAATCAAACATGCTCTATAAGAAAGAATATGAATTAAACATGTGTAAGTAAAAATTATTTATATCATTTGCTATATGCAGCTGTGTTTGTAACGTAATTACATTACATACATTAGCTAACAAACATGTACTAACAGGTACTTAAGGTGGTCAGTATTCACACATGACTCACGTCATACTTAAGTAAGCTCTTCATTAGTTTGTGATTAGTGCATGCCTTAACACCATTACTTCATATTTAATTAAGAATTAATTCAGGAATTAATGCATGGTTATTCATGTACTGTTATTGTAAAGTGTTACCAAAGATTCATTATACTTCAATTTACTAATGGTCCAATTTTATTTTATTCAGCACCGACAGGATGCGATCCGATATGATTCAACTCAGTTAAAGTTAAGTTTTCTTACATGGGAAAGTCTGCATGACGAAGGAGTTTGCTCTTTCCATTTCCTCAATAACATGACAAAAAATTTACTTCACTAGAGAGAAAAAATAGAGGTTGGTGAGAGAATGACTATTTATAGCTCCTCTAGAGTAAGTGCTTACTTGTTTCATGGAAGTTACACATCACAAAATGTAACATTGTCTAAGAAAAAGTACAATATGGCATTCATAGTATAATGTAATAATCTTAGTATAGAGTATAATGTGTCTTTCTCTCCATAGGAAACATGAACACTCGTAAAACACTTTTCAAGATTGTCTAATACCTTCCAGCTCTAAAAGAAATTGGAGCTCTCTCTCTCTGACGAGCTCTAATGTGAACCGGGGCGTAGGCATTTTCGACACCAGTATTAGTTTTCAACTGCTTTCCTTTTTGATTCTAACCACTCTGCTTGTATCGATGCTGCCGTATTGTAGACAGCCTGACGAAAGTGATGTAACAATCAGTGGCAGACTAGGCTGATCATGATAAAGGGCTAGTGTAAGAAACATAAAAACATAAAGAGCAAATCCTGGGATTGTTTCTAGAAACATGAAGAACAGAGACAGTAATATGAGAGTAAGAGAAAGGGTGTTATGTAACATAATTTTGTCTTTTCTGTACCTCTAATAAAATGATAAAGACTGCTGATAAGAGGAAAACCTTATGACCTTGGTCAAAGACTTGAAATTACAGTGCAGCTGGACAGAATGACAACAACATCACACACCACAGAGGGATCAGAGGGCAAAATGAAGGAAAAAAAACCCCAGCAGAATGGCTATTCTCTCAGACTGAGAGTCAGTCATTTTTTTCTCCATATATACTCAGCAAAAAAAAAAGTAAAGAAAAAAAAAGAAATGTCCCTTTTACAGGAGAAAGATAATTTAAAGATAATTTTGTAAAATCCAAATAAGCTTTACAGATCTTTATTGGAATAGGTTTAAACAATGTTTTTCATGCTTGTTCAGTGAACCATAAACAATTATTGCACATGCACCTGTGGTGCAGTCCTTTAGACACGAACAGTTTACAGGCGGTAGGAAATTAAGGTCACAGATACAATAAGTTGAAAAACACCAGAAGAAAGATACCTAGTGTTTCTGCTCACCTGCGTGAACATGCCATAGGCCTGCTACAGGGAGGCATGAGGACTGCAGATGTGTCCAGAGCAATAAACTACAATGTCTGTAATGTAAGACGCCTAAGACAGTGCTACAGGGAGACAGGAAGGACAGCTAATCATCCCTGCAGTGGAAAATTACATGTAACCATGTCACCCCCCCAGACGTGATCGAGAACTTGCAGATGCCTTGGTGGAAGAGTGGAGTAACATCTCACAGCAAGAACTGACAAATCTAGTGCATCCATAAGGATGAGATGCACTTTAGTACTTAAAGCAGCTGGAGGCCACCAGACACTGACTTTTAATATTGACTCCCCTTTTGTTCAGGGACTCATTATTCCATTTCTGTTCATCAAATGTCTGTGAAACTTGTTCAGTTTTTGTCTCATTTGTTGAATGTTTTTATGTTAATACAAATATTTACACTTGTTAAGAAATTTGCTGGAAATAAAAGCAGTTGATTGTGAGAGAATGTTTCTTTTTTTTGCTGAGTGTATGTGCAATCTTTAAGTGGAGTTCATAAAAAAGCACATATAAATTCTCCATCAATTAACGAAAATAGTCTGAAATGGAGTTCACAGAATGGCAGGATGAAGAGCTTATCAGCCAAGCAGTTATAGTTACCCTGGAATTTGTAATGAAAGATGAATGTTAATTTGATTAAAATTAATTTTCATTACTCGCTATGTCCCTCGGACTGAGACAAACCGATACAGAGAGGAGAGAGCGTGAGACAGACACAGAGAGGAGAGAGAGAGACAGACAAACAGACACAGAAGGGGGAGAGAGGCAGATACAGACAGACAGACACAGAGAGGAGATAGAGGCGGAGACACAGACAGACAGACACAGAATGGAGAGAGAAAGAGAGAGACAGGCAGACAGACAGACACTGAGAGGAGAGAGAGCGGATGACTGCGATAGACACTGAGAGAAGAGGGGGGGGCTGAGGTAGAAAGATACAGAGAGGAGAGAAACAGAAAGACAGAAAGACAAAGCCACGGATAGACAGAGAGAGAGAGTGAGAGAGAGAGAGAGAGAGAGAGAGAGAGAGAGAGAGAGAGAGAGAGAGAGGGGATGGGACAAAGGCAGAAACTAATGAACAAGATGTGAATGTAGAAAGATCACCAATGGACAACTAATTCCCAAAGACGAAAAATGGACATGACAAGAACAAAGTTACACCATTCTGATGAAGAAGAAAACAAGTGAGAGTGACACTGAGTGAAAGTGAGAGGTGGAATGAATATGTAAAGTGGAGACAGCGAATGGCAGAGAAAGTTGGCAGAGTTAAGTAATTAGAGAGAGCAAACTTGTCAGTAAATACGGAAAAGAAAACCAAGAAGAGAACAGACTTGGAGGCGAGGAGGTAGTAGGAGGATGTTTCACATGGCCAGAGGAGAAGATTATAGCTGAACAGTGTTGTTATTTATTTAAAAATCTTGATTTGGCTTCTGATACATGCTCAGAATCGGATAGCGACTGATGACTGATCCTATGCCATCTGTGTGCTAATCACATACATCTGAATATGAAATATATGTCTCTCTCTCTCTCTCTCTCTCTCCATGTGTGTGCGTCCTCACACCTGTTTCCCAGCTCATTACACCTCCTCATTATCATTAGCGAATTGAAGGTCATTAGTCTTTTACAAAAAGTCAAAATTTATCTTGACGCACTAATGAGACATTTAATGAAACATTTAGTGAGAAGCTGTAGTAATGCTTCAATGTAAAATAGCTGCAAATGTCTGATTCAAAAATGAATTTGATGATACAGTAAAAGTTTAAAGATACACTATATGGTCAAAAGTTTGTGGGCACCTGACCCTCACAATGTATATTACGATGCAGCATAATATTGCACGTAGAAAGCATCATATCCTTTTCATGTATAACATCAAGATTATTGTTACTGCTCAATACGAATACTGAAATAGTTTTACAGTTTACATGTAATAAAAGTGCAAATTTTATTAAATGGCAATTGACACCAATTAAGGAAAAGCATAAGCATTTTTGTAAAGCCAGTTCTAAAAGGTGCAATAGATACATAAATAAATGCAATGCACTGAAATATCATAAATGGCTCATTATTAAATGAGCACAAGAGAAAAAGATACTTTGACATACTTTATCTCTTCACTCAATGACAGCAGTGACGGCAGTTGTCAGGATTAGAGAAGGGTGGAATTCAAGTAAAATGCACCAATTACAGTGAAGAATCGTGAGTTTCACAAAAAACAAACAAACACGAGAGACAGTTAAAGGGGAAGGTAGCAGAAAAGTAAATAAGGTAATTCTGAATCAGCAGAATCACTGCTTCAGTGGTTTCACACCACTGGTTCTTCCACTAACTGTTGGCACAAAGTTGGAAGTGCACAATTGTATAAGTTGTCATAGCATTAAAATTTCTCTTCACTTGAACTAATGCTCTTGTACACTGAGTGGACTGAATGAATCCTTATAGCTAAGCTCCAAATTCTAGTGGAAAGCCTACCCAGAAGAGTGAAGGTTATTATAAGAGCAAAGGAGGAATAAATCTGGAATTCATACATCCTAAACTATACTGAAAATAAGGTTAAATATTGGTGCTTTTCTTGAGATTTTCCTTTAGGTGATCAGTCAGTACATGCTAAGTGATCCGATGATTTTGTCTTTAGTTTTGCATACTCAATACAAGGATAACGAAGCTATGGTCAGTATATCTCACCTAAAACACTTTATAATAGCAGTACACGAATAATCATGCACTAATACCTGAAATAATATTTACGTATTTACGTATATGAAATATCTGCTGATGTGGTTTCAACTTAATCTATAAACGTAAAGAAAACTTCACTGTGTAGCTTAACGCTGTAACGTTATGGAGGCAGCCATCTTGAATAACTGGAATCAGAATAGGTGGGGTTGTTTCAATTCAAAAGAGAGACAGACAATAGGTTATATAGGTAGCTTTTCCACTTATTGATCAGATTGTTGACATCAAATTTAGAAAAGTCCAGAAAGGCTATGAGTTATTTATGTAGTTTTCTTGTGATCTCAAGATAACAAATGTTGTTGATTATTTGTACATTATTCCCATGTTGTCAAAATGCATGATTAGGCATACAAGCTGTCCATCATGGATGAGTGCTTTTGTTTTGACTTTAATCAGAGACTTACACAAGCATAAATACCTGGTGCGGTGGTAACCCAGGGTTCTGGGTTCAATCTTGAGTTTGGCTAACAGTGTGAAGTTTGAGCTTTGTTTACTGTTTGTTGCCATGTTTTCTTGTGTCTGTGTGAGTTTCCTCTGGGTTCTCCAGTTTCCTTCAACCTGCGAAATACACAGTAGGTGGATTGTCTAACATAAATTGCTCCTAGGAGTAAATGAGTGTGTGAATGTGTGAATGCATGGTGCCCTGGTCGAATGGACCAGAGTGTTACCCCTCAAAATGATTGATTTTTCTGCAACTTTTTCCAAATTGTGTGAATTTGTGAAAAAAAGTTTTTTGTGCTTTTTTGTGGAAAGCTACATGATGCACGTGAACTGTAGAGGGCTTTGGTTGAATGTGTGTTGTGATAACGTCACATGGTGCATTGTGATGATGTCACACAATGTGTCTCGGTGTTGCGTTCTGGGACATAATGGAGTGGTGGATGGATGCAAATGCAGATACAGACGTTTATTAAAGAGCAAGGCAGGCAGACAAATCTAAACAGTAATCAAGGCGTGGTCTAACATGCAATGGGTCAAGGGATCGGCAAACGGGCATAAACAGGGGTTGCCTGGAATCAATACGAGAAACAAGGTCATTAACATGAAACGAGAAACAAGGTCATTAACATGAAACGGGGTCATTAACTTGCAACGAGAAACGAGGTCATTAACATGAAAGGAAAAACGAAGTAAATAACATGAAATGAGAAACAAGGTAAATAACATGAAAAGAGAAACAACCGCTTAGTAAAGAGATGAACTCAATACTGCACAATTTGCACAGAGACACAAGGGGGTTTATATCACAAACGTAATCATGGGTAAATCAGGACAGCTGAAAACAATGTTGGCATCCTCAGTGGAGCATGGAGGCGGAGCGGCGTCCTCAGTGGGGCACGGAGGCAGAGCGACATCTTTAGCGGAGCAGGAAAGCAGAGACTACTTCGTGAGTCTCGAACCGGGTCTCTGGAGCCGAAGTCACCACGTTGACCTCCAGCTGGAGCTTGGCAGGTGAGACCACCTCATGGGTCTCATGTTCGAGCTCTGGAGATGAGGTCACCACGTTGACCTCCGGCACGAGCGTGGCAGGTTAGACCACCTCGTAGGTCTCGAGCTGGAGGTCTGGGACCGAGGTCGCCACGTTGACCTGTTGCTGGAGCTTGGCAGCTGAGACCACCTGGTTGATCTCAGGTTAGAACAAGATACGGTTGCCAAATTGACCTCTGGCAGGAGCTCAGCAGGTGAGACCACCTCATGCGTCTCAGGTTGTAGCTCTGGAGCTGAGGTCGTTACATTGACCTCTGGCTGGAGCTAGGCAGGTGGGGTCACCACGTTGGCAAAAGCTCAGCAGGTGAGACCACCTCATGAATCACAGATTCGAGCTCTGGGGATGAGGTCGTCATGTTGACCTCTGGCTGGAGCTCTGCAGGTGAGACCACTTCGTGACTCTCATGTTGGAGCTCTGAGTAGGAGGTCGCCCTGTTAGCCTGCTCATAATATGCCATGAACGGCACATCAGGTTCATCTCTGAGGCAGGGCACCCCCAAAAGATCCTCCAGGATTGCCCTGGATTCTGGATTGCCGAATATCATCATGAAGAGTCTCACAAACTGAATTATGTTCTCCAGTCCCCTGGATCCATGGCTGCTAGACGCTTGCCAACTGGTGGGCTGAGCCACAAAACCTGGACAACATGAACCATATACATTGCTGCTCGTTGGGTTTGGGGTCCGCTAGGCTAGAAAAATAGATCTGGCAGTCCACAAGAAAATATTCAGGATCACCTGACAAGCCATCATACTGCTTCAGGAGTTATACTACAGACCACTGTGGAAACTGGATCGAATCCACAGCTGGGACAGTTTGCTTGGTTTTCCTGGTGTGATGTCTCCTCCGTCTTCCTGCTGCATCCATGTTATAGGTGCAGTGTTCTGTTATGTTCCGGGACGTAATCGAGTTGAGGACTGATGTAAATGCAGATAAAGACGTTTATTAAAAAGTGAGGCAGTCAGACAAATCCAAACAGTAATCAAGGCATGGTCAAAAAACCGGCAATGGGTCAATTGACTGGCAAACGGGCATAAACAGGGCAAGGCTGGAATAAATACAAGAAACAAGAAAGAAGGTCATTAGCATGAAAAGAGAAACTAGGTCATTAACATGAAATGAGAAACGAGGTCATTAACATGGAACAAGAAACAAGGTAAATAACATGAAACGAAAAACATGATAAATAACATGAAATGAGAAACAACCGCTTAATAAATTCTTCACTGCGCATGCGCCGCCGAGAGTGGCAGCAATCCATGTAGCTCCGTTTTTGTGTTTGTGTTTTTGGTTACTTTTTTCTTTACTTTGTACGCTTAGGAGTTTTAAGATTACACACTTTCAGGAGTGTTTTTTATTCTATCTTATGGATATGGATCTGTTAGTAAAACACTCTGGCGGCAGCAAACTTGTGTATACAAGGAATCAGCTGCTCGCACTACGGAGGAGTGCTGGTCTGCACGTTAGCATTCCCGGGGAATTATGGTGCTTTCGGGGCTGTAGAGCGGGACTTAAAGTGAGGACTAAACGACAGGAGCGAAATCGGTTATTCAAGCGGAAATTCAAGCCTGCAGTTCCATTGATGCTGATGGGGAATGTGAATTCACTTAGAAACAAGACTTACGAGCTGGCGGCCCTGGTAAGAAATCTGAAGTTGTATAGGGAATATAGCCTGATGTGCCTTATGGAGACGTGGCTAACTAGCTGCATCCCCAATGCTAACGTTGAGCTGCCTGGCTTTAGTGTGGCTCGTCTGGACAGAGACACCAAACTTTCTAGAAAAAAGAAGGGAGGTGGATTGGTGATGTACATAAACAACAGATGGTGCAATCTCGGCCATGTTACAGTTAAAGAGACTGTGTGTTGTAAGGATGTGGAGTTAAAGGCGGTTAGTCTTCAACCGTACTACATGCCGAGGAAGTTTTCGCATGCCATTGTTGTCTGTGTTTACGTTCAAACGTGAGGGATGCATACAGCGCCAACTCCCATCCCCCACTAGGAAAGTCAGACCACAACCTCATTTATCTTCAACCACTGTACAAACCAAAAGTACAAAGGCTACCGGTTGTCACTCGCACTTTCAGGAAGTGGACAACAGGAGTGGATGAGGGTTTGAGAGGTTTTTTTTAGTCCACTGACTGGAGCGTGCTATAAAATGGAGAGGATTTGGAGGGGGTCACACACTGTACAACTGACTACCTGACTTTCTGTCTGGACATAGTTGTTCTCACAAGAACTGTACGCTGCTTTCCAAACACCAAACCGTGGATAACCAGCGATGTCAAGACCCTTCTCAACAGGAAAAAGATGGCATTCAGAGAGGGGGATCAGGCAGAGCTGAGGCGCGTACAGGGGGAACTCAAAGCCAGGATGAAAGAGGCTAAGGAGGAATACAGAAAGAAGGTGGAACAGAAGTTGCAGGAGAACAATATGAAGAAGGTCTGGGATGGAATGAAGACCATTACTGGACTGAGGAAGAGTGGTAGCTCTGTGGAGGGAGACCTGGATAGGGCAAATCAGTTGAACCACTTTTACAATAGGTTCGACTGCCTTGTTCCAGCTCCAATGGCAGTGGACTGTCCACTACCCTCTGCTGATTTAGACACTGCTCGTGCTTGTCTGCCTGTTCAACTCACACCTCCCCTCTCACTTTTGGTGCACTACGTACCCCCATCATTAAAGGCTGATGTATTCAACCCTCACAAGGTGACAATGTGACTACACCGACGTTGGTCACTAGTCACCGGTCTTCAGACACCAGACACCCCCTGCAAGCGCACCCATCCCCTCCCCCCTTCCCTCTCCCTCTCCTCTCCTCCAATAAAATCACGGCAGATCAAGTTAGAGGACAGCTGAGGAAACTCTGCCCTAGGAAACAGCCGGGCCTGACAGACTGTGTCCAAGGCTGCTCAGGGTCTGTGCTTCTGAACTGGGGGAGCCACTGAAGCACATCTTCAAACTGAGTCTTCGTCTTGGAAGAGTTCCAACATTGTGGAAGACATCATGTCTTATCCCTGTCCCAAAGAAGTCACATCCAAGTGAGCCCAACAATTACAGACCAGTTGCTCTAACATCACATGTGATGAAGACCATGGAGCGGCTGGTTTTGGGGATACTTAGACCCCAGGTACGTCTTGCACTAGATCAGCTACAGTTTGCATACCGGGAGAGAGTGGGCGTGGATGATGCCATCACATATCTCCTGCACAGGATGCATGCTTACCTGGACAAGGAGAAAAGTGCTGTGAGAATCATGTTCTTTGATTTCTCCAGTGCTTTTAATACCATTCAACCCCTCAGACTGGGTGACAAGCTCTTGCAGATGGGTGTGGATGCTCACCTAGTATTGTGGATTGCAGACTATCTGACAGAGCGGCCACAGTATGCAAGACTGAAGAACTGCCTCTCGGACACTGTGATTAGTAGCACCAGAGCTCCACAAGGAACAGTGCTCTCTCCAGTCCTGTTCACACTGTACACGTCTGACTTTTGCTATAACACGGAGTCATGCCACATGCAGAGGTTTTTGGATGATACCGCAATCGTGGGGTACATCAGGGATGGGCAGGAGGAGGAGTACAGGAGCCTGGTGGAGGACTTTGTGCAATGGTGTAAACTCAACCACCTACAACTCAACACTTCTAAGACCAAGGAGATGGTGGTAGACTTTCGGAAGTCTAAGCCCGCTCTGCTGCCAGTCACCATTGAGGGGGTTAAGGTAGAGGTGGTAAACACTTACAAGTATCTGGGAATACATTTGGACAATAAACTGGACTGGTCCTTCAGCACTGAGGCACTGTACAAGAAAGGGCAGAGCAGGCTGTACTTCCTGAGGAGGCTGCGGTCCTTCAATGTCTGCAGCGAGCTCCTCTGGATGTTTTACCAGTCTGTTGTTGCCAGCGTCCTCTTCTATGCTGTGGTATGCTGGGGAGGAAGCACTAAGAAGAAGGATGCTGGACGACTGGAAAGGCTGGTAAGGAAAGCTGGCTCTGTTGTGGGAGTGGAACTTGAGTGTATCACTTCAGTGTCAGACAAAAGGACACTTAACAAATTAATGAGTATTCTGGACAATGACTGTCATCCACTACATAACACTATGATTAACCAAAAGAGCCCAATCAGCTGGAGGCTACGCTCACTGCCATGCAGAACTGACAGGCTGAGGAAGTCTTTTGTCCCTAGGGCTATACAACTATTCAATGCCTCACTTAAATGAAGAGGTGAGATAAACTTCTTTGCATAATCTATCTGCCTCTTCACCTTTTCATTCATCCTCATACATTTATCCCCATACATCCTCATGCACCTCATACATGGACTATATTAGCCCACATGTATAACCCCTACCTTTAATTCTCTGTCTGGGAATCGATGATTGGTAAATTGTACTATTTCTTTTTACCATTCTGCTTATATTTTATTTTATTGTATGTTGTATTGTGTGAGATGTTCTGAGCTACTGGGATCTTGAATTTCCCCTTGGGGATCAATAAAGTATCTATCTATCTATCTATCTATCTATCTATCTATCTATCTATCTATCTATCTATCTATCTATCTATCTATCTATCTATCTATCTGTCTGTCTGTCTGTCTGTCTGTCTGTCTGTCTGTCTGTCTGTCTGTCTGTCTGTCTGTCTATCTATCTATCTATCTATCTATCTATAGAGGTGAAATACTGCGCAAGGGGGTTTATATCACAAATGTAATCATGGGTAAATACGGCCAGCTGAAAACAATATTGACGAACCTTCAGAAAACAACCAATGATTAAACAGGGGCGGAGACAGAACCTAATCTTAACAAACACACATGTCCAAAGTAAACATAGTCATGGAAACCAAAAAGCGTGTGTTCCCTATGTGCTTGGGCATCTGGCTCAGGCACATGGACACGCTTCAGTTTTCCGAGCATACTGTAAACTGCTGTGCGCAAGGGGAAATCGTGACACTCGACCAAAATCTGCAGAAAATCTATGGTAGTTTAAAAAGATTGAAAACTCCTGCTTACATTGTGGAGTTTCCTTGGTTTTGTGTTCTGTGATCGCAATATCCTGCAATGACTGATATCTTAGGTGACTAATTACTATGTGCTGTGTGGAAAATTGTGCACATTTGATTTTTCTGCAATAACCCATTTAAGTGTGTGCAAATTAAAGGCTAGAGAGGAGATGTTAGGCACAAACCGCCTGTAGTATCCCATCTACCCCAGAATGGCACGTAACAGTTTCTTTGATGTGGGGTGGAGGTATTCCTTTACTGCCTCTATATTCTTTTCTTGAGGTTTGGTGGACCAAAATTGTCTGCAAATGGCCTATGTGGTCTTAGGACGATGTCCATCAATTGCTAGAATGTTTCTGGGGCTCTGTGGAGGCCACTGGCAGTGCTGAACGTAGACTTAGGTTTAGCCTCTGGAGCTAGGGCTACCTGCCAATATAATTTGGTTAGATCTAGGATGGAGATGAACGAGGCTCTCCCCAGAGCCAAATACTGCCATCGTGCTACAGCACTACAATGATGGGGCTGGACCAGGGGTAGGGGGACTCCTCGATGATGCCATTGTGGAGAATCTGGCTGACCTCCTCCTCAATAGCATGATAGCGAGCCTATGGGATGCAATAGGGCCTCTGCCTTACCACTACTCCCGGTGTAGTAATGTCATGGTGGACCAGAGGCATCAGACCAATGTGGAGCATGCAAAGACATCAGCAGACTGGTCCACCAGCTCTGTCAGTTACTGGCGCTGCAGGGGGTGAGGTCCATGCTGCAGTGGACCAAGGTACAGTTGTGGAGATCTGTGGGGAGAGCGGCAAATACAAACATCACTGGTGTGGGTTCAACCAACTTTTTTTGGAGATTGATATGATACAACTGGGTGTCTGCATGTTTACCGAGTTGTTGCAGTTGGTAGTTGACTGGGCCCACCCTCTTGAGGATTCTGTACGGGCCCTGCCAGTGGGCTGGGAACTTGCAGTTAGCATTCAGGAGCAGGAAGAGGACCTGGTCACCTGGCTGGAATTCCCTGGAACTCCCTGGCCCGTGCAAGTTGGATGTAGGCATTTTTTGATTCTCTTTGACTGGCTTCCATATGTTCTCAGATGATTGGGGTCACTCATTGCATTTCTTATACATATTCCACCAGGGAGCAAAAGGGGGAGGGCTGCTCCTCCCAGGCTTCTCAGGCCACATCCAACAGTCCTTGAGGGTGTCATCCGAAGAGGAGCTTGAACGGGCTGAAGCCTGTGGACGCTTGGGGGGTCTCCTGGATGGTGAAGAGAACATAGGGCAGGAGGAAGTCCCAGTTCCTGCTGTCTTTGTCTACCACCTGCCGCAGCATTCGCTTGAGGGTCTGGTTAAACCTCTCCACCAGGCCCTCTGTCTGGGGGTGGTAGATGGATGTTTTCAGGTGCTTCACCTGCAACAGCCGACACCGATCAACCATTAATTTCAACATAAAGGTCATACCTTGGTCTGTCAAGATGTACTTGGGGATCCCCACATGGCTGAACAGAAACATGAGCTCCTTTGCAATGCTGTGGGAGGTGGCTTTCTGCAGTGGCACCACCTCTGAGTACTTGGTGGCATAGTCCATGATGACTAGGATCTACTCATGCCCCTTGGTGGACTTTGGCAGTGGCCCTAAAAGATCCATGCCAATCCTTTCGAAGGGCATGTCGATGATGAGGAGAGGAAGGGGGGGGGGGTCTGGGTAAGAACTGGGTCCTATAATAGGGGACAACAAGGAGGTCACAAGGCTGTCCCTGGTGGTTGGTCTGGAAACAGAGCAGCCCCCCTTTTACTATGAAATAGGCTGTGGGTAGGCACTGCTCAGGGTTCTGTTTGATCCCCTCTATCTACCGCACCTGGCCCTAAAAGTGTTTTAAGTGGTCATCATCCTTTTGCTCACACTGGAATTTCCTTCTCGAGCGACCTGGTGAAACACGGAAGAGACAGGGTTAATGTGTGTATCTCACCTGAGGTGGCTCCCTCCCCTCTGTCCCCTTCATGGGCAAGGTAGACCCGCAGACCCTTGGTTGTGGAGCTGGTGTCCTCTGATGGCAGTGTTGTGTGTGTGTGTGTGTGTGTGTGTGTGTGTGTGTGTGTGTGTGTGTGTGTGTGATTTTTGTTTATTTATTTATATTTATGGTGTGCATGATAGGGTGACTCTACTCTGTCTGTCACTATTCAGCTGGCTATTTGTGGCTGTCCCCAGTGTGTAACATTAACGAAGCTTCTAGACAGGTCTGGCAGACACACACACACACACACACACGAAAGATCTAACAAGGATGCTGGACTGCAGTAGATGTCATGAGTGACAGATGGATAAAGTCAGCATCAACTATGTTGTCTGCTAAGACCTGCCATCTATAATTAAACAAATCATCGGGTGACAAAATGACAAAAAGGTAGAAATAATGAGATGCAACAAGTCAGTGAAAGCCAGTGAGTGTTGTGGGGGATGTTAGAATTATTCATTCTCTCTCTCTCTCTCTCTCTCTCTCTCTCTCTCTCACTCTCACTCTCTCTGTTTGTCTTTCTGCCTGGACCTTGTGTGCAAAGAGCCAATGACATATTTGTAAAGAGACGCCAAAATAACAAGAGGGGAACAGGGTGAAAAAGACAGCCTCAATATAAAAATGTCTTTACCTCTTCAGTTTTCACTATGGACAACTGTGCCACTGAGTTTCTTCAAAAAACATCTAGTGCTAACAACATTGCAAAGAGAAATGGCAGGGCTGGAAATGTGTGTTAGATAACCCCCTACCATGTGGGATCAGTCGAATATCTCCACCCCCTCAATACCACCTCCACTCCACCCCCCTTCTTTTGTTGGATTACTCCCTCTCAGACACAGGGCTAATTAAGGAGAACACAGAGGTTTTAAACTGTTTTAAAGGCTTCTGTATAGATCTCAGTCAAGCTGTAATGATGTGCTTGCATGCGTGTGCGTGTGCGTGTGTGTGTGTGTGTGTGTGTGTGTGTGTGTGTATATCTGTATAAAAGCATTATAGTGTTCTAAATTACAGTTTGCAGAGGTCCCAATTTTAGAGACTGCGACCAGTGGTCACATCCACATTCAAATCAATAATCAATTTAGTCCAATTTAACTGGTGAATTTAGATGTTTGCAGCTTAAATGAAAATGTACTGGAAAGGAAAACACTTAAGGCTCCAGGTGAAGTGGTACCAGGTGAATTGGCACCTACAGAGCATCCAGAAAGTATTCACAGCGCTTCACTTTTCCCACTTTTTGTTATGTTACAGCCACATTCCAAAATGGATTAAATTAATTATTTTCCTCAAAATTCTCCAAACAATACCCCATAATGACAACATAAAAGAGGTTTGTTTGAAATCTTTGCAAATTTGTTAAAAATAAAAAACAAAGAAAAACACAACAAGCTACGATGCACTGTGTTTTGACACCTTTCTGTCATAGCCATGAACTTTTACAGCTATTTGTGCTACAGTAGCTCTTCTGGGGGATTGGACCAGAGAGGCTAGCCTTCACTTCCCACACACATTAATGAGCCTTGAGCGCCCATGACCCTGTCGCCGGTTCACTTTCCTTAGACCACTTTTGGTAGGTACTAAACACTGCATACCGGGAACACCCCACAAGACCTGTTCTTTTGGAGATGCTCTGACCCAGTCATTTAGCCATCACAATTTGGCCCTTGTCAGAGTCGCTCAGATCCTTACACTTGCCCAATTTTCCTGCTTCCGATACATCAACTTTGAGAACTGACTGTTCATTTTCTGCCTAATATAGCCCACCCCTTGACAGGTGCCAGTGTAACAAGATAATCAATGTTATTAATTTCATGAGTGGTTTTAATGTTATGGTTTAATGTCAGTATTTGTCTTCACATAAAATAAGTTCTCGTTGTTAATATTCTTCACTCCTTGTCTGGATTTATTTTTCTCCTGATACATCTTGATTTAAATCAATAGGGTCTCTGTTAGGGCTGGTGAACTGTAGATTTTGTTATGTTAAGGATAGTAATGGTGCAGCCTATTTCTCAGCAGTGCTGTGTTGAATGCATGAGTCTTATCCAATAAATCTGACTGTTGGTCAGCTCTTTGAAGATAATGACTGTAATTTCCTATTTCTCACACAGTCTTGGCTTGATGGTTTTAGTAGTATTGATTACCTAGTGCGGGCTGGATGTGAATGGAAAGAATTTATATTCAGACGAATTTCCCTTCTCCTGTTCACTGGATCAGTCTGTATTCGGCACAGGGCTAATAATGAATAACACTAACTTCAAATAACCAGTAATTTTAACAATCACATGGATGCATGCTCTAACTATAACCACATAACTACTGAGTTTACTGTGTTGCTTAATTCCTTTTGACTTTCAGCCCCACATACACCAGATTTAGTCATGGGGACCTGAGGCACACATCAAGACAGCATTTACAGTACATGTTGTAACGTCTAACAATTTCTGTATCTTCTTTGCTATCATCACTTGGTGTTCCAAAACTAAGCCTGTTAGAAGGACATGCATCTGGTACTATCTCAAGGCTGACTGCTGTCATCTCTATGAATGCTGTTTATGTACATTCTTGTCCTGTGATGCAAGTGGAATTAAGAGAATGTATAGCACTATTGCATAAATGAAAAACTGCATCAGGCAAATTCAAGGTTCTCTGGAGAAAAACTACTGTAATTGTATCAAATTAGAAAGTATTTGGAGACATTCGGACCTAACTGTTACCTAGAAGAGTCACTTAAATGATTAAATCAATCTTTAAAAGAAATCATACTTCTCCAGCTTGATCAAAGACCACATTATCAACTGCAAATTCAACTGATAAATAAAAAAACCCTCAGTATTACACTATATTGAACAGTATTACACAATAATTGAACATCTCTCATCTCACCAATACAATAAGTTTGGGGCATTCATTCTTTATCTGCCTTAACAGTAAAGACTGAGAACTCTTGCCCGGAAAGAAATGTGGCTTCTGCAAGAAGTTTACACAATTCAATCCAAGCTTGCAGTAATTAAGCTTAAATTAAATTAAAGTTTGCCATCGAGTTCTCCCAGTCATGCCAGTCACCTTTGATCTTTCCAAACAAATCTTGTGTTCTGACCTTCAGTCAATCAATCACTTTAATAAAGCATTTATTCCCACTGGTTCTTGCTAAAGAAAATCAATCCAGATTGCACTCCAAATAGCCATTTTGAGGTTTAAAAAAGAAAAGAAAAGGAAAGAAATGTCTCCATTCAGGTGATTGAATATCATAACATAAATACTCTCAATTAAACATTTCAGTCAACTTATTATAGTTTTAAATATGGCAATATTTATATATGCCAGAGATGCAGGCAGGTGTGGAAAGTACTTGAGTGATTGTATTTTGTTACCAAATGTATTATTTTATTAATTTTATTTTCAAGAAAGCCACCTTACTTTTTACGTCTTACATATTTATTTAGACCTTCAAAGTACTAGTTAAAAATCTCAAAGGTCTCTTCTTCTCTCATCCAGTCATTGACTGTACACTATATATCAGTTGAATAGACTCTTGTGCATTTTATTTACACTTCAGTTTAAGGCAGCCAATCAAAAAAACAAACAAAAAAAAAACAACTATCAGGAATTGCACCAATTTCTCATCTATCAGCTGTCAGTGTATGTCTGAAGATAGATAAGCCATTGGACTGCAGTGTTGAACTCAAGGAGGAGCACTCCTGGTAATACATCAGTAAAATGCTTCAATATCCTGGAATAAGCAAAGTCTTGTATAAAATAAGATGTTATCTTTACCTCTATATAAGCTATTAACTCCATCTAATTTGAAAAGGCTGTGATTTAAAATTAGAACAGGTCTGCTTTCTGGTTTTAGGCCCAAACTATGAAATGTACTCTCAAAATACCCGTAGAATCAAAGGATCCTGTTAAAATAATGTTCAACTGTATTTGCTTGGTATTGAGGTTTGCCTGTTTATATTTTATATTAGTCTATTTTTTCTTTTGCTTTCTTTTTGCTGTATTTGACAATTTTTTTGTGCTTTATTTAATTCTTTTTACTTAATTTTAGTCTGCTGGTTGTTGGTATTATTATTATTATTATTATTATTATTATTATTATTATTATTATTATTATTATTATCATCATCCATCCATCCATCCATCCATCCATCCATCCATTTTCCATACTGTTATCCCACACAGGGTTGCCTGAAGCCTTTCCCAGGGAACTCATGGTACAAGGCAGGGGACCATAACAGGGCACAATCGCGCATACACTCACACACCCATTCACAGATTACAGACAATGTGGAAATGCCAATCAGCCTACAACGCATTTGTTTGGACTGAAAGAGGAAACCGGAGTATTAGGAGCAAACCCCCAAAGGACGGGGCGAACATACAAGCTCTGTGCACAAAGGTCTGATTCGATCCCCTAACCCTGGAGGTGCAAAACAAATGTGCTAAACAATATACCCTTTTATTATTATTATTATTATTATTATTATTATTATTATTATTATTATTATTATTATTATTATTATTATTATTATTATTATATACTGCTCAAAAAAATAAAGGGAACACTTGGAGTTAAATTGTGCTGTTTTAGTGTTCCCTTTATTTTTTTGAGCAGTGTATATATATTTGCTTAACTGTTTAGATCATATTGGTACTGTTGGTTTACTATACAAATGAAACTATATATCAACAGATTTGATCTATAGATACCTCACAAGGCCTAACATCCTCCTTGTATGAAAAATAGAGCTGCAATCCTTAAACACACTTGGGACTGCTGGTCTGTTGCACCAACTTATTTAATTCATACGTCTCCAACGTCTCCTTTTCGAATTGGACTTTCTGGGGAAAATGTTAATTTATTTAAATTATTAATTTACTCCATGGGTGTCCTTGCTCGATCAGGATTTTTTTTTAAATATAGTTAATTATTCTCGGGCACCTGGTGTGTCACTACTGACACTGGTGATTAACTGGTGCTCTTTTCGGCTTCACTGTTTCTCACCAGTCTGAATTTTCTACCTCTAAACTGCCTCCTCTTTACTTTCCACCTACTCTTATTTTCTTTGCAGTGGGAACATGAGCAGTTGCACAGTCTGGAGGAGAGAGGCCGTCTGTTGCTGTCGCTCCAGTTCCTGCCTCCATCTGTAGAGGGAGATGGAGAAGCCCAGCGAGGAGGTCTGTGTGTCGGTGTTCAGCGTTGTGCTCACCTTGCCGCCATGGATGTTAATGGCTTCTCTGATCCCTATGTCAAAACGTAAGCGCAAAGTGTGTTGGTGCATTAAATGCCGGGTGTGGGTGGATGATTTAATCTGTATTCCATTTTACTGAGCAGCAAGGAAACATTTTAGCTCAGGTTCTTCAGCTCAGGTCAAAAGATTATAAGAAACATTCAAACCGGTCTTTAGGGAATAGACGAGTGTATGAGGAAAAAATAACAACTGGGAACCAGGGGAATGGAATCTTAATTGCTCGGATCTTGCACCCATGTTTTCTTTACATATTTCTATTCGCTCTGTTTCTCTCCCACATGAGGTTTTAAAATAAATATACCTTCCTCGGGCAAAATGGCAAGAGAATCAACAAGCCTCCCACCCACACATGTCCATGTCATTTTATCTCTGTCTCTCATCCAAACACACATGCACACACATATACACATACACAGAGATACGCACACACAAAACACACAAGAATATTGGCTTTGATCATGATAGGGGTTGTGAGAATGTGTGTATGTGTATGTGTTGTTTGGGGGAAGGGAGTGACAGTTATCAGCAGTGTATAAAGCAAATCAAATTTTTATGGAAGCCAGTGGGACACAGCTGGAAAAGCAGAAAAGCAAATAGCCGTGTGCTTCAATCGATATTTGTGTATGCGTCTCTGTCTGTGCGTGTGTGTATGTATGTGTGTGCGTGTGTGTGTTAGTGACACGCAACTGTCCTTCTATTTCTCTTTCACTTTGTTTGTGTCTATGCTTATCTCCATCATTATCCCTCTTTTTACTACTCCAGATATCTGAAGCCTGATGTGCAAAAGAAATCAAAACATAAAACGGCCGTGATTAAAAAGACCCTTAACCCAGAATTTAATGAGGTACAGACCTTATGATATCCATTGCAGATTATGTAAGAATGTATATGCATGTGCATGTGGGCATGTGTCTCCATTACAAGCTCTACAAGAATGAAGGCTAAGTGTTATTGACAATCTAGTCTTTTCTGACATTTTTCTTCAACTCACTCATCCCAGTTGCCTATCACCATTTGCCTGGTGTGTGTGGGCGTTTGCCTGGTGTGAGTATCATCAGGCAGACTGAGTGGCACATTTCTATACTCACAGTAGTCCCCAACACTAGACTTCTCCATTGTGTAATCTGGAACTAGTGCTCTCAGCTTCCATTTGCTATCTTCTCAAGAGTTCAGAGGCTGCAGGCCTATACAAGGGTGCTCAATGACACCAAAAAGCCACCCACAGAACACTGATTCAACAGCATGCTGCCACTGAATTCCGACCACGTTGTTTATCTGAGAATTTAAAAAACTCAGTTTCATAATTTTCCTCTTGCTTTTGCCCAACAGGAGTTCTTTTATGAGATCTCTCTCACAGAACTGGTCAGTAAGACGCTGGAGGTCACTGTATGGGACTATGACCTGGGCCGATCCAATGATTTTATAGGTGAGAACAAATACAATCTGGTGCATATGGTATTGATCTGGCAAGACACATACTGTGCTGATTATTGAGATGTTAATCCTGAATCCACAGTATTTTTATGCTGTGTTTTCCACCCAGATGATTATAACAATGTATGCCTCCATTATTTCAAATCCATTTCAAATGAGGAATTGCCTTGTTATCTGTTGTGACTAAAGGAACATACAGTAGAGACAAACTCTGCTATAATAAAAATCACTCTGTGTGGTGGCAGGTGGAGTATGTCTGAGCTGTCAATCACAGGGAGATGCTCTACGCCATTGGATGGACTGTCTGAGGAATAAGGGACAGAGGGTGGAGCGATGGCATGTCCTGACCAATGAACTCCCTCAGAGCTCCTGCCAGGAGTGAAGATCTTACAGGGGATGTCAGTGAATACTTAATGCTGCATGGAGTTAAAGATGAGCACTCAGAGTGCATTTGTGCACTTCAGACTTTGTGCACGATATGCTGTATGTGCTCATCATATACATAGTCAATGCATGATCGATATTCATGACCGGCACAAATACTGTATTACTTGAACACACCTTGCTCATAACCAGGAGAGTTTAAGGGATGGACTGTCAGTCAGTTGCCTTTTTATTCCATACTAATTGCTGGACCTTACCTGTCAGTCTCTCCCTATCATTGCTGCACGTTTTGTATACATTTTGTAACAATTAAGTGAACTCTAATCTTCTGAGAATCCCATGTAGCATATCCTTCTGATTGGATATAATAGAAAAGGTATTTTATTCTCAACACTTCAGTAATTATGAGAGACCTGCACTACATTAACAGTCTGTAGGAAAACAAGCAAGGTGCCTGCAGTCAAATTTATGTCTTCTCAATGACACAGGAAGCTTAAGGGTCAAGTTTCTCACTAATGTTTTTGGACACTGAATGTATTAATTGGATATCAGGACTGTTACTCATAAACCATCTCAGAACTGATAAAAACTGTAGTGGATTCCAGTCCTAAATTAGCCTTCAGAACCCTTGTAAATACTGGCACGCTCATATAAACACGACCAACCATCTGTTTTGTAGCATGAGGAAATGTTTACAGCATTATAAAGCATGCCCCAACAATGTTTTCCAGGGCTGTAATTCTTGTAATTTTGAATTCCCATTTGCTAATGATATTTATATGTTTGTTTTCCTTTTTTTTGTCTGGTCTGCATGCCCAATGGTGTGAGTGTCAGTTTATATTACTGTGTTATTTGGATATTTATTGAGTGTTGTACTTTTGAGGATTTGTGATTACTACATTTGTATGAAGTGTTTATGTAAAATTTGGAAATACAAATGAATTCATTGCTCTAAGGCTGGCCATCATTTCTCTGCATCTCTAAAGAATATCAATTTGCACCTCTCTATATACAAAAATTCAGTGGAAATCATGTGAAGATTGCTCTGTGTTTCCATTTATGTCACTGGCTGAGTTGTTCAGCAAAACAGTTTTATTCTTACAGCATGTAGTATATAAAAAACAGGGAATTAGCAGTAATCACTGCGATAAGGATAGTATAGCGGAAGTATAGCTGCATCCGAAATCGCGTACTGTGACAGTACCTACTGCTTGGCCACTGATACAGTACGTATTGGTCAGTATATGTATCCGCCATGTTGGCATTGCCTTGTGAAAACATAAAAAGCACAGATGCGCTGCCTTCTGCCATATTTGATTCTGCAGCTCTTCTGCACCAGTCCCGTTGCCTTATGGGATAGCGCAGTGTGCATTGCTTCCATACTGCATAATCTCAGTGGAAGCAGTAGGTCACCCGGGTATTCGTTGCCTACTGTTTTATGAATACTGAGAATTTGGACATACTACATACTACATACTACATTTGGAGTACTGCTTTTTGATTACTATATAGTAGGGTAGTAGGGATATTCGGATGAAGCCTATGAGAAATCAATCATGTTTCTTCTCTACATATCAGATGTTGGGGCCATGGTGACTTGCACCTCTGGGGTTGGGGGTTCAAATCCCTCCTCCACGCTCAGTGGGATGAGTTTGTATGGTTTCCCTGTGCTTCAGGGGTTTCCTCTGGGTACCCCAGTTTCATCCACAGATCAAAGACATATGTTGTAGGCTGATAGGCATTTCCAAATTGTCTGAAGTGTAGGATGGGTGTGTGTAATGGGTTGTCCAGGATGACCCCTGCCTTATGCCCCGAGTTTCCCCGAGATCCTGGGATCAGCTTCAGGTTCCCCCATGACCCTGTTTAGGAGAAGCGGTATGGAAAATGGATGGATGGATATCAGATGTTTTTTATTTTTTATGAAGAAACACATAACATAGAATCTAGTTTTCCCAATATCAGACAACTTCATAATGTATATAATGGGCCATAAAATCCATACCACTTTCTAAACTTAGTAATGGACTTGTGAATTGAATCAAGTGTCTATGAGGCAGGAAGCCAACAAACTATGCTGGACTCCAGCCCAGAAATTGCACACTCCTGCTGAATAGCACAATGTCATATACTGTTTCTGTCTAACCAAGTGAAGAAAAGCGAAAACAAACAATTTGGTCTGACTGAGCTTCTAACTCTAACTTACACACCAAAAAAGCACAGACAACTACTGATTACATGATTGTAAAAGACCCAAGCTGTGCTTGGAGTCCCTTGTCTTCCATCTCTGAATATATTTTACAACACTGCCACCTAGTGTATGTAAACATTCAAATTTATATTTTAAAATGCATGTTGCTATATAAATAATAATAATAATAATAATAATAATAATAATAATAATAATAATAATAATAATAATAATAATAATAAATAATAATAATAAAACTACATGTAAAGGGTTTCTATAAAATGGTTCTCTTTTGAACTGATAGAGAAACCAGAGAGACCTGCAAAGAATCCTTATGAGTTCTAACCAGTTCCCAAAGTCAGTTTCCATTGCAGCAATCTAGTCCATGTAAGGCTAGATATGTCTATCACATGTCTGATGACTAACTAGTATTACACTTTACCAACCCATCATCTTGCAGGTAGTCAGCACATAAGATGGATCCAGCACACCATTTTGGGTTACGTCAGTGGCCCAGTTACCAGCTGCTCGGTTGTGGACACCACCCCCAGGCCTGGATCCCTAATCTGAGGAGGGTACACTTAGGGGCTGTTTAGGCAACAATGGTTTCAACTAAAAACTGGAAACGTTATATGTGTTTTGGCTGTTTGTTAACTTGGCAACAGCGTTTTGTGGCCTGAAAACTTTTGAAAACAGGCTTCAAACTGCACATTTTTGAAAACAATCCCGTTATCGTCTCCGTGTGAACGTACAGAAACACGAATTTGTGAAAATGATGATGTCATGCGCATGCGTATTATGTCTTCAGTCTATAAGCATGCATTCAAGTACATCAAACCAATACACAAGGCATTCAAAACTACAATTGCGGACTACAGGACTGTGTTTGTGCTACACAAGATTTTGATTTTATTGAAGCTTCTCCAGCAAAGTGTAGATTTACTGCATCACTACCATGACCAGCGAAGAAGCATTTGTTACCTAGGCCAAATTATTAACCCACATCTGTGCTGATAAAGGGTATTCAAGAGGTGGGTTTGGGTAAGACCTGGGAGGACAAGCAGTTGGTGGGAAAACTTTATCAATGAAACTTCTCCATGTCAAAAGCCTGTATAATACATGCATAATACAGTGTTTTTAGTATTTTTCACAGGGATCTTATTGACAGTGTTGTCATCGGTACGGGAAACTTTTCAAAAATGCAAAGAAAAAACTTTTCAGTTTTTAGTGCATCATTGTAGTGTAAAGACCCTTAGTCTTTTTTGCACCTTACATTGGGGGTCTCTCAGATCTGTTCATCAAGGATGGCCCTACTGGGAGCCTTAAGTTCTTGGTGGCATAGCCCTGAGGTTATACAAGTACATAAACCCCCCAGAGAGCTGATTTTGTATTGGGGCTGATTACTTTTGTTTTCTATCTTTTTCAAAAGTACATCTGGATAAATTTATTTGTAAAATCTGTGAAAGTGTCCTTTGACACTAGATAATGATATCTGAGCTCAAGAGAAATATACTTCTATATAATAATAATATAACACATCTGTACCAATTAGCAATGATGCTTTCCTAGATAGCGGAGGAGTCTGGGCCAAACGAGGCAGATCTGTTACTATTGCCAGAACGGCTGTCTCCAAATCATTAACTTGACGCAATGGGTTCCAGATGGTGCCAGAGCTGGAGATGTGTGCTTATGTATTTTCAGTGGGCTCAATTAGATATTAGTTTTCATTCACATAAGATAAATAAAGGTCTTGCGTACCATCTGTATTGGAGTACTGGTGAAGCAGAGCAAACACATTTTCTGAGCTAAAGTAGGCCCTAAACAAGACAACTGCAAAAAGAATTCTACGTGGTGTTTCGGTTAGCACACTGGTCAGTCAGTAACTTAGCATTAGCTAAGTAATATAGAATTAGCTTTGATTCTGCTGAACATTTCTTAATTTGTTTAAAGGTAGAGTCTTCTCTTATGTAGTGCAAGGATAGACGGCGCTTCCTGAACACATTCTTGGTCGAACTTAGAATGGATGAGGAGAAATTTCAAGTAGGCATGGAGACTCAGTGGGAGCATAAACAGAAGCCTGAAAAACAACTATCTCGAGTAAGGAAATATTAATTAACATCAAGGTGGGTTGGGTTACCATAACTGTTGACTGTAAATAAAAACTTGCTTGTACATACACAAGTGCCGACATAACTTTATAATACTGTGCTAGTCTATATTCTGTAGAGCATTGTTAGTTTTTTCTTCTTTTTTTTTCCCATTTCGCAAGCCTCCATCACTAGTGTGAAGAACACAAAATCGACAATTGAATATATTACTTCTATTTTGTGTTTGCTGTGATTTTCCTACTGAAAAATCCACTCGCCACTACATAGCCTTTCCTGCTTTCGCAACTGGTCATTCTGAGAAGAATGGACCTTTCTGAGAAGGAAAAATAAGCCCATATTAAACATAGGCATTTTAAATAGCATCTAAAATTAAGATTGCAGGGATGGACAGTTGAAGATTAAAAAAAAAAGACCAGGTGATGTTTTACCTCATTTTCAAATCTACAGTTTCAGTGAGGATTTGAGCACTGTAGTCTCAGCTTTCTGTTCTTGGCTGACAGGAGTCAAACCCGATGTGGTCTTCTGCTGTTGTAGGCCATCTGACTCAGTGGTTGACTTGTGCATTCTGAGAGGCTTTTCTGCTCACCAAGGTGGTAAAAAGTGTTTATTTACATACGTTACCATAGCCTCCTGTCAGCTTGAACCAGTTTGGCCATTCTACTCTGACTTCTCTCATCAACAAGGTGTTTCCACCTGCAGTAATGTCATTCACTGGATGTTATTTGTTTTTCGCACCATTCTGTGTAAACTCTAGAGACTGTTGTGTGTGAAAATCCCAGGAGCTCAGCAGTTTTTGCATTACTTAAACCAGCTTGTCTGGCACCAGCAATCATGCGATGGTTAACATTGGGACGTTATTACTGTGTGTATGTTTTATTATTATAATTTTTTTTTAAATAACAGCATCAACTCAAGTTGATCTCAACTCTACATTTTCTTAATGAATCATTTATTTATTTATTTTACAATTAACCTAAATTCTGCAATTTAAAAAAAAACACTTTTTGATGCTGATCTTTATGCATGTGGTTATTATTATTATTTATAATTATTCTGAATCATTGTTAGTTTAATGAAATTTATTAAAGAGCTCATGCTTTATATAGTGCATATATTATATTTTTTTCATGACTTGTTTTGGGCTATATAAATAATAATAAATAACTATTGTCACGATTCCCCGTACAAGAGCGCGTGTTGAGTGCTGTTGCACATGCGCGGACCTCTTCCGGGTTGATGTCAGTCCTTCGTCTCACCTCGTCAAAGGTCATCTTCATTGGGTCACGTGTGTTTGGGAATTGCCGGCAGCTGCTAAAGGTTGCGGGTTAATGACTGAGAGACATATATATATGGTGAGCTGTGCCCGAGACAGCGCTTAGAGCGTCCTAGTTTCATGCCATGTTCTAGCTTTAGCCTTAGCCTCAACCATAGTTATAGCCATAGCCATAGCATTAGCCTTATCCAAGTGAGCCTAGCTTAGTTTGTTGATTGCTTTACGTTTCCGTTTGGTTTGTTTTCCTTGCTATAAATAAAGATTTTTTAAAGTTCTGTTTGAACCTGCGTTTGCATCCTGCCTACTTGCCTGCCATCACGTCCCATGACAGATCGAACCGCGCCATCTCGAGCATGGCTCACCATAATATATATATATATATATATATATATATATATATTATATTATATTATAGGTCTCTCAGTCATTAACCCGCAACCATTAGCAGCTACCGGCAATTCTCAATGAACTATGACCCTGGACGAGGCGAGACGAAGGACTGACGTCAACCCGGAAAAGGTCTGCCCATTCGCAACAGTGCTCAACGCGCGCTGTTGTACGGGGGAATTGTGACAACTATAAATAATAGTACAATAAAATAATAGTATGAGAAAAAATTTTACGAATAAATAACATTTTAAAACTTTTCCTGTAAAATGTAATGTAACTTGTGTTTTTTCCCCCAATACATAAATACATAAAATAAGTAAATAATCAACAAGCTTATCTTATCCTCCGATATGTTACTACATACTGCAGTATGTGTTTAAAGGAATGGATTGTTATTATTATATTATTGTGTGCACATTTGGTTGGTATTATTTAATATTATATATATATATATATGTGTGTGTGTGTATATGTATATATATATATATATATATATATATATATATATATATATATATATATATATATATATATATATATATATATGTGTTATATATATTATATATATATATATATATATATATATATATATATATATATATATATATATATATAAAACACATATATATATATATATATATATAATATATATATATATATATATATATATATATATATATATATAATATTAAATAATACCAACCAAATGGTATTTTCTGTCACTTCATCACAACGTGCATTCAGCCAAAGCCTTCTTCGCTTTCCATGTATCGAACATGAGTAGAGTTAAAAGGTTTCATTTCCAAATAAATATCAAAGCGATTTATTTTTCAGATGAGTGCAACAAGCAAACAGCATCCACTGAACTTATACTCCCATGCTGCTGCTGGGATTCAGAAGAAAAACAAAAAAAGCCTGTGAAATACACACTTTTGTTTAATAAGCTGTAGCCACAGATAAATAATCTCTTTTCCTTGCCTTACTAAGTTATGGCTTAATGATCTCATTTCCACACATTACTAAGTTTTGGCCAGGATTTAAGTATCTCATTCCAATGCATTCCTAAATTGTGGCCACAAATAAGGAACCTGTTCCCTTGTGTTAGTAAGCCATGGCCATGAATGATTGTTTTTTTATTAAAAAGTGTTCGATAGTATCCAGTAAAAAAAAAAGCAAAGGTAGCATTTCAAGCATGCTGAATTTTATTCATCTATCATGCATGTCACTTCAAATATTTAGGCAAGTTTATCATACAGAAAATACAGCTTTAACTGCTGAAATGATGAAATGCTTCTTAAAGTGTCTATAGTGTAGAAAACATGCTCCTTGCTTCTTCTTTTTTTTTTTTTTTTTACATGGAAAATTTTATGTACCATGTGAGCAAGTTCAATGTACCATTCCCAGCTTGTACACTTATATGGAAACTAAAGGTCTCAAGGTTTCCTTTTAATGTAATCTCAAAAGGTTTTTCTTGGCACTGACATTTCTGTATTGATCGTCTTGTTTCAATTATCTGCTATCTCACGGCAGCTTGAAAAATTGCTTGAAATGGATGTGAGGGATTGGTGGCAATTTGTCTTCTCTCTTTTTGCCTTTATTGTAAGGGTAATGAGTTGCAAGCAGGTTGCTGCAAATGATACTCTATCCTGACTGAATGGTGGACTGTAGCTTCACCTTCTCTTTTGTTGTGGTTGAACCAAACCAGACATTTAATGAGGCCTCCAGAACCAATGGTAACGCTTGTAGCAAGTTAAAAGATAGCTGCTGCGGAAAGTACACCCTCTGCTGAACTTCGTATAGATTGAATCAGTGTTGTTCTCTGAGCTCTGTGAAAATTATGGCTCCAAGCAAAAGCAATGACCTGTATTACCACTGATCTGTTTAAGAACATTTCTCTTCTGAAGTCAAATTGTTCACTTGGCAGCAAGACACAGACTGGTCAATCTCATGTTTGTATGCAGACTTGTTCCCATTTTAATATAGTGCAAACAGTGGAGACTATACAGGTGCATCTAAAAAAATAAATAAATAGAATATTGAATATATTTGTTTCTGTAATTTCATTTAGAAAGTGGAACTTTCATGTATTCTAGATTCATTACACATAAAGTGAAATATTTCAAGCCTTTTTTTGTTTTAATATCGATATTTATAGCTTACAGCTCATGGAAATCAAAAATCCAGTATCTCAACATATTAGAATAAAGAATTTATAATACAGAAATGTCGATCTCCTGAAAAGTATGTTAATTTATGCATTCAGTACTTGGTCAGGACTCCTTTGGCACAGATTACTGTATCAATGAGGCGTGGCACGGGGGCAATCAGCCTGTGGCACTGCTGAAATGCTAAGGAAGCCCAGGTTATGGGTGATGGCGGCCATCAGCTCGTCTGTATTGTTGGGTCTGGCGTCACTCATAGATTCTCTATGGGGTTCAGGTGAGGCGAGTTGGCTGACCAATCAAGCACAGTAATACTGTGGTCAGCAAACCAGTTACTAGTAGTTTTGGCACTGTGGGCAGGTGCCAAGTCCTGCTGGAAAATGAAATCAGCATCTCCATAAAGCTTGTTAGCAGATGGAAGCATGAAATGCTCTAAAATCTCCTGGTAGACACTACATTGTCTCTTGACTTGAGAAAACATAGTGGACCAACAGCAGGAGATGACATGGCACCTCAAATCATCACTTTCTGTGGAAACTTCACACTGGATTCTGTGCCTCTCTACCCTTCCTCAAAACTCCTTGATTTCCAAATGAATTGCAAAATGTACTTTAATCTTCCCCATGATTGCGGTTGTGTGTACTGAACCAGACTGAGAGATTAAAGGCTCAGGAAACCTTTGCAAGTGTTTTGAGTTACCTAGCTAATTAGAGCTCTTCTCAGGTCAACATTTCTGTATTATAAATTTTTCAACAATTTTAAAGGCTGGATTTTTGATTTACATGAGCTGTAAGCCGTAATCATCAAGATTAAAACAAAAACAGGTTTGAAATATTTCACTTTATGTGTAATGAATCTCTAATATGTGGAAGTTCCACTTTTTGAATTAAATAAAGGGGAGATATATATATATATATATATATATATATATATATATATATATATATATATATATATATATATATATGCGGCTCACACAAACACACACACACACACACACACAGACTTGGGGAAATAGGTACTGAACGCATCAACCTTTTTTTTCAGTAAATATATTTCTAATGATGTTAAACAAATTAAATTTTCACCACACATCAGTATTAACTCAAGAAATCCAGAAATATAAAGAATTCACAACATAAGTCCATGAATAAAGTTGTAATAAAGAGGAATGACACAGCAAAAAAGTATTGAACACTCTAAGAAAATTGTCACCCCAATTTTAACATCGCTCCATTGGCTTCCAGTTCGTTTTAGGATTCAGTTTGTTTGTTTTTAAAACTCTTAATGATCAAGCTCCTTCCTATCTCAAGGATCTTCTTACACCACATTCATCGAACAGACTTCTAAGATCTTCAGATAGGTTTCTTTTGCATGTCCCTTGTTCCCGGTAAAAAACTAATTGGGATAGAGCTTTTTCAGTTGCTGCCCCTCGTCTATGGAATCAATTGCCGCTGGACATCCGCCTTGCACCTTCTATTATCACTTTTAAAAAGAGGCTTAAAATATATCTCTTCTCCCAGGCATTTTAATCTAATTTTTCCAAATTTTTACTATTGTCTATTGTCTGTTTTTATTTGGTGTTTTTCTGTTTCAATTTTACTTTCCTTACTCTGTTCAGCACTTTGGTCAGCTTTGCTGTGTGAAACTTGCTATATAAATAATTTTATTTATTAATAATTAATAATTTTATTAATAAATTTTTTACTTACTTACTTAAGGAAAAGCAGTTGCTAAGAAAAGGCAAGGTAAGGCAAGGAACCAGCTGAAATCTGTAAGTAATTATAATTATATTGGCGCCACAGTTTTTCCATTTGGAGATAATGGCTCTCACTGTGGTTCTTTGGAGTCCCAGAGCCTTTTAAATAGCTTTGTAACCCTTCCTAGACTGATGTATTATAACCACCTTCTTCGTCATCATTTCTGGAATTTCTTTCAACTTTGGTATAGTGTGTTACTGCATAAGACCTTTTAACCAACTTCATGCTGTTGAAAAGTTCTCTTTAAGTGTTGATTTGATTGAACCGGGTTTGCAGTCATCAGGCCTGGTTGAGTCTAATCCAGCTGAACCCCATTATGAATGCAGCTTCATAGATTTGGGGAATTAGTAACTATGGGTGAAATACATTTTCACACAGGTCCAGTTGGTATTGGATAACTTTTTCGCTTCAATAAATAACATTATCATTTAAAAACTGTATTATGTGTTTAATCACGTTGACTTTGTTTTAATTTTGGAAACAAATAATATGAGATATACAAAAAACCAGAAGAAATCAGGATGGGGCAAATATTTTTTTACAACACTGTATACGTATTTTCTATATAATTTCATACTAATTTCAGCTAATTTCATACTAATTTCAGAAGCGCTGTAGAGATAGAATAGTGTATGATACTTGCATGATTACAGCATCATCTGCAGACCTGTTTCCTGAACAGCAAAAAGTAGGTCATGTATTTGAGTTACAATAACCTCCAAAGTTTTCGAAACTACCAACACCAGACATGAGGTGATTCATGCTTTTTGGAGACTGGTGCAATAGCGTCTTTTGATGCAAACAAGAAGAGTGCAAAGGGTCGAAAGGTTTTTTTTTTTTTTGAAATGTCTGTAATGTTATTCAAAGACCTTCCAAGAAACTAGAGAAACAGGATATGTGACAGATGGCTTTCTGATCTCTGATCTGAGAAGCTTGTTAATATCTTATTCATAGATTCACTGTACTTGTGGATGTACGAGAGAGACTCACTGGCTGTTGCTAGTTTAGTGGAGATAATGGGGGGCAATGGGTCAAAGATAGGACTTTTCTAAATGTTAAATAAGATTTGGTAAGGTTGTAGTGCTTGTATTATATCTGGTCTTGAGAAAACAGTTACTTTCACACAAACAGATTTACGATTTTACGGTATCTGAATATTCAGTTAACTAGTGACATTTTAATTGTAAACCATTACATTTCATTCATCCATCTTCAGTAATCACTTTTGCCCTGGTCATGATGGTACAAGAGACTGTCCTGGGAACACCGGTTGTGAGGATGGGAATATACAGTACCCTGGATGGGATGCCCATCCATTTATTGGCATATTGGGAGATAACCAGAAAACCCAGAGGAAACCCATGTGAACATAAGGAGAACATGTAACCTGAGCTCAGGGTCAAACCTGGGAACCCTGGATCTGTGAGATGGAACCACTATGCATTCACCATTACGTTTTCTTAAAATTATTCATTTTTAAAATGATTAATTCATATACCAACAAAAGTAGGTACTTAGAAGGCAACATTGTGTGCAAAAGTTTGCATCCCACATGATTGCAGTTTATTCCTGAAATAACGAAGTATAAAGTCCAAAGCATATTAAAATACCATGAAAACAAAACACAGCTCAAATCCACATATCATGGGTCAATGTTCAAGCATGATCGCTTTCTGAGTAGTTCAAACATCTTTAAAAAAAATACAGTGCAGTTATTATTTTACCTTTGTAAGTTATGAATTTGTTTTGATAACGGTTTGTATCAGTAACAATGCTGACGCAGGAACAACCTCTCTAATCCAAGAACTAATACTGACTAGGGTACTGAAAATTATTCTAGATCATTTTTACTACATGAAAATTTCTAACAATCACTTCAGATACCCAAGTTGGAACTATAAATATATATACCCTGCATTGTAGTGCTGTTCTGTTATAACCTCCGGAGGTGGTCTGAGTACAGTTCACTTTTGGGTCCTTTTAGGGGCGTCTGAGATCACTTGGTTTGTTCACAAACGAACTAGATGTGAAAACACCCTTAGTAAGGTGTCGGGTCCCACATGAGCTACTACAATCGCTTCAATGTACCTTTGACTCTACACATATTTGGAACAGTACCTTAGAGTTGAACACCATTCTTCCAAAAGATTCTCAATTGGTGTGTTGATTATGGTGGTCAAGAGTGCTATCTAACACATCTCTCCAAAATCCCCCGGAAGTGTTTGGCTAGGTTGAGATCTGGTGCCTGTGAATGCTATGGCATATGATTGAATTTATTTTCATACCCATTCAACCATTCCGTAAGCCCATATGGACTGTTGACGGGGCAAGGTCATCCTAAAATAGATCACTCCTATCAGGATAGAAATATTTCATCATAGGATGAAGGTGATCAGTCAGAAGAACTCTGTTTTGAATCGCCCAAACCATGCAAGCAAAATGCTCCTAAAACATAAGTCAAAGTCATGTGTTTTTGCTTTAATTGGTCACTCATCTGTATATAACCAATGATGCAAGCACCTCAAATCTTGTGCATATTGTTGTTTTTATCTGCTATAGTTGTGAGTTGTTTCTCAGTAAAAAAACATGGGAAGGTATTTAGCCAGCTCAGGTCTGCATCAGCAATCAAAATCAAGTGAATGTGGCTTTGCAAATTTGGTCAGTATAGTTTTCATTTGCTACATTAGAGACTGGTGTCATTCATACATATGTAGAGAATGTCCTATTTGTTTTTTGTAATCATAAACCTAACTACTGAGTCAAGAGTAGAAAAGTACAAAACATCATAGATCAACATTTGCCATGTTTCATACGAAGGTGTTTTAACAGTGCTGATGTTGTGTACTCTTTAACGCCACGAGATATTACTGCCTTGCACATCAGACACACCGCCTTACTACAATCACCCTCTTTCAGTGAGAAATACTGCCACACAGGGCTCGACTTGGACGTGGTCCTTTTCTGAAGTTCACAGTGTCTGCTGGTACAGTGCAGCCTGTTATTGCATATGGTCCGGTTTGTGTAGCTGAAAGCCGCTTGGAACTCTACAGGCTGGTTCTGAATCGTGGTTTCTGCAGAACGTGGACCTTCGGTGCTGTATGGATGCAGACCAGCTCCTTGTTGTACTCTATTCTGATAATTTCGTTCTGAAAACAAATCCCAGTTCTGTGGAGACCAGCTCTGGTTGCTGGCATCCATATTGTCCGTGGTATCACCTAAATGTGACTCTATATTCATTGACTCGACTTTAACTTTTATGGGAAAATCAAAGTCTATTATGTCTTGATCAACAGTGTGCGAGTTTAACTGAGAGGTGCACTGGGGAGGTTCCACAGTGTTGTCTGTCGGCCTGGTTTCAGACTCTGATTCAGAATGTGAAGGGTAATGAGGGGTGTGATGTTCTGATTTTATGCTCGCATTTTCTTTCTTTGCTGCTCGGTGTTGACTCAGACTTTCCTGGGGCTCCGTTTCCTGCTCCAAGCTTGAGATACAGTCTTGTTTTCCACGAGACACAGAAGGGACCCCACCTGTGAATGACAGAAAAGCCCACATCAGAGGAGCCCAGATGTGATCATGAAGCACCACGGCCCAGTACAAGTCCAAGAGATTCAATGGCTCTTCTTACCCTATCTACTGTAGCATCAACAAGTCACTCATGTCACTTCTTGTTTGTCTCTTGTGCGCGTGTATTGGCCACTACCAGATTTTTATAAAATTCCGATGAGAAGAAGCATTAGCAAAACTATAAATGCTTCTAAAGCTAACCAAAGTCAAAATAAATGCCAAAATAATCAGTGAAAACTGGTAGTTTAATTAATATGTTACATGGTTCCCAGGTGGAATAGTAGCTAGCATGCGGTGCTCTCAACTCCACGGTCTGGGTTTGATTCCCGGTTAGGGAACTAACCCTAAATCAAACAGTAAATGGGAACGAACTGCAGGTAGGAATTACAAGTTGTGGGGAACTGAAGAAACATCAGACTGCACGAGCCATAGGATTGGTCAGAGGAATCATTTAAGCCAAGTGTTTAGATTTGTCGCTTTACCACGTCAAATGAAATTTGCACAGAGCTAAGAAAATCGGAATTTAAATGTCGCTTATTGTTGACATTGCAGAATTTATCATGCACATTTATAGAAAACGAATGACTGCCTGTCACACTGCTGCTTGCTCATGTGAACATAAGGTTATTTTCAGGTTTTTCCAGCTTCTCTCACACCTGCTCACACTCCTCAGTTTATCCGAAAACTTCATTCAGATGAATCATGTGCACTGGAGACACTGTATGTAAGAACATGCTCTGTAACACACATACTAACCTTTGCTATTAAGGCAAAACACTACAGGTAGAAATAACTTTGGTCATGTCAGTCATGTCAGATTTTTGGATAAATTGCAAACATGTTTCAAACCTAAAAGGTCTTAAACCTTAAAAATAAAAATGCAACTATTCAGCAGTACTAAGTAAATTATGGAGAAGCGCCACCCATATGGCAGAATCACATCATGTAATATATTCCTGAAAAACTTGTTTTGTAAGTGCCAATTTAGTGTATAAACCTGACTACTTACAGTGGAAACACATTAAATGTTTACTTTAAAATCAGTTTTGTTTTAATGTTCACAACCAGGAGCACTCGTGACTTGTTACATGTTCATGTCTATTACTAATTAAAAGTATATTTTCTCATTAATTCAACATCCTTTCAATTCAAGACTAGATTTTCGGATTCTGAATAAGTATTTTATTAAGTATGCACTTTTTTTCCACACCCATAATGTGTTTCTTTCCCAACCTGTGGCCACAAAGGTGTAAGCACACAGTTATTAAAATTTGGAACTAAGAGAATCAAACATGTTCCACCATGAATGCGAGCTCCATGAAGACATGGAAGTTGGAGTGGAAGAACTCGAGTGTCCTGCACATGAGCCATGACCTCATCCCCGGTGAACAATGAACTGAACTTTGGGATGAATTGGAACATCTGTACCTGCCTTCACTAATGCTCTTGTGACTGAATGGGCGAATCTCCACAGCCACACTCTAAAATCAAGTAGAAAGCCTTCCCTGGAGAGTGGAGATCATTATAGTAGTGACTATATCTGGAATGGGATGTTCAAAAATCACACAAGGTCAGTGTATTTCTAAGCCTCTGCTTCAAAGCATTGTATTTGATTTAATTTGATTGAGTAAAATCCATCCATCCATTTTCCATACCACTTATCCTATGGTACACACTATGGAAAATTTGCAGATGCGAATCAGCCTACAACGCTCGTCTTTGGACTCGGGGAGGAAACCGGAGTACCTGGAGGAAACCCCGATGCATGGGGAGAACATGCAAATTCACTGTGCACATAGCGGAGGCAGGATTTGATCCCCCGTCCTGGAGATGTGAGGCAAATATAATAACCATTAATTGAGTAAAATAACATACAAAAAGAATTTCACATTAAATTCCACATTATAATAAATAGATAACTAGGGCTGGGTGATATGACAAAATCATCATATCATGATACTTGAGGAAAGTTCAACCACACACAATGCGTATCACGATATATTATTTAGCTAACAAACTGTCTGCAACAGTAGTAAACTAAACAGAAAAAAAATGTTAAACTGAGTTTTTTACGAAACTTTTTTATTCCTAAAAAGCCAACGAAGATTAAGCGGTGGCTCATTGGTTATTTTAAATACATCACCGTAACGACGATATCTCAGAAAAGTGTATCGTGTAATCATTTATCACGATATTGATACACTCAGCCCTCCGGATGGTAAAAAGTCTTACTTAGCAATTTTTAACCGGTTATCATTCACCCATTCACACACCAATGGTAGCAGAGCTGCCATGCAAGGCGCTAGGCTTGACAACGGGAGCAACTTGGGGTTCAGTGTCTTGCCCAAGGACACTTCGGCATGTGGAGTCACATGGGCTGGGAATCGAACCGCCATCCCTACAACTCCACCACTTCAGCCACAGCCATACGGATAACACAAGAAAGGCAAAACTGCTTATTTCCATATTGTTGTGTGACCAGCAGACGAACTGTCACGACCAGATCAAATGCCTGAAAGAGTTTTTCTTCAACAGTTTCCTTTCTGTTGGAAGAATATTGAATTTAAGGGTATTTCAGGTGTAGCAATTAGTAACAAGAAGGATTAGACTTCTTGGTATCAGGAAGACATGTCACTTATTTTTTTTATATAAGCTACAAAAAAAACAAACCAAAAAACAAACAAAAAAACAAAAACAAACAAAAAGCCCACTAAGAAAATCAGCAAATAAAATGCAAAAAATAATTTTTCTTTCCTTTCATTAAAAAAAAAAAAAAAAACCTATTCGTCTGCAAACATTGACTACGTTTACATGGACAGCAGAAATGTAATTATTGACCTTACTCGGAGTAAGACAATATTGTGATTAAGGTGTTTACATGAGTCGCTTTTAGAATACTCCTTTCATGTACCCGTTTAACATGTTCAAGAACATAGTTCAATTAACAGCACACTTCATTACGTCACCGCGTGACGACGTTCCCTCCAGAATTTCACGTATCAACATACAGTTCGTCTTCGTTATGGTACCGTATGTAGTTTTGCGTGTTTTTATTTAATATTTTTACGAACGCTTCAAGTGCGCTTAATATTTTGTCATGCTATACGTGCTAGACGACTGCTTGAAGCCGTGGGCTGCGTCCCAAACTGCGTACTTACCGTCTATATAGTAGCCGAGATACATGTGTTTCTCCTGGTACAGGCCTATAGTAGGTAAGTACGCGGTTTGGAACGCAGCCATGCTCTCTCGTTTGCCGTAAAACGGTTGAGAACTGCCGTGTGATCGTGTCCTGTCGCAAAATGCGGTGAAAACTGTCATACGACGTTAATAATGTGATTACGGTGTGTACATGTCTGTAATACACGTCGATAATGCGACTAAAACAGGAATACTCCACATTCAATTTGTGTTCACTTCGAGTATGACCTTAAACGGATTAAGGTAATTAAAAACTGCTGTTTACATGCGAGTTTCATAATCAGAGTATCGTCCCACGTGATAGTAAAGTCACCTTACAGTAATAAACATGGGTCTCAGAGACAAAACCTCTCAGCAATGCTTTATTACATCAGCACTTCCCATTTACTTCTCCCCCCTTAGGTTCTTCCTTCCTTCCAGTTACTTTCTAGATTACTTTAGGATTGGCCCCTCCTCTTCCTCCTCCTCCTCCTACAGAGCACGTGCATTTAATTCAACCTCTTATACAGTATAATCCTCCTACCCGGACTTGTTTCAGTAATACTGCATCCTGTAACCTTTAACATTTCCTTCAGATAATCGTTCTCTTTGCGTATCCGAGCCGTTTCCTCCTCGTACTCCTGCATCATCCTGCTCACTGTGTCGAGGATCTCATTCACCGCCGCGGACAGTCTCTCACTCAGGAACACGTTTAACTGCTCCAGTTTACTCATTTTACTCGCTTTCTTCCACGAGCCGAGTATGAATTAGTGAGTCGAGCTCGTCCACTGCACTCTGGCTCGCCGTGACGCCGAAGACGTTAACCCACACTGACTGTGGCCGAGTCCAAAAACAGCCCGCTGTTTGACTTTAAGTCCACTAGATAAGCTATAGAGTAACGGTTTGTGTGCACCCTATGTAGCGCGAGTGTATAGGACTCGGGAGTCATTTGGGATTCAACCTAGATGGAGCAACAAAGAAAACACGCTCTACTGCCCCCTACAGGACAGGAGATGTAATCTGATCTGCGTACACACTACTGTGGGAACAGACACTTGATTTGAGTTTCTCCTGCATAAACAAAAGCAAAAAGCGTTTCACTTAAAGCAGAGGTTAAAGCCCCTTCAAGCCTTCGCTATCATGTAGATAGATAGATTTTTTTTTAGTTTGTGTAATTGTACTTTTTAAAATTACTTTTCATAACTTAGGATTTAAAAAAAAAAGTTTTTTTATGACTTTTTATAAAACTATATAACGGACAGGTATGGAACATGAATGATAAAAAAGGTTTCTGAACACTATAATTACTTAACAAAACAAGAGAACTAGACTGTAATAATGTGAACTATTTTACATGTAAAACATGTTGCATTTACATTTGTCTTGCATTCCAAAAAGACTCGAGAGATGAACTGATCATTTCTGTTCCCGGTACTGCATGGTGCATTGACTATGGGACGGTCACCGGAAGAGCGAACGATTCGAACCCGAAGACTCGAGAGGTGAACTAATAATTTCTGTTTCCTGTATAGAATCTATGGGGATGTTGCAGCGCATGCACAATCAAAAACATGAACAACACATCACTACCCCTCTCACAAATGACTGCGAATAGCTCCTAAGTAAAGTGTTCTCAAACTCCAGCACATGAATTTTGTGGAAAAAATATGAATAATTTTTTTTATACCACAAGGCTTTATCACCCAACATTTTTCAATTTTAGGGTTACAACATAGCACTACTGTAGCATTTGATCATTGTATTATGTTAATAACATAATGTATGTATATATGTGACATACGGGACTAAAAACCAAAGGAATATTCATTAAACTTACGAGTCTAGTGGGAAGCATTGTACTGTTACAGGAATATAATCCGCACCAGGGTTGTTTGATATGGAATAATGACAGACCGAGTCACCCTAACATGCACACTTTTCATATAAATGAAAAACAAAAATCCTACCCACACACGCTTAATATCCATCCATCGATCCATTATCCATAACGCTTATCCTACACAGGGTTGCAGGGGAACCTGGAGCCTATCCCAGGGAACTCGGGGCACAAGGCAGGGACATCCTGGAAGGGGTCCCAACCCATCACAGGGCACCATCACAAACTCATGCACACACTACAGACATTTTGGAAATGCCAATAGGTCTACAGCACATGACTTTGGACTTGGGGAAGAAATCGGAATACCCGGGGAAACCCCTGAAGCACGGGGAGAAGACTCCTCACATGCAGAGGTGGGATTTGAGCCCCCACCCAGAGATAATACGAAGTCTGGAACACAACGTACATCAGACAATTTTATCACTTTTTTCACTTTATTAAAATAGTATTTCATTTAAAAAATTTTAAGGACAAATAAATAAACATTTTGGCTACTAGTCTCTCATCGTAGCTCTGGAAGAACGTTCCAGAAAACATTCATGTACTATTATTCATTTCTGCCTATTTATGTATACAATACTTTTGAAAAGAAAAATAAAAAATGTAAAAAGTACACATTTTAAAATTGATGTTATATTATTACAGTGTTAAGAGCTTTAGAAAGTACACATTTATTACCCATCCATTTTCCATGCTGCTTATCCTACACATGGTCATGGGGAAGCCTGGAGACTATCCCAGGGCACAGTGCAGGGGAAACCCTGGACAGGTTGCCAACCAGTCGCAGGGCACAATCACACACACTCTCAAACACCCATTCACACGTTATGGACAATTTTAGAGATGCCAGTCAGCCTACAACGCATGTTTTTGTACTGAGAGAGGAAACCGGAGTTCCCGGAGTAAACCCCCAAGCGATAACATGCAAACTCGGCGTACACAGGGTGGAGGCGGGATTCAAACCCCCAACCCCGGAGGTGCGAGGCAGACATGCAAACCACCAAGACACCGTTTCCCACAACATACTTTAATATAACAAAAATCTAAAAGTTTTTATTTTTATTTGAATACTAAGAAAATGCCAAGTTGAACAAGTTCAGTTCATGCTATTTGATTGTTAATGCCGTTATTACAAAAACCATATCAAACAAACACAGATATAACAACCTAATCACATAATTAAACAGTATAATATAGTACAAAATGGATGTGCAATATTGCCCTTAGACAAGGTTGTGTGTGTGAAGCTTCGATGAGGAACAAAGACAGTGACAATGACATTTTTATGACATTCTTGGGATTGTCGCAGTTCTCTTGCTTGAACCCCCTTGAACATTTAGGCTGGCTTTAGAGTGCCTAGGGTACAGCCTTTCAGCAGGAATGTATTTTGTAAACTGACATTTGCGCCATCCTCTGCCTGCCAGAATCCAGCACCAATTTTAAAAAAAAACTTAATAGGTCCGATTTCCCAAAACAGAAAGAACAGCAATTTAAATCAGGACTCTCACCAAGGTAAAGCAATCACTAAAGACGAATAAAAGAACATGGTAAATGTATTGTAAAACACCACGTGAGCACATATTACACCCCATGTTAAAAATCAGAACCTTTATTTATGGGTCCCTGACCACCAGCTACTGCCAGCATGAAAATGAAAACTACCTGCTACTGTGACTTCTTTTTTTTTGTGTGTAAATCCAAAATGGGCTGTTTTCACAACATACTTCCTTCATCTTCTTATTTAGTTTGAACTCTTCCTCTACTCAGTCACAATATCTTCCACCGTGCCAAAAATATCTCACTTCACCACAGACAGACATTCCTAACAGGTCATCTTGTATTTTCACTTCTTAGAAATGAGTAGCACAGAGTAGCACTGGTGCCACTCGTTTACACACGCTATCAAAGGAATGTTTATGCTACAACAAAACACAGACACTTGAAATCCAAGTATCCAAGTTTATCCAAGTATCCAAGTTTATTTTGAACCTGCACTTAATTATGCACAATAATAACTACTTGGATGATATTAAAAAAACAAAACAAAAGCAACTGTATTTGATGTAAGTGTTCACTGTTTCAAAATATTATATGAAGCCAGGTATAAAAAACAATACAAAATAAAGATGTACCTAAAATGTTAATATGAATTATTAAAATTTATTTTAAAAAAATGAATAAAAATTCATAATCGAACACTGTCCACCGATTCTCTTTCTGGCACGCCATTCACAGGTTCCCTCTCTTCTTTACAGTCAGTTATTCCTTCACTTTGAAACTTCCTTAAGCGTCCTGTATTTGAAACAAAAGAAGCTTTAAAAAACATCTTATATGAAAGGCACTGATGGCCTGATAATACACAATCGATTAGATAGATATAGAATATCGTATTCTATACAAGTAGTCTACACTAGATGTTTTCAGGAACCAGCACGTCAAATTTAACACATTTTCAGTTCAATATTAGATTTGACTGACCGCATGTTATTCACGTTGCTTTAACAGTCACAGTGACGCTGTCATTCATCGACGTTATTATTTCACATTACACACTGAAATACACATTTCGTTTATTTCGAACATTACATTTAATTTGATGATCACTCTGAAGGATCATTTAACTAACCCATCAGTCTTGGACACAATGCATTCCTTGCATGAATAACAACACGGTGAACATGGATTAAACATGGCACTCCTAAGACTAAGCATATAGGTTCATTTAAAAACAAATCTGCAACTTTTATGAAATTAAATTAAAAGTACTTAAAATATACTGCTCAAAAAAATAAAGGGAACACTTGGAGTTACATTGTTCTGTTTAAGTGTTCCCTTTATTTTTTTGAGCAGTATATATTATTTAAAATATTTAACTAAATTACCACTTAAACATTTTTTTAACTTAAAATCTTTCGGCTGTGGCTCAGGTGGTAAAGCGGGTTGTGCACTAATCGTAGGGTCGGCAGTTCGATTCACAGCCCACATGACTCCACATGCCGAAGTGTCCTTGGGCAAGACACTGAACCCCAAGTTGCTCTCCATGGCAAGCTAGCGCCTTGCATCTACCATTGGTGTGTGAATGAGAACCAGTGTAAAGCACTGTGGAACCACTGAGGTTAAAAAAAAGCACTATATAAGTGCAGACCACGAACATTTTTAGAAACAATCCCACGAACCCCCTGAAATTATGCCACGGACTCCTGGTTGAGAAATACTGTTCTAAAGCAACACCCAATTATTAACTATAAACTTTGAGATTGTAGTGTTTCATAGTTAATCAAATCACATCAAACTAGTGCTGTTACTTTACCTCTGTTTGTTGAGTCACACTCTTTCCTCGGAATTGTTGAAAGGCTCTGATGTACCTGCCGTGCTCTCAGCCAATGGCTACATGTGAAATAAATAAAATGGTACATTTTCCCAGCTACTTTATGACATTACAATAAAATAAAAATAAAATGACTTCTACGGCAACCTGTTGATGGAGCTCACTGTCTGCTGACTTCTCTCCACTGGAAGATCGGTTTTTACGCCTTCTTGATTGATCCGTGTAAATGCTTAATTGTCTCTCTTCTGAAGAATGAACAAACACTGTAAAACACTGTACAACTTATTGACTGAAAGTACAGTATCAGGAATGGTGCCTTGGACTCACCATGGTGGATCATTCTGTGGTTTCGATAGCGATACTTCTGAATGAACCCAATGTTACACTCACTACACCAGAAAGGCCTTTCATCTATAAAAGAAAAAGAAAACTGGAACTAAGTAACCATGAATTACTTAACTGAATGTTTTTAAGTGTGGAAATATTCCATTGCTCATACTGACCTGTATGAGTGTACTCATGTCTGCGTAGGTGATATGGACTGCAGAAAGCAGCGTTGCAGTGCTGACAAATATGCAGCTGTGTGTTCTGTGCTGCACTCGCCTCCTCGTCTGAAGGGTTGTCAATCACTCTTGACTGTGTATTGAAACAGAAAAAAATTATAGGTAAATTTTATGCTATAAGCGAATTGAATCACTCGTTTGCATATGAGGACTTTATTAAAAGCTGATTTAAATGCTGTTTAAAACCTAATTTGCAGTGGCGATGTATATAATATATATATAAACTCTTGTAATAAATAGCACATATAAGGATAATTGTCCGTTCTACAGAAAAAAAAACAACCAAAATTACCACTGAGGTGTGACTACAGTGGTAGAAAGTAGAATTATCTATATTCCTGCATAAATATGACTTAAAGCGATCGTATTTTCACACAAGTCCTTAAAGTAGACAACGAGAACCAAATTAAGCAAATGAGACAAAAGTATTCTACGTGGTCATTTATTTATTGAGGAAAATGATCCAATATTGCATATCTGTGAGTAGTAAAAGTAAGTGAACCTCTAAGATTAGCAGTTAATTGAAGGTCAAATTAGAGTCAGGTGTTTTCAATCAATGGGATGACGATCAGGTGTTAGTGAGCGCCTTGTTTTATTTAAAGAACAGGGATCTATTGAAGTCTGATCTTCACAACACGTGTTTGTGGAGGCGTATCATGACATGAACAAAGGAGATTTCTGAGGACCTCAGAAAAGGAGTTGTTGATATTCATCAGACTGGAAAATGTTAAAAAACCATCTCTAAAGAGTTTGGACTCCACCAATCTACAGTCAGAAAGTCTGTGTATAAATGGAGGAAATTCAAGACCACTGTTACACTCCCCAAGAGTGGTCGACCAACAAAGTTCACTCCAAGAGTAAGACGTATAATAGTCTCAAGGTCACAAAGGAACCCAGGGTAACTTCTAAGCAACTAAAGAACTATGAAATCTGAATTATTCCAGTGAATTCTAAAGGAAAACGTCAGGACATCTCAAGAGAAAGCGGGTCATGCAGCAAGATGTGACCCTGAGCACTCAACATTCTACCAAAGAATAGTTAAAGAAGAATAAAGTTAATAATTTGGAATGGCCAAGTCAAAGTCCTGACCGTAATTCAATAGAAATGTTGTGGAAGGACCTGAAGCAAGCAGTTCATGTGATGAAACCCACCAACGTCTCAGAGCCAACATTCCTCCAAGCCGCTGTACAGGACTCCTCAACAGTTACTGGAGATGTTCAGTTGCAGTTATTGCTGCACAAGGGGGTCACATCAGATACTGAAAGCAAAGGTTCACATACTTTTGTCTCAATTGTTTACTTAGGTGCTCGTTGTCTACATTTAGGACTTCTGATGATGTTTTAGGTCATATTTATGCAGAAATATAAAACATCATCAGATATATATTATATTATACAGTGCCTTGCGAAAGTATTCGGCCCCCTTGAACTTTTCAACCTTTTGCCACATTTCAGGCTTCAAACATAAAGATATAAAATTTTATTTTTTTGTGAAGAATCACCAACAAGTGGGACACAATTGTGAAGTGGAACGAAATCTATTGGATACTTAAAACTTTTTTAGCAAATAAAAAACTGAAAAGTGGTGCGTGCAAAATTATTCGGCCCCTTTACTTTCAGTGCAGCAAACTCACTCCAGAAGTTCAGTGAGGATCTCTGAATGATCCAGTGTTGTCCATAGAGTCTGTCCATAGGACAACAATCAGTCGTACACTGCACAAATCTGGCCTTTATGGAAGAGTGGCTAAAAGAAAGCCATTTCTCAAAGATATCCATAAAAAGTCTTGTCTAAAGTTTGCCACAAGCCACCTGGGAGACACACCAAACGTCACACCAAATGTTGAGAAATGGCTTTCTTCTTGCCACTCTTCCATGAAGGCCAGATTTGTGCAGTGTACGACTGATTGTTGTCCTATGGACAGACTCTCCCACCTCAGCTGTAGTTCTCTGCAGTTCATCCAGAGTGATCATGGGCCTCTTGGCTGCATCTCTGATCAGTCTTCTCCTTGTCTGAGCTGAAAGTTTAGAGGGACGGCCAGGTCTTGGTAGATTTGCAGTGGTCTGATACTCCTTCCATTTCAAAATGATCGCTTGCACAGTGCTCCTTGGGATGTTTAAAGCTTGGGAAATCTTTTTGTATCCAAATCCGGCTTTAAACTTCTCCACAACAGTGGAGCTGCCTCGTGTGTTCCTTGGTCTTCATGATGCTCTCTGCGCTTTCAACAGAACCCTGAGACTATCACAGAGCAGGTGCATTTATACAGAGACTTGATTACACACAGGTGGATTCTATTTATCACCATCAGTCATTTAGGACAACATTGGATCATTCAGAGATCCTCGCTGAACTTCTGGAGTGAGTTTGCTGCACTGAAAGTAAAGGAGCCGAATAATTTTGCACGCCCCACTTTTCAGTTTTTTATTTGCTAAAAAAGTTTAAAATATCCAATAGATTTTGTTCCACTTCACAATTGTGTCCCACTTGTTGGTGATTCTTCACCAAAAATTTTATTTTTATATCTTTATGTTTGAAGCCTGAAACGTGGCAAAAGTTTGAAAAGTTCAAGGGGGCCGAATACTTTCGCAAGGCACTGTATATTTCATAACTATATATACTTACACCTCATTGGTGGACCTACAACAAAGATGTGTGTGTGTGTCTATATGTGTGTTTTTATTTTTTGTCTATAGAAGAAAAACTTAGAATTGGAGGAGGATGTACTAAAGGTGAAATCCCTCATTTGAATAAAGATTAAAAGATATTACTTGATATCTTACCCGAGTTTCAACATCAGAGCTCCTCCTCCATTCTACCATGTGTCCGTTCTGGCTGCTTTCTTCAGCGTCAGTTTTCTTGTCCTCACTCTTGTTTGTTTCAGTCTGATTGTAGGCTGGAGAGCTGCAGGTTGGACTGTTGTGCACATGGTCGTGTCTGACCATGCTGGTGACTGGAGCCAGATCACTTTGTGATTCAAGATCAGCAAGTAGTTGTTCACCAACTAACCCCAAGTCTTCACAGGGAGAACCTGTAGATTCTGTGTCAGCGTAAAGCTGTGTTGTACTGTGACGAGTGTCTGATACAGGGGAGCTAACAGATTCAGGATAAGGAGTTTCCTGTTTGGCACTACAAGACCTAGGCAAACTTACTTGCTTAGCTGGTAGCAATTCTCCACTTAAAGAGGTACTTGGTCGAGAAGCAATGGTATTGGATGTGGGACTAGCAGTGCTAGCTTCAGCTCTATATGGATATTTATGCTTGCATCTCTTTGCATGATTAGCAATACTCTTACCGCTATATAATCCAAGACAATAAATGCACTGCACGTAGTCCTTATTAGATCCAGCTGTGGCATGCAGTTTAGATGACATTAAGGTTTTACTCATACCCACATCCTTGTGCAAGAGGTTTCCTTTGCTCTGCAGAAGATCCAGCAACTGTTTCCTTTCTTTTGACTTCTTGTCATAACTAAGGGCCTTTGCCACCTCTGGTTCTCTAGCATGTGCTGATAGGAGATGCTGTGTCATTCGAAGAGAAGGTTTCTTACAATATAAACAGTAATGTTTTTTCTTCAGCTTTAATTTAGCTTTTCGTTTGCTGTTTTTCAACCTGTTCCAGACATCAGATATTGGTGAACCCATCTCCATATCAGGAACTGGCTGTAGGGGAAAAGTATATTATAATAGTTAGCGAGTATAAGCTTTGAGTTTCAGCTGAGAAAAGATGAAAAAATGTTCAACAATCGAGTTAGTGCTAGTCTGTAGTATATGCACATGCAAATTGTGAATTTGCTCTATATCGCCATGGATACGGGCGTCTGCTAAATGCTGTAAATGAAGAACAAATGTTTGCTTCCAATATCATATTGTTTAACATAATTATTAGAAACTTCCAGTACTACCTATACTCTAGTAGTTTTGTGAAATTGGTTCAACCACAACTGGAAGCAGAGGAAATGCAATCTTCAAATACATTTAGCAGCATTTAGGTCTGAGATGTATAAATAAGATTGTGGACTATAACCCCAATTCCAAAAATGTTGGGATGCTGTGTAAAATGTTCAACCTCTGCCCATCTTTATTTCTCTCCAAGATACTATTTTTATATGCAATCATGTTACTGACCCGTTGCCATTTAACCTCCAGCTCTTTGTTTTTAGTAACACTTACATTTCCAGCCTTTTGTTGCCCCGTCTCAACTTTTTTGAGATGCGTTGCGGCCATGAAATTCAAAATTACCTGATTTTTTTTCTTAAAATGGTACATTTACTCAGTTTAAACAATTGACGTGTTTTTATTTGTTGTATTGTAAATAAAATATGGGTTTATGAGATTTACGCATTGCATTACAATTTTTCTTTACATTTTACACAGTGTCCCAACATTGTTGGAATTGGGGTTGTACATACAAATGTATCTGTATGCTCAGAGTCGGGATGTGCAGGGTATGGTGGGTCGGGCTGCTCTATTTTAATGCTTGTGCTTTCTTCCTTCAGCTCTGGGTTTTGACACAAGCCCTCCTGAGAACCGTGCTGCAGGTTTGACAAATCATCTTGTTTTCCCAGGAACACACCTGTGAGGGATTGAAAAGCCCACATCAGAGGAACTCCAGTGCAGACATAAACCATCAGAGTCCAGGACAGTTTGGTGATTTCCATGCTGAAACGAAATGATCAACTCCAGTCATGTTAAACCACTGTTTTAAATCAATCACTAGCTTCCCTATCTCCCAACACACCAGATCTTCTACTTATTAGCAAGCTTTTAATAAGGTGGATCGTCTGTACTGAGAAAACCAGAGCTCAGAACACCAGATTGAACCTACCTATTAAACCAGGTCATTGGGAAATCATCAAACTGAGCTGGACCCCATACATACAGGATCAGATATGCACACCTATATTGATGAGAGAGCCAATAATCAGCTTACAGTAATGAACATGACTTCGGTTATGTCTATATACAATTTTTAACAGTTATTGTTACATAACTATGCAGAGTGTCCCAAAAGTCCACAGTGCCCTCCACTAATATTGGCACCCTCTGTTAATATGAGCAAAGGCTGTGAAAAATTGTCTTTATTGTTTAACCTTTTGATCTTTTGTTCGAAAATTCACAAAAATACACTGCTCTCATGGATATCAAGCAGTTGCAACACACGTTAACCAAAAAAAAAAATATCTTTTTAAATATAGGTGTGTAACAATTATTGGCACCCTTTTAGTCAATACTTTGTGCTACCTCGCTATGTCAAGAGAACAGTGCTGAGTCTTCTCCTATAATGCCTGATGAGGTTGGAGAATACATAGCGAGGGATCTGAGACCCTTCCTCCGTACAGAATCTCTCCAGATCCTTCAGATTTTGTCAACAACGCATGTTACCTTATTTGATGGTCCTTAATCGAAATAATCGCACCCTTTCAAATTTAAAAATAATTAATCGCGCAGCCCTAACATAGACACTTGTCCAATTCCACGTTGATTCATAACATTTCCAGTTGACTGGAACTTCTTAATTATTGCCCTGATGGTGGAAATGGACATTTTCAATGCTTGTACTATTTCCATATAGCCAGTTCCCATTGTGTGAAGCTCAACAACCTTTTGCCACACATCACAGTCTTACCCGTTGTTATGACTGACTATGGGAATTTGGCCTGTTTGTTACCTCATATTTCTACCCCTGTGAAACAGGAAGTCATGGTTGAACAATTTCCTGTTCCTAGTCATCCAGCTGTACTAAAAAAAATTCGTATATATCAATGGGAATATACTTCAAATATATTTTTCTCATATGTATTCGCAGGGGTACCAATAACAGTTGCGCACCAATATTCAACAAAGATTATTAAAAAAAATCTATAAACCTGTGTTGCATTTGAAATTGTTCGATATCCATAACAGCAGAGTACGTTTGTGACTGGTTTTTTTTTTATTATTTCAACAAGATATCAGAAGATTAAACAAGGAAGACAAAAGTTCACCGCCTTCTTCGCTCGAAAGAGATAACCAGATAGATTAATATCGGACAACAGAATAAAACAGATCACATCGGAGAATTCAAAACGCCTGTCAATCCTGTCCACATGTCTATGTGCTCATGTGCTGGATTTATGATGGGGAAAGGCTGCTGGGTTGGACTGAGATCCAGCATACTCCATGTTCACACGTGGAGCTCTTGCACTGCATGTGTTTCTTTCTTTTTTTTTTTTACCTTGAACGAATGAATGAATACCACAATGTGCATACCTCAGATAACTAACTCACTGCAAACTTTGAATACTAGTCTATTCATATTTTGGACCATTTCATTTTAAACCGTGAGTCTGTAGAAATCTGGATAGATGTTTACATAGTAAAACATACTCAGGAGCCATCTCTAATAAACCAATGACTGCATGCTTTATTTCTAGGAGCTTTAACTCCTGTAGCTGATTGTGTTGACCGTACTGAACTATCTGGATGTAGGCCTGTGAAGTATTCAAGTGCTGCTTGGTAAGAGTGGGCTGTTGAGCTGAGAGATGTATGAAATGGAGCAGTGTTTTCTGCGTTTCAGTCCTACAGTCCTACCCAGCAGTCTGAGCCTGAACCAGACAGACCTCGGGCACTCTCAGGGGCGGATTTAGCCCCGTACACCTCTTTCTCTCTGCCATTTTTGTTAGCTAATGTGTTGCATTAGCATTGTATTATTATTATTTTTTTAAATTATTAATCCTACCCGGATTTATTTCTGTAAAACTCCATCCTGTAATCTTCAACATTTCCTTCAGATAATCGTTCTCTTTGCGTATCCGAGCCGTTTCCTCCTCGTACTCCTGCATCATCCTGCTCACTGTGTCGAGGATCTCATTCACCGCCGCGGACAGTCTCTCACTCAGGAACACGTTTAACTGCTCCAGTTTACTCATTTTACCCGTTTACTCCCTCGTCAAATATGACCGAGTATACCTCGTCTAGTGTATACTCGCTTGCCGTGACGCTAATTCCACACTTGGGCGGAAATCCAAACGCGCTCACTGTTATAATTAAAGGGCACTACAGAGGGCGCACAAGGCATTCATTCCGTACTGATTGTAGGGCGCCTATGTAGGAAGTAGGAAGCTATTTGGTGTTCGTTGTCGCTGCTCTACTGCCACTTACTGGACAGGAAAAAAATTATCTCAACCATAAACAAATCCGAACATGACTTGTTCTGAAGCTCAATCATTTCTGACAACAATTTCTGATATATATATATATATATATATATATATACACACACACACACACACACACACACACACTTTACAGGAGTGCAACAATGGGGTTTGCAGTAGTATATGCAGTGCATAGGGGGCGCCATTGTGCCAAAATCCTTCTTTCATTAAACGTGATAAATAATCAAAAGATCATTGGTTGGAAAAATAATGAAAGGAAACATTTTTTTTAAAAAGGGAGTTCAAAATTGTATTTTATTTTATCAAGTGATTGCATATCACTTTGTTTGCATAGGGGGCGGCATTGTGCCAAAATCCTTCTTTGAAAATCTTCTTTCATTAAACGTGATAAATAATCAAAAGATCATTGATTGGAAAAATAATGAAAGGAAACATTTAAAAAAAAAAAGGAGTTCAAAACTGTATTTTATTTTATCAAGGGATTGCATATCATTTTGTTTGCACAATTTGTAGACGCAGTTTTTTGCAGATCGGTGAACCTCTGTCCTCTGCTCTGTCTGGGTGAGGTAAGGCTTGTGCTCCTCTCTGCTCTTAGACAGAGCTACATATACCGGCCTCCTGCCCAACATCTTCCCATCCATTCCTGTAATGGCCTCCATGGCTTCTGTAGTAGATGATTAACTAATGTAGCCAAATCCTTTGGAGCGGCCATTCTCCATCATCAGCCGTACGGGACAGCGAGGAGATACAGAAAACAAAGAATGAGCCTTACATGCACACTAAAATCTAAACAGAACAGCTATGTTAGGTTAGTATCAGGGTACTGGTATTGCACCTCCCCATAGTCCATATTTACATCTTCTATGTTAAAGCTAATTTCAGGCAGCAACTATACAAAATACAGTATATGAAAAACATTGGGAAAAGGAAGAAAATGTAGGGATTAGCAGTTGACCTTTGCACTGATGATGGCTCCAAATTCGAGGAAATCTTTGTACAGGTGTTTGTCATCCACGCTGTAGTCCAGATTACTTATGAACAGTTCGACTCTCTACAGAACAGAGAGCAAACTCAACACCAAGCGTGTTGATTAAACCAGTGGTTAAGACATTGGACTTCTGACTGGATGGTCACGAGTTCAAATCCCAACACCACCAAGCTGCCACTGCTGGGTACTTGAGCAAGGCCCTTAACCCTTATATAAATGTGATGTATGTAAATCGCCCTGGATAAGGGTATCTACCAAATGCCATAAATGTAGTTATTTATCTGAACATGTACACACAGTTCTACATTTTGATGTTCTGAACTTCCACAATCCCTAAAAGATTAAATGACACGGCAACATTTTCAACTCACAAACTCGGAGACACACCTCCATTTCCAAACATGGGCACAAAGACATGTCTTCTCAGGCCTGTGAACCTTAGTCAGTCTGTACCTATGTGTTCTTGCTGTGGCAAGACTTGTCCATATTGAAATTCTTGGTCTTCTCTGGCAGCCACTGGTTGACTTGAGCCTGCATCTTCTGTGTCAGACTGGTCTGAGCTGACAGGAAGTCTATAGTAACTCAAATAACCACTATTTACAATCATGGTGAGCAAAAAAAAAAAAGCATCACAGAATGCACAACAGATCAGACCTTGAGATGGATGGCTTACAAAAGGAGAAGACCATATCAGGTTCCACTTATGTCAGCCAATATATATATATATATATATATATATATATATATATATATATATATATATATATATATATATATATTGTAGCAAAAAAAAACAAAACAGATTTAAACATTAACAAACCTTGGTTGAACAAAGTTAACATCACTTCTTTTTAGTTCTGAAAATAAAAAGGGGAGTAATTATATTGGAGGTAAGATGATATTACAGTATATCCCGATCATCCAAAACATTTAGCAGTTCTGCTTGTGTAACAGCATTCTTCCTTGAAGTTAGGAGTAGAGATGCTCTTATCTTAACAAAATAATTTTTATAGTGTTAAAATAATGGAGGGGTTTTATTTAATCTACACTTATGCATGAAAAATTGAGCAATTATGAATACATATTTTTCATCAGAAAGTGATGCTTAGAGTCTTTTTTAAATACACCAAATTTAATCAGCTTATAATATTTATCATGTTATTACGGGACATCTGGTTACATAACTGAACCCAAATCAATATTTGACTAATTGCAGAATAAACAAAAAACATGTTCAGTGTTCTCGATATCACTTTCACAAAATCGACAAGTGTTTTCATCTGTGTTCCCAGTTTCCCGTTTCTCGTTTTCATGTTATGCCTTTGCCAGGTCTACTCTGGTTGCCGCTTGCTTGACCCCTCGCCTGTTTTGACCTTGAACTTGCCATAGATTTGTATTTGTCTGCCTGCCGATCTTCATTAAAAGCTTTAACTTCACTTGCATCTGTTTCCAGTCCCTGTTTACATGTCAGCAATATGTATGTTTTGTATTTTTTCCTCTTATTCTACCCACACTTATGGGATTTTTTAAAAAAAATACAGTGTTACCTTTTTCTAATACCTGTTTTAAGTGCTGTGCCCATCTGATTTAATTAACATACATAGATTTTTATTTGTATTCGAGTACACCATGCAGTGTGGTGGTTGCATACAGCCAGGAGTGAAGGTGTCACATTTAAAATATGAAGAATTGCCTTTTAGCAATACTATCAGATTCTTAGGGATGGCATTTAAAACTACATAAAATTGCTTAAGGTGACCCAAATCCGTGTTTTAAACAAAAATAAATGTAGCTAAAAACATTTACATGATGACCTATTATATCGTTCACAGAATAAACCAAGTGTCAGATATTTCATGAACAAAAATGGAGTAATGAGAATGAAAAAAGTGGGGGGTCAATAATAAAAATAACAGTCAGTGTCTGGTGGCCTCCAGCTGCTTTAAGTACTAAAGTGCATCTCATCCTTATGGAGGCACCAGATTTATCAGTTCTTGCTGTGAGATGTTACTCCACTCTTCCACCAAGGCATCTTCAAGATCTCGATCACGTCTGGGGGGGACACATGGTTACATGTAATTTTCCACCGCAAGGACAATCAGCTGTCCTTCCTGTGTCCCTGTAGCACTGTCTTAGGTGTCTTACATTACAGACATGGCATTTTAATGCTCTGGCCACATATGCAGTCCTCATGCCTACCGGCAGCAGGTCTATAGCATGTTCACGCAGGTCAGCAGGAACCCTAGGTATCTTTCTTCTGGTGTTTTTCAGAGTCAGTAAAAAGGTCCCTTTAGTGTCCTAAATTATTGTAACTGTGACCTTAATTACCTACCGCCTGTAAACTGTTTGTGTCTTAAGGAATGTTCCATGGTCACATATTTTGCCCAGAAAATCACAGTTGTGAGTGAGCACACATATCCTCTAGAAGTCTACAATATTCAAAAAGCTCTCATGAATATAACATTATTTATTGAAAGAAATAATAGGTCTTTATGTTAATAAAGACGTTAAAAAAATGCTACCCCATTGTCAAAATATAACTAGACAGTTATGAAATATACCTTTCACTTCTGGAATACAACATTCTATAGATTCAAGTCCTTAAAAATGTTAGTGTTGAGCCTTAGGGCTTTCTATAGTACATCAGTGGTACGAGCACAGCATCTCGAGGGCAAGTTTTTCGTGCAAGTGTGTTTTTTTTTTGCCCCTTGGGAGAAACTTATATCGGTTGGGAAACGGAATTCAATACAACAAGCAAGCATAGATGAACTTTACCCTCTGCTGAACATCAACATCTTTCGTACAGATGGTCATTGAGAAAAGACAGGGGATTGTGTCTGTCCCTAAAAGTTCTTTCCTTTGAAGTGTCATTATTATTTGTGCTCCCAGTGTCGTGGATCAACCACGACAAAAACTTCAGTCAAAAAAAGTCAAAAACCTCAGAGACAGAGGGTTTAGTAGATCTCAAAAAGTAAATAAACTTTATTGAAAACCAATAAAGTGTGACAGTCTGCAGAAAGTCAGAAATATACATACACAAACATGTCTTTAGGGCGCACGGTGGCTTAGTAGTTAGCACGTTCGCCTCACACCTCCAGGGTCCAGGGTTTGATTCCCACCATGTGTGTGCGGAGTTTGCATGTTCTCCCCGTGCTGCGGGGGTTTCCTCCGGGTACTCCGGTTTCCTCCCCCAGTCCAAAGACATGCATGGTAGGCTGATTGGCGTGTCTAAAGCGTCCGTAGTGTATGAATGGGTGTGTTTTATTGTGCCCTGCGATGGACTGGCACCCTGGCCAGGGTGTACCCCGGCTTGTGCCCGATGCTCACTGGGATAGGCTCCAGGTTCCCCTGCGACCCTGAAAAAAGAGTAAGCGGTAGAAGATGGATGGATGGAAACGTGTCTTTATATACTTTTTGGAAACAGTAATTTTATCCCTAGTTGGGGCATTCACCTTTTCTTTCTAGGAACAAACCAATCTCTATTTCCTTAATTAATTATTCATGTCTATGTGCATGTCTATCTAAAATTTGTGGAGCATGCGCAGTTAGTGGTTTCTCATTTCATGAGGTCATGGTTTCTTCCTTTTTTACAAGAAAAAGGTTTTCACTCAGGCTTGTATGTCCGGTCGTTGAACCACACTCCCTTCCTGAGGCCGTCTTCCTAACCTAACTTCCTAAGTCCCTAACCGGCACCTGGCTTCAAAGTTATTCTCCCACAAGCAAATGTCGAATGCCAATTTATTGCTGTGCAGAAAAGTGCCAGCTGATACAGAAGAACTTTTATTGTACACTCAGAATTGAACTTGATCAAACATGGTTCTATGGATTTAGATTATGTTTCTAACTATTGATTATAGATATAGATTTAGCTTTTTAACCAATATTGATTATTCGGTTTTGCTTAAGTAATAGTTCTAAATCTTGGTTATACATATTGAGTACACTTCATTAACATATCCCAAAGTTAGTTACACATTTCATAAATATTTTCTATACGAGCTCCATAAATGGTGAAGCCATCTCTGCAACCATTAAAGTATTAACTTTGATGCGTCAGATTTAGCCTGTATCATTTTGCTCGCAGCTGACTGGTCCAAGTTCGGTTTGAGTTTTCTTACCCACAATACAACCTGCTCCGGAGCAGGTTAGCCATGTAGTGTAAGTTACCATGGCTTTGAAACCCACTAAAAACCAATCCAGCTCGATGAGACCGAAAAACCATACTTTGCTCAAACTGAACTCAAACTTACCTGGGTAGCCACCGGCTTTGTAAAACAGGTCTCAGGGGCGGCTCTAAGGGTTGGCCTAGCCACAACTAATGTATTATAGACCACCCCCAGAACTGATAGGTTGTTCAATTTTAATTTTGGGGAACAAGCGATATTCAGTCAAAAATTTTTTATTGCGGTAGCTGGTTCATAAAGGTACCAGTCATTTCATGTCGATATGCCGAGAAAAGAAATAGCTGATCGGTAGGGTCTTTTTTGTTTATCTTAAGTTTAATGTTAAGATTGTATTTAAGCTCAATTTTATGTTTAGGGCTTGAGTTTAGAGGGAAAACGAGCCTGAGATCTTTTTCTGACCGGGTAAATTTTTCCTATGATTTAGGCTTGATTTTAAAACACTGAGGCTGAGGTACTAAGTTATAAAAAGAACCAGCTTCTGGGTCAGAACTCAGTCTTCCTGCTATTGGCATCGCTAGAACTCATCTATGGACATCTATGCTGCTTTATGCCTTCATGAGTCTGCTGGTGCTTCCTGAGGTCTTCCAGGTGGTAGAAGCATCTAGATCACATGGGGCAACGGTGCAGCCTCTTACCTGAATATGAGTAGGTGCTGTCAGCGCTCAACAATCTGGGCTAAGGTTTTGCTACATTTTAGTGTATCGCAGAATCTCTGTGTATATCACTTTGCTCAAAGACTTCTTACCATTAGAGGACTCCCAGCATGGTCATTCATACCTGTTTTCTTCCTCATACCCCCTCTTCTTCCTATGGTAATTGGCAACATTGCTAATGGGATCATTCATAGAGTCACTGTTTTTAATTTCCACTTTACAACACGTGCTGGATGGTGGCCTGAGGAGCTACCAGGTCTTCAGACTCTGCTTCTCGTTAGGTAAAAGTGAACCAATTGGCTTTTGAGTGATTGACACGTGGAATGCCTGGTTACAAAAACAAGCAACTTTCTGAATTGAAAAATACACAATTTACAAAATCAGATGTGGTGTATTAATTTTTTTCTCAGTTCATATTTACAGTGGACGTAGGGAACATGTACAGTATGTGTGCAACTTCAGTAATACTTGATCTTCTCAAAACAGTGTTAATGTAATATATATATATACATATACACACACACACACACACATATATATACATATATACATATATACAGTGGTGTGAAAAAGTGTTTGCCCCCTTCCTCATTTCCTGTTCCTTTGCATGTTTGTCACACTTAAGTGTTTCGGAACATCAAACCAATTTAAACAATAGTCAAGGACAACACAAGTAAACACAAAATGCAATTTGTAAATGAAGGTGTTTATTATTAAAGGTGAAAAATAATCCAAACCATCAGGGCCCTGTGTGAAAAAGTGATTGCCCCCTAAACCTAATAACTGGTTGGGCCACCCTTAGCAGCAACAACTGCAACCAAGCATTTGCGATAAACGTGCAATGAGGCTTTTACAGCGTCCTGGAGGAATTTTGGCCCACTCATCTTTGCGAATTGCCCTAATTCAGTTACATTAGAGGGTTTTCGAGCATGAACGGCCTTTTTAAAGTCATACCACAACATCTCAATAGGATTCAGGTCAGGACTTTGGCTAGCCGCACTCAAAGTCTTCATTTTGTTTTTCTTCAGCCATTCGGTGGTGGACTTGCTGGTGTGTTTAGGATCATTGTCCTGCTGCAGAACCCAAGTTCGTTTCAGCTTGAGTACACGAACAGATGGTCGGACATTCTCCTTCAGGATCTCTTGGTAGACAGCAGAATTCAAATTCCTTTTATCACGGCAAGTCTTCCAGGTCCTGAAGCAGCAAAGCCCCAGACCATCACACTACCACCACCATATTTTACTGTTGGTATAATGTTCTTTTTATGAAATGCAGTGTTCCTTCTACGCGAGATATACTTGGACACACACCTTCCAAAGAGTTCCACTTTTGTCTCATCGGTCCACAGAATGTTGTCTCAAAAGTCTTGGGGATCATCAAGATGTGTTGTGGAGAAATTGAGAGCGAGCTTTGATGTTCTTTTTGCTCAGCAGTGGTTTTCTCCTTGGAACTCTGCCATGCAGGCCATTTTGCCCCGGTCTTTTCCTGATGGTGGAGGCATGAACGCTGACCTTAACTGGGGCAAGTGAGGCCTGCAGTTCTTTGGACGTTGTTGTGGGGTCTTTTGTGACCTCTTGGATGAGTCGTCGCTGCGCTCTTGGGGTAATTTTGGGCGCCGGCCACTCCTGGGAAGGTTCACCACTGTTCCATGTCTTCGCCATTTGTGGATAATGGCTCTCACTGTGGTTCGCTGGATTCCCAAAGCTTTGGAAATGGCTTTATAACCCTTTCCAGACTGATAGATCTCAATTACTTTCTTTCTCAATTGTTCCTGAATTTCTTTGGGTCTCGGCATGATGTGTAGCTTTTAAGGATCTTCTGGTGGACCTTACTGTGTCAAGCAGCTCCTATTTAAGTGATGCGCCTTGATTGTGAACAGGTGTGGCAATAATCAGGCCTGGGTGTGGCTAGAGAAATTGAACTCAGGTGTGGACAACCACAGTTATAGTATGTTTTAACAAGGGGGCAATCACTTTTTCACACAGAGCCATGATGGTTTGGATTTTTTTCACCTTTAATAATAAACACCTTCATTTACAAATTGCATTTTGTGTTTACTTGTGTTGTCCTTGACTATTGTTTAAATTGGTTTGATGTTCCGAAACACTTAAGTGTGACAAACATGCAAAGGAACAGGAAATGAGGAAGGGGGCAAACACTTTTTCACACCACTGTATATATATATAGAGAGAGAGAGCTCTCTAATTAAGAAGCAAAATATCATAAAAGTAATGACAGACAATATATCAATTGAGAAACTAAAATTTCCAGACATAAAAGCAGTGTAGGCACTAATTCAACAATAAACACTAGGCAATCTAGCAGTCTTCAGAAAGTCATGTTTAAATTGGCAACTATTTCCTAACTTAATAACCATACAACTGGATCTCAGTCCAATATGTAGATTTCATTTAACTTTATAGAAACTCATATTTGGAAACTTTTACAACTGTGCTTCACTTCCTGTTTAAATGCACAAGAAAAGGAACGATTCTGCTAATACAAAACTCAAGAACACTCACTCGCTGTATTTTTAATTTTTGTAATGCTTATAACTATACACACCAATAAGCACCTTGATGATACAGTAAAATGAACATACTTTTAGTCAGTGTTTTGTAATGATCCTTAGATCAAAATATCAGATTAAGATTAACATATAAAATCAAATTTAAACAAAAAATACAAATAATGAATGCCTCCATTTATATTATATATATATAATATATACAATATATATATATATATATATATATATATATATATATATATATATATATATATATATATATATATATATATATATACACACACACACACACACACACACACACACACACACACACATACATACATATATATACACACACACACACACACATTTTTTTTCATACTTTCACAATATGCTGTAAGCTAATGTTCTCATACCATATTATCTTGCAAATACTTCTTGAGGCACCTTTTCTGAGATAAACTGTCTGATACCTGTCTGTAGTCAGGTAATTATTCATCGTGGACCCTCCTCAAACTTCCTGTGTCTGAAACAGAAGACGTCAGACCACATTTTAATGCAAAAGTAATAAATATAATAAAAGCCATGGATGATTGAGACAATTAGATACCGGTGATATGACTTCTACTGAAGAGAGCCTTATCACGACTTGTCCATTTTCTTGATAAGATATGACCTTATCTTCCTACTAGTCCACTATAACACCATAGAAATACCTTGGATAATAATGTTTTATTACCTACACCAATATTTTGAATATACAGTATATCATTCAGTGAAAACGTGTTGCAACTGTCTAGTTCTTATAGTTTTCTTGTGACCATAAATGTGTCTTTATATGTATAGCTGTACATATACCTTTTCTTACCTTTATCTGTCAAGTCTGGTCTTTCTTCAGTATTGCTGGAAAGCTCAGATGTAGCTGCAGTGCTATCGTTTAACTGCTGCATACAAGAATGCTACGTTTAAAATGAATATAATGGTACATTTTCCCCAGCACTGTCATGTCAAGATTATATTTAAATAAAAATAAATAATAATTAGGCGACATCTAATACACCTGTTGATGAAGCTCATTCTCCACTGGCTTCTCTCCACTGTGAGATCGTTTTTTGCACCTTTTTGATGGATCCTTGTACTTGCATGACTGTCTCTCTCCTGAAGAACAAAACACAGACAGTAAAACTCCATAAACCTATTGCCTGAACATTTCCAGAATGGTACCTTGGACTCACCGTGGTGGATCATTCTGTGGTTACGATAGCGATATTTCTGAATGAAGCCTATATTACACTGGCTGCACCAGTAAGGCCTTTCATCTACAAAAGCAAAAGAAAACTGGTAGTAAGTAAACATGAAATTAACAACAGCATGTTTAAAGGGGAATAAATAATTCAATTCTGTTAATTGACCAGTGTGAGTGTATTCATGTCTGCGAAGGTGGTAGGAACTGCAGAAGGTGGCGCTGCAGTGCTGACAAACGTGCAGTTTTGAGCTCTGTGACCTGCTCGCCACTTTATCTGAAGAGTTGTCCTTCACCCTCATTGGCTTTGCATGGAAATAGACACAAAATACAAGTAAAATTACAATGTAGCCCTTACGATCTCCCTTGTTTGGAAACATCAAAAAACCAACACAAAAGCTACATCGTCATTAAAACTCCAGTAGTAGAACTACTTTGTCTACTGCCAGAATTAAGCTGCTATATCAAAACATGCTTTTTCTAACCAAAATAAATACATATGAAAGCATGGGGAGAAAACACTAAGTCTGCACACACAGGGAAGAGGCAGGATTCAAACCCCAACCCCGGATGTGTGAGGCATACATGCTAATCACTAAGCCACATGCCATCGCATGCTGATTAATATAACCAAACAAATGTATGAAGTGAATGAGCATAACACAGTAGCATAACACACAGTGTGCACGTAGGTGGTTCATGAGCTGAAACATTGTCATGACTAATGATTTAACCAGCTGCTAACATTGCTGGTTTCCTTTAACTTTGCGAGCACAAACTGCAGTCTTGGCACACTAATAAATAAACATTTTATACTAAATAGCTTTTATTCTGCTCAGGATTGAGGCTATTGCAGTAGAAATGCGAGAGTAAATTAGTAAATTAAAAATGTATACAAGTAATCATTCCCCAAACAGGCGCTATGAAAATATAGCTACCATGTCTGCAACAGAAATGTAAGAATCTTATGATTAGAATATGGTTTACCCGAGCTTGAATACGAGAGCTCCTTCTCCTATTCTCTACCGTGTGTCCATTCTGGCTGCTTTGTTCAGCGTTAGTTTTCTTGTGATCACTCTGGTTTGTTTCAGTCTGATCGTAGATTGGAGAGCTGCAGGTTGGATTTTTGCACACATGGTTGTGTCTGACCATGCTGGTGTCTGGAGTGAGATCACTTTCCAATTCAAGTAGTTGCTCACCAACTAACCCCAAGTCTTCACAGGGAGAACCTGCAGATTCTGGGTCAGCGTAAAACTGTGTTGTATTGTGACGAGTGTCTGATAGAGGGGTGCTAAAAGATTCAGGATTAGGAGTTTCCTGTTTGGAAGTACATGCCCTATTTGAATTAGGAGAACTTGCTTGATTAGTTGGTAGTAGAGCTTCACTTAAAGGTATACTCCTACCCATATCTTTGTGCAAGAGGTTTCCTTTGCTCTGCAGAAGATCCAGCAACTGTTTCCTTTCCTTTGACTTCTTGTTATAACTAAGGGCCTTTGCCACCTCTGGTTCTCCAGCATGTGCTGATATGAGATGCTGTGTCATTCGGAGGGAAGGTTTCTTACAATATAAGCAGTAATGCTTTTTCTTCAGCTTAAATTTAGCTTTTCCTTTGCTCTTTTTCAAACTGTTCCAGACATCAGATATTTGAAAACAGCGCTTCATCTCAGGAGCTTGGGAAGTGACTGGTGATGCTTTTCTCTCTTCTGTTGATGTCTGCTATGGGGAAAATATATAAGATTAACTGAGAAAGTAGGAAAACATTAGAGGATCATTCTGCAGCCTGTGAGTTTGTGGTACATATGCACAGTTAAATAGTTTTTACATTTAAGCGTCTTTATTAACATGGCTACATACAGCAAAGACTGATTTCAAGTGCAGTGATTTTTCTTCAAATGAGCTTTTTCAGTGCCACCAGCTTCACACGGTTATGTTATATATATATATATATTTTTTTTTTTTTTACACGATCTAGGAGCACTAGGGGTGTAATAACTCACTCTGGTCATTATTCTATTCGAGTCATGAAACTACTTTCGTGATTCGATTTGCTTTGCTTCTTGGAATATTTTGAACAAAATTTAGAATGAAAGGACTTGATTTTTAAATCATAAACAATACAAAATTATATGCACGTTTGCCTGTATTGACTTAAAAAAAGAAAATAAAAATAAAAAAAAGCTCCAAAGAGAGATTTAATATTGTAAACAGAATGTACCAAAGTCTCTGACTCAGGGAAAATGATCGGTTGAAACTAATGAGCTCCGTAGCATCGCCTGAGGTGTCATTTCATTTGGAAATGGAGCTCCAAAGTCAGGGATGGTGTGGTTTGAAAGTGAACAAAGAGCTCTTTTTAACGGTTATAACGTGGTTGTGTAACAATATAACCTCTAAGCTGTGTCAGCCATTGTGATCTGGAGCTATCGGTCACTTCACAAGTGCAGATGATTCTCCATGAAAGAATGCGATCACGTGACCAGCGTGCTCCATATAAATTTTTATCTCTCGGGTGTTCAAACAGTGCAACTGCATTAGATGCATAATTAATAGAATGCTGGTTTCCATGATCTGAATCAGACATTTCTATGATGCAAATTCATCATGATTTTACATTCCTAATTAGCACACTTCATGGGCCCGTTCTTTTTGTATCAGAATTAACAAATAAAAATTGGGCATTAGTACAGACCACACATTATTCCTAACAGTCATTCTGTATGAAAACTAAAAAATAATTCTGATAGCATTCGCTCCCCATGCACATCCTTGGGCACCCATGACACCCAGCTGTCCTTCCTTGGACCACTTTTGGTAGGTACTAACCCCTGCATACCAGGAACACCATTCAAGACCTGCTGTTTTGGAGGTGTACTGACCCAGTCGTCTAGCCAACACAGTTTGGCCCTTGTCAAAGTCACTAAGATCCTTACGCTTGCCTATTTTCCCTGCATCCAAACGTCAGCTTAGAGAGCTGACTGTTCACTTTCTGCCTAATATACCCACCCCTTGACAGATGCCACTGTAAGATAATCAGTCAATGTTATTTACGTTTCCTGGGAGTGGTTTTATTGTTATGGCTGATCGGTGTGTAGTATGGCACTTTTTATTAATGTAAATTTACTTCTCACATAATTTCTCATTACACTATTACATTATCTTGTGTCTTTAGATCAGTGGTTTTCAAACTGGGGGCTGCCAGATGGCACCAGGGGGCTGCATAGAAATTTTAGAACATTATTATTTTAAAATAAATTTTACCTGTATGTAAGTTGGGATTGTCAACCTTTGAACTACGATGTACATAAAAATGAGAAATACTAATAAATTAAATCTATACAAAGTATAAGACACACCAAACATAGACATTGGTTGGTATACTAGTGTACCGTTAGCCACACGCTAATAAAACCCAAAATTGCAATTTTTAAAATGGATACGTTTTTAGATAGAGGATGTAGTTAATACAGAAGAGCCTGAAGAAAAAAAACGAAAAAAAAAAAACCAAAACCTAAAATTGTGAAAATTTGTCCATTCTAGGGGGCCACAAAGGGTACCACTGCTTTAGATTACCCCAATAACCCTGGCACAGTATAATCCATACCAAAGCCCTAAAAATAAAACAACAGAGTACATGATCAAACCTTATTTATTCAAGATACATAATAAACAATTAACACAGTAAGTGTACCTGTAAGTGGTCACTTTGTCGTCTTCTCTTTGTATCCCTGCTTGGACTGTTCCATTTCCACTTTACTGTTGTGGTGGAATTTAAGCCAAGAGGTTTCAAATCACTGTCTTGACCAATACATTTACCACCCTCTTCTGGGTCATCTCTGATGTGACCTTCAGAATCAAACTGCTTTGTTGCTGCACTGTATATTTCTGGATCGGGGGTTTGATTTTTTTCTCTAGGAATATGATTTGGACTTGGACGATAATGCGATTCTATGTCAGGGGCTCTATGTTCATCATTTCCAAAAACTTGAAAGGAAATGTTTCCTGTTTCTGGATTAGCAATTTTCTGTGCATCACTGCTAAAAAAGTTTGCAACTAGACAATTGATCGATTCTGAATGAGGATTATTTCTGGCAGTCCTCTCCGATGCAAGTTCTGGCATTGTTATGGCGGTTCTCTCTGGTTCTGTAGCAGAGCCAAGATTTTGCTCCAAGTCCATACTTACAGTTGTTGGAATGATAGTCCAGTCTGATTTGACAGAATGTGAATGGCTCACTGATTCTTGAGGCGTAACATGTTTTCCGCTGCAATCTAATGTGTGCTTCGAAGAACTCTGGCAAGCTTGAACAGTGTTTTGTTGTAGATTGCCGCTCCCAGTGTCTAGGAGGTAAGAACTGCTTAAAACTGGGGTATGGGTTTGTAGAACGGTATCGAGTCCATTTTCAGGTTCCAAAGTGGACTGGTGAAATGCCAGTCCTACTTTTTCTGAAATGCCCTTGGTTCCTAGTGGGGGAGCTTCCTGTACTGTGCTCGGGCAAGACTCCTGAAACTCCAGTGCATTGTGGAGTGAGTCTAGAATGAGTGGTTCAGAACATTCTGAATCAAGAGTTACCATTGCTGAGCTGGCACCAGTGTATAAAATAGACAAGCTCTCTGATCCGTGATCAGGGATAGCGTTTACCTCAGTACTGCCAGTTTCTGAAACAGGAGAAACGGAATATACATACTGTGTAGTGTGGTGTTCAGCTTTAGGTGAAGAACGATTGACTGACATTGGAATGGCCTGTTTTACAGTATTGATGAGGTTCCCAGATTCTGGATCAAAGGTTTTCTGTGCTAAGCTGGGCCTTGATCTTAGGCTAGTGTTGGGAAGATCTGTACTGCTGCCAGGTTCAGTTAGAATGAACTCTTTTGGTTGTTTCTGCTCACATATCAAAGCATGTTTCCAAAACTGATTTCGTTGATAATACCCCTGACAAAAGATACAGTGAACAAGGCCTTCCTCCTTTTTGTTCCTAGTAGTGTAATCATGTTTCTTTTTTTTGCTACTGCAAAGAAGGCTCAATAATCTTTTCCTTTCTTCTAAGGTGTTGCTAAAATGCAAAGCTTCTATCACCTTAGGTTCCTTTGGGTGATCATGCATGAGGTGCAGTTCTATTTTTTCGTAAGCTTTCCCACAATAAAAACAGCGCAGAATTCTTTTTCCTTTCTTTGTTTTTCTGTCAACTGTCTTTGAGGCCGCCCGGGAACTTTGACTGGTTGCACCAATGTCTGGGCAACTTCCAGATAACTTAGCTGTATTGACATTTATCAGTGTTGAGCCGCTTTTTCCTGAGATTTCAGAGTTGTCTGTTGAATCAGCACTACATACTTCTGATGTCTTCAGAAAGGGAAGGTTTAAGAGAATACAAAAAAAAAAAATGTATGGATCAATATTCTTTCTAATTGAATATATACAAGGCTCAAGATATATTACTTAAAATAGCTATGAATGACACATTAACCCCCAGTCACTGCTATGCTCGTCATTCTATATGACCATATATTGAACAATGACAGCTATTTTAAAATTTTGCTAGTTTTTGTAGCACTCTTTCCTTTGATTGAGTCGCATACCTGAACTTGGACAACCTGTTGTTTAATCTTTGTTTCATTGTTCTTGACCCTCTTCTTGAGTGACTTGAAGGCATTTGACTTCTGGTAGGTCCCCGCAGACACAGAGTGCACCTTCATGTGCTGTGTCAAGGACGCCTCACCAGCAAATGTTAAACCACATGCCAAACATGTAAACCACCTCTTCTGCCCTGTGGAACTTGGCTCGTTTGTTTGTTGGACAGAAGTGGCTGCCATCTCATCTCTGTTAGTGAGTGTACCATCAGGGAAATTTTGTTCGCCAGTCTTTTCTAACATAAACGCAACATCTGAGTCAGAGTCTCTAGCTTTATGAGAGGAGCTAGGGATGGATCCTGCATCAGTCAACCCCTCAGAGAGCGGAGTAGAGATTTTCAAAGCTTTCCTTTCTTTCTTCTCATCAGGGTTATTGGACACAATTGCCCACTCATCATCATTATCATCATCATCAACATCATCATCATCACTACTAACATCTGAGAGGATCATATAGCCCGACTCAGTACGAGACACTTGATGTATGGCACTGGAACTTGATTCAGTTAAGACAAATTCTGGAACTGTTGTTAGAGCTATATCAGCGGATCTTCTATCAGAAATACAGGATTGATCTGTACCACGTTTTAGATATTCAGAGTGGGGTGGAATATTTTTAGTTGCTGCAATACCAAGAAACCTTGACTTCTCATGGGTATGAATTTGGCTTCCTGACTGCTGTGATTGTATATCCATTTCCACAAGTTCTGGGTCACCTCGCACCTTGTGCTGCTTCACATCAAACAAAGAGCAGTCTCGGCTTTCTACCTGAACCTTCCTTTTGCAACTTTCAGACTTTCTGAGTTCTGGGGACTCGGAGGTCTGCTGGTCCCCTATACTGACAAGCGGCTTTTCAGAGCTGGAGGTATTTTCATGATATTTATGAACTGAACCTAGTTTAACACAAACAATATCTGGATGATCCGTCTCAGCCAATGTGTTTTGGATGACATAACTGTTTGAATTTTCAAGTGGAGTTTGAGGAAGGTGACTCTTCACCTGCCCACCTGTAGCAGCATAATTCGTTTCTATATCAGGCATTTGGTGCAACTGAATGTCACTAGTTTCCACAATTACTGGTTTAAATTCACCCCCTTCAGATGACGTAGAGTGGCTGGATTCCGCTATAACTGGATCTAGAACAATTCTAGGCTGCAAAGTGAAATTACTGTCTGATTTTGAGTCAGTTCTTGTAAGAGTTGTGCTGTGGATGGTAGCAGCACCAGATGACTGCAGAGGAAGGAGGCTGAATTTTCTACCAGTGCAAACTGATTGAGGTTGAACGGTTTCCATAGGCTCTGTAGCGCTTGCATGGTCTTGCAACACTGCAGAAGTCTGACTCCTAGTCACTTCGTTTTCTCCATCCTTCCCCTTTTCATCATTGCCTTCTACTGCAGGCTGCAGGGAGGAAAGTTGGCAATTAGTAATTCTCAAGGAGAGAAGATTATTATCCACATACCACATTAGAATATGACTAAAGTGGTATTTAGTGTATTGTGTGTTTTTGTGTGTGTGTGTTTTTTTTTTGTTTTTTTTAAAAGCCAAAAAAATTAATAATGAAACAACAAAGTGTCATGTCAAGGTACTCAAGTGTCAGGGGAAAAAAAACAAGTTTATTGAGAATGTATATTTGCAAACCGTTTGTGTTATGAACCACAGTCCAAGAGTGTGTGATGGCAATCTTGTATTAGCCAGTGTAGACTCTCCATCCTTAAAACAAAATTCTAGCAGGACAAATGATTCAACTTGTGAGGCTGTTTTCCACTATTCTAACCACAACTGAAATTACTCGGTGCTTGTACTAAGTGCCTGATATATTCTGGAACAAATAAACTCCAACAAATAAATCCATGAATGAAGCGCTTGAACACATATAGTAATGAATACTTTTTGAACAACCACAACATTTTCTGCTGTATTTTGTACTGAAACAAGAAAAAAAAATGTGATTTTGATAAGAATGGCCTACATCAAACTACTTGATACAGCATTGCTGCTTGCAAACATTTGCACTCTGTCTTACTGAGTCCTGTTAGTATTCAGTGTTACTCTTGTACAGTGCATCCGGAATGCTTCACTTTTTCCATTTTGTTATGTTACAGCCTTATTCCAAAATGGATTAAATTCATTATTTTCCACAAAATTCTACAAACAATACACCATAATGACAACGTGAAAGAGGTTTGTTTGAAATCTTTACAAATTTATTACAAATAAAAAACAAACAAAAAAAGCACATGTACATAAGTATTCACAGCCTTTGCCATGACACTCAAAATTGAGCTCAGGTGGATCCTGATTCCACTGATCATCCTTGAGATGTTTCTACACCCGTCTATATTAGGGATGTCACAATACCAAAAATCTAGTAGTCGATACCGATACCACCAAAAGCACACAATACTCGATAGCAATGTCAATACCACAGTGTGGTATAAAAATAAAATAAAAATAATTTTAATTAAAAACTCTTCTGGAGGACATCCTCCTCTGGCTTATACAGGCAGACTGCGAGAGAGACGGAGAGAGAGCACGAGAGAGAGGGGGAGAGTATTTTAGTTATCAAACACTGTCTGACAATGAGTGGAGGTGCACTCAAACGCACACACACACACACACACACACACACACACACACACACACACACACACACACACACACACACACACACACACACCCCGTACTCTGAATGCAAGCATTAGTTTAAATTCACTGATATGGTGGTTGGCCAAAATGATTTATTAAAAAGCATGAACATTTGAATAATTATTAGTGACATTAGGCTACATTTAGCTGACAGGACACGGGCTGAATGGTGATGCATGGTGGCCCATTCAGAGGTAGTTTATAACAGTGGAATGTGTTTGCATCGTGAACAAACAACAGGCTATCACTACCATTACATGGAGCATAATGTCATCTGGTTTCACGGCCACAATGCCAGCTGCCTCAAACAAAGATAATATAGAATAGATAATAAGAACCATCCTTCAGGTTCTTCACCAAATTCCAGGTGTTTCCTCGCTTTGTTTTAAATGAACAATAGCATCAGTTGCACACCGGAAACCGATACTAGCTTTCCTCTCTTTTCCTCTCAACGAGTCGGGGCGGAGCTAAACTTGTTAAGCTACGCTAATCTTCTGTAGTTTTCCCCGTGTGCTTGTAGGCGTTCTTCGTCCACTTGTGGACTAACACTTGCACATATTTGCTGCCCCCATCAGGTCCGTAAGAATTGAAACCTCAGTACCTCCATTAGAATCAGTTCTAACGCTAGTGCAGAAAAACAAGTACAGTCACGTTTTAAGAATGTTGGTACGGACTTGGTACCGAAGTATCGGTTCTTGTGACATCCCTAGTCTATATAAGATCCCCCAGTTAACAATGCATATCAGAGCACAAACCAAGCCATGAAATCCAAGGAATTGTCTGTAGACCTTCAAGACAGGATTGTATCGAGGCACAGATCTGGGGAAGGGTACAGAAACATTTCTGCAGCATTGAAGGTCCCAATGAGCCTCCATCATCCGTAAATGGAAGTTGTTTGGAACCAGCAAGACTCTTCCTAAAGCTGGCCACCCGGCCAAACTGGGGGAGAACGGCCTTAGTCGGGGAGGTGACCAAAAACCAGATGGTCTGACAGAGCTCCAGTGTGTCTCTGTGGAGAGAGGAGAACCTTCCAGAAGAACAATCTCTGCAGCACTCCACCAAACAAGCCTGTATGGTAGAGTGGCCAGACGGAAGCCACTCATCAGTAAAAGGCACATGACAGCCCACCTGGAGTTTGCCAAAAGGCACCTGAAGGACTCTCAGACCATGAGAAATTCTCTGGCCTGATGAAACAAAGATTGAACTCTTTGGCCTGAATGGCAAGCATCATGTCTGGAGGAAACCAGGCACCAGTCATCAAATCTCTGTAGAGATCTGAAAATGGCTGTGCACCGATGCTCCCTATCCAACTTGATGGAGCTTGAGAGGTCCTGCAAAGAAGAATGGGAGAAACTGCGCAAAAATAGGTGTGCCAAGAATGTAGCATCATACTCAAAAAGACTTGAGGCTGTAATTGGTGCCAAAGGTGCTTCAACAAAGTATTGAGCAAAGGCTGTGAATACTTGTGCTTTTTTGGTTGTTGTTTTTTTTTAAATAAATTTGCAAAGATTTCAAACAAACCTCTTTCACGTGGTCATTATGAGGTATTGTTTGTAGAATTTTGAGGAAAATAACAAATGTAATCCCTTTTGGAATAAAGCTGTAACATAACAAAATGTGGAAAAAGTGAAGCGCCATGAATATTTTCCGGATGCACTGTAGATGAACTGTGAAAACGCATACTTCTAAAACGGTCATTAAAATAATTTCCATTAACACTACAACAAAATCAACAATCCCCAGCCCATTTGTCTGGGATTGTACACCTTCAACAAGTGAACAATTGATTTTATTTACAAAGAAGAAGAAGAAAAAAAAGAACACATTTGTGAATCAGGTCAGTCTGACATGCAGTCTTGTGTTGTCATCATGGGTTTCAGCATATATTTTCCTACCTCCTGTTTGGCTGTATCTGGCACTCTGGGTCTTGTTGGGTCAGTGTAAAACTGTTCTTTACGTTGTCTATAGGAGTACGGTTTCTCGCCCGAGTGGATCTGCATGTGCACCATCAGCCGCATTGCTCGTGGAAAGACTTTATCGCAAAAGGGACATGGAAATGATGCTTTACCACCGTCTTTTCCTTTTTGACCTTTCGAATTCTCAGTGGATGAACCCTCTTGTGTCGTCTGAAACAGGGGAAAGAAACCTATGTTTGAACACTGATGAAAAATGAAACAAATCATCCAATGAATGACTAAAGAACCAAATACCTGCCCATCATTGTTCGGTGCCTCGTCATTTGCTTTTTGAGGCAAGGACATTAGTGCTTTTCTGTGGCCAAGCATGTGCAAGCTCAGCCAGTTTTTTCTAGCGTACACTTTGCCACAGTCTTTGCAGACACACTGGCCACGAGTTGCACCACCAGGTTTTTTGCTTTTGTCTGTGGCTGTCTGAACATCAGAAGAGTTATCCATAGTCTTCAGCAGCTTTTAAGTGAAAAAAAATAAATAAATAAAAATCATACATACATACATTAAAAAAACAAAAAAAAAAAAACAAACAAAAAAACGTACCTAATCTAACATGAACTACACCACACACAACATTGTTGAACTGTAACACTAATGCAACTGTAATGCACAATCATACTTAGTCAGGTTAATTCTTAGGGATTTTGAGAGTTGACGTATATAACGTGACCTGAGGCTTATGTACATTTCTAGTTTGCTCCCCTGTTAGTTGGCTTGTTCTTCAGTATAAAAGCTAAATTCATTTTAATGCTAATAAACAAATGCCATAGAAAAATGAAAATTCACTGCATGGAAAGCAACAACAACATACCACTGCATTTGTAAGCTGGCTCTTTTTCTTCTTTTTGTCATCAAGACTTTCCTGTAGACCCAAAGTCTTCTTTTTCTTCCTTTGCTTCTTTTCGACGACATTTGTTTCCACAAGGCTCTGTTCTCCATCTTCGTTGTCATTTGGTCCAATTTCTTTCAACATCATTAGCTGTCTCCTGTGCTCCTCCAGAATTCTCTCTTTTTTATGCATCTTCTTGTGGGTCCTCAACCAACCGGCCAGCAAATAAACTTTACCGCACTCTCGACATGGGAATCTCTTTTTTGATTTTTTGACTCCTCCTTTTTGTTCGGAAGATTCCTCAGGGACTGGAGTCGATTCCTCTGTGATTTTGTTTGCGATTGTTTCAGTTTCATTACTGATACTTTCAGGTTCAATACTGATATCTTCAGAGTCATTACTGATTATTACTTGGGTTTCTGGGTTTGTTATTGACTCCATGGTGATGTTCTGAGACACAGAAGTCTCGTTTTTTGGTTGTTCGTCGACTATTTCAGAATTTTCGGTTTCTCCTAATGACTGTTCAGAGACTTTCTTTTGCTCGTTGCCAGTTTCTGTCGATGGCTAAACAGGTTTAAAGAGAATGGGGAGAGAAATATATTATTTTAAATCATTACTATACACTTATATACACTATTGTCTTTGTTATTGAATATACTTCCAGTGTATGTATCTACTTCATATTAATGATTTTGACAGTCATAAAGATATATTCCTAACCATGAATAAGCTTATAATATGTATATACACACACACATATACGTATGGTCAAAGGTTTGTAAATGCTGACCATCACACCCACAATGTGGTTCTTCCCCAAACTGTCACCACAAAGTAGGAAGCACACAATTGTATAGGATTGAATGTCTTTGTATACTGTAGCATTACAACCTCCCTTCATTGGAACTAAGAGGATCGAACATGTTCCAGCATGATGGTGCCTCTGTGCACAAAGCGAGCTCCATGAAGACATGTTGTACCAAGGTCAGAGTGGAAGATCTCCAGTGTCCTCCACAGAACCATGATCTTAACTCTACTGAACACCTTTGAGAGGAACTGAAACACTGCCTGACCAGGCCTTCTCACCCAACATTAGTTAAATGGTAAATGGCGCACTTATACAGTGCTTTTATCCAAAGCGCTTTACACTGTGTCTCATTCACCCATTCACACACACACACACACACACACACACACACACACACACACACACCGGGTAGCAGAGCTGCCATGCAAGGCACTAACTTGCCATCGGGAGCAACTTGGGGGTTCAGTGTCTTGCCCAAGGACACTTCGGTATGTGGAGTCATGTGGGCCGGGAATCGAACCGCCAACCCTACGATTAGTGGACAACCTGCTCTAACAACTGAGCCACAGCCGCTGGTTATAATAAAATCTGTAATGTTAAATATGGGTGTGATTGTCAGGTGTCCACCTACTTTTAGCCATAGCGTACGTGTGTGTGTACTATATAAGGACGCAAAAACATCCTTTTACTTCATAAGCTGTGAATATAGCATCTTTTATTGCTATTTCTTACATGTTATAGTGCTGGTCACTGTATGTATATAGGAAATAATATAAAGAACCAAAACCAACCTGGGTATCAACACGCCGAGTCCTTCTCTTAGTAGAATTAGGCAAGATGGCGTCGGAAATAATGTCACTCTTTTGTTTTTTAGCAGTATGACTCCGAATATGTGGTCCAAGCCACCCTTCACGAGCAAAAACCTTATCGCAGTACGGGCAAGCAAAGATTTTCTTTAGTACTTGAACTTTGCTGCTTTCAGTAGCTACCTCCTTCTTCGGCTATATGGAGCAGAAATATATACATGTACATAAAAAAGTTAAGAATCAGAATACGCTCAGTCTATAAACAAACTTGAGTACGGAGATATATTATGATATTTTTGGATATTCAGAAGACACTTTTCTTACAGACAACTGTTTTATATCAAACATTTCATTATTTTGTAGGGAAAAACTGAGTAGTTTTACCTCTTCTGAGACCTGGGGGACATCCTTCAGGCTGTTATTTTGAAGCTGCTTCTTTTTCTGCCGCTTACGTTCTCGTTCATGTGACTTCAAGTGGAAAGTGAGCCAACAGGAGCGAGCAAAGATCTTCTTGCACTCGGGGCACTGAAACAGTCTCTGACCTATTGCTTTTGCCTTCTCCACCTCAGTGTCGTTGTTCCTTATTGTCTGAAAGAAGAGGAAGTTGAAGGTGGGGGTTAGCATGTGTTACTGTTTATATTCTGTCCTTAAATACAGTTTGCTATACTCGGATATGTAGATAGGTTTGATTTTGCTAGAATTTATTTGAATTATGTTAAGTTCAAGAAACATTGCAATTGTCAGCTCGTACATTACAGTACATTTGTTTACTTATTTACTTATAATACAGAATTACAGAAAGACATCTGAATTTTATGAAGATACACCTAGATTTATCAGTAAAGTGTGGGTTATTTTTCCTGTCCTTTAATACGCATAGAATTAGTTTTTCTGCAAAAGGACATGGTGATGCCTACGTCATGTTCCCAATTCCTTATCTTGTTAGTTAGTTACATTTATATAATACTTTTCTAGACACTCAAAGTGCTTTACATATTATGGGGGGGGTCTCCTCAACCAATACTAGTGTGTAGCATCCACCTGGAGGATGCGACGGCAACCATAGTGCACCAGAACATCACCACACACCAGCTATTAGTGGAGTGGAGAGAGTGATGTAGCCACTTCAGGGATTGGGAGTTTTAGGGGACCATGATAGAGAAGAGCCAATGGGGGAATTTCGCCAAGACCCGGGGTTATACCCCTACTCCTTTCCTGAGATTTTTAATGACCACACAGATTCAGGAACTCGGTTTAACATCTCATCCGAAAGATGGATATTTGTGACTTGCTTCTAGTTATTTTTAATCTGATTAAGCTAAAGGGTAAAGTTACCATTTATACCTTCAATATTTAAAACCAGTAAAGCGCTTATAAATTTAGCTATCAAACTATGAATGATAGATTGACAGCTAACTGGACTAAATTGGATTGAACTGGACTACATTCATACTTTGTAAAATATTCAGACACTTTTAGTTTCTGCACACTTTACTGGTCTACATATATTTTAAAATGGACAAAACAGGTTTTTTTTTTGTTGCCATTGATCTACACACAATAAACCATAACAACAAAGTCAAAATTTTTTGTGCAAATGTATTAAATATCACAAACACAAATCTCTTATTTATATGCATATTCAGACCCTTGGCTAAGGCACTCCAAATTGAGCTCAACTGCATGCTATGAATATCTTGTGATGTCTCTACAACTTGACTGGAGACAACCGGTGGCAAATTTAATTGATCGGACATCGTTTGGAAAGTCACACACATCTGTGTGTATAAGGCCCCACAATTCACAGCACAATTCAAGTGGCATCCCAACTGGCATACTATCCAGTTGGATAGTACTCTCCATAGACCTCGGTCATCAAATTGTGTCAAGACATAGATCTAGGCAAGCTTGCAATGTTCCTAGGAGCACAGTAGGCTCCATCAACGTGAAAGAGCCACCAAGACTCAGGTCAAATCTCAGTAACCAGGCTAGAAGGGCTTCAGATGTCCTTTGAATAGATGGGACAACCTGATCTTTTTTATTTATATTTATATATATATATATATATATATATATATATATATATATATATATATATCTCTCGATATCGGTATTTATCGACGGTACACCTTTATCAGTAAAGATAGAAAACATGTTTGGCTTGATGCTAGATAAAATGTGCTACGAGTGAAAAGAAAAGAGCCAATAAGTTGCGTATCTGTGGGATCCGGCTCAGTCGTCGCCATGTGACATCAGAACACACGAACACACACGAAAAGAAGTTCAGTGCCTGTCAGGGGATTGTGAATTAAAATGGACATGTTAGCTCACCACTGTGGCAGTTTTTTTTAAGTTTCTTTTCATCTGACTAACATTAGAACAACGTTGTGTGTAAGCTTTGGAGAAAAACAAACAAACAAACAAACAAAAAAGTCTCAGCCAAATATGGCAAAACAAGCTGCGAGAGACTTGTAGTGCGCCTGCGCAGTGCTCCACACATGTACAGTGCATGTGACTCTGAACAGCGAGCAAAGAAGAAATGTGACGTTTTGATCTTTTTGTGTCTTCTGTTAAAATGTCGACTGTGGAAAGCACAGTGAGAGTCCTCAGAGCAGGAGCTTGACTCATCAGACGCAGACCTCACACAGTGTTATCTAGAAGTAAGTGATAATTTTCAAGATTTCTATGATGCTAGGCTAACTATGCTATGAACTATGAGCACAGGCCAGAGCACCAGGAGTCACATTCTGCTATGATGATCTACCTTGAAGTTTGCCTTGATTGTTTTACGTTTACACTTTTACATTGCGCACAATAAATAAAATGCTACAAAATAAGCTGAAGAGTTTATCACTTATTTTTTTAATCTTCATAAGATATTTGCTTAAATTCTATTTTGTTTTTGACTGTTAAAAATAAATGATTTATTGCTGCCATAATAAAGTGGGTAAATGAAAAATACCAATAATTTGGTTAAATTCAAACCTTTTTATCTACTGGTCTTTGTTTGAGAAAAAAAAAAGATTAAAATTGATCAATAATTAATCAATACAGAATTATATGAAACATTATACTGTGATAAATTTTTTAGCTGTACCGCCCAGCCCTAGGCCCTACCCAGTATTAATATTGTGTTCCTAATAAATTGATCACCGAGTGTATATACGCACACATAAATCCATAAATAGATACAAAACCATAAAGTCTTGAAACACACCACATTAACGATCAAAGATTTACAAAAAATATAACATGGCATTAAGATATGTTTCTTTTGGATTTTATTAGGGTTTGCACGTTCTGTGAAATTATTTAAGTTGGAATTAATAATAATGACAGAAGAAGCCCTTTGAACTACTTTGATAATAAACACATTAGCTTAGAGATTCTAGACAGTGTTGAAACCAAGATAACATGCTGCCATTTCATTCTCCACCCCTTTTTTCACGCTTTTGAATAAGAAATCGGAAAAGGAAAACAACTCACAGTAAATCAACTACGCAACAGGAGAACAATTATGTCGTTCTTCTATTTGTAATTTCATCAACAATTAACGAACAGGCATTAGATATTGATACTCTGGTATGCACAGCATGCAACACAAATAAAAATAAAATAGTGAGGTGTGGAGATTCTTACCATTGTAGAAATCTCTTGAAGATGCTACTGTAAATGTCCCTTCAGATTGGTCATGCTGTTCATCATAGTTCAGCTTTAACATTCCCTGATTTTAACCATGCATTATTGTATCAAAGTGGAAAAAAACCCACCAATGTGTTTCATTTGTAATACCAAGGTTCTAAACACAGTGCTGTGAAAAAGTATTTGCCCCATCCTGATTTCTTCCGTTTTGGAGTAAATCACATATTCAAACCGAATACGACATAAAACAAACGCAACGAGTGAACACATTACAGGTTTTTTTTTTATTGCAAAAAATATTTTTGCTTTTTAGTATTTTTTATTATGTGAAAAACGAATTGCCCATTAAACTTAAAATCTGGTTGTGCCACCTTTAGCACCAATAACTGCAAACAAATGCTTCCGGTAACTGGAGATCAGTATTTCACGTACTTCTAGGTCTAGGATTTATTCCTATGCTTTGGATTGATGTCCTGCTGCATAATCCAGTTGCACTTGAGGACTGAAGACTGGACATTCTCTGGTAAAGAGCAGAATTCATGTTTCCCTCAAACATTGCAAGTTGTCCAGGCAGTAGGGCAGCAAAGCATCCCCACAGCATCACAGTTCCACCACCATGCTTGACCGTAGGCATGATGTTCTTTTTGTGGAATGCTGTGTTTGGTTTACACCAGGTGTAACGGGACCCCTGTTTTCCAAACAGTTCCACTTTTGACTCATCAATCCACAGAACATTCTCCCAAAAGGTTTGAGGATCATCAAGGTGTGTTTTGGCAAAATTCAGATGAACCTTAATGTTCTTCTGGGTCAGCAGTGGTTTTCACCTCGCCACTCTTCCATGGATGCCACTTTTGCACAATGTCTTTCTTCTAGTGGAGTCATGAACAGTGACCATTATTGACGCAAGAGAGGACTGTAGTTCTTTTGATGTTGTCCTTGTCTCTTATGACTTGCTGGATAAGCAGGTGCTGTGCTTTTGGAGGAATTTTGGAAGGTTAGCCATAGGGATGCACCGAATGTTCGGCAACCGAAATAATGTGGCCTAAAATAGCAAAAAAAAAAAAAAAAAAAAAGGGGACTTTTGGTGTTCGGCCGAATAAGTGAAAAGGCCGAATAAATCTGACCAAACAATGACATGTTTGATGACCGACCAAATAGCCTAGCAACCAGAGTGAGATGCGGAGAGATGAGGCGGGGGCACAAATGCACGAGCTACGTGCACGAGTGCTCAGCGAGCGCATGCACTTCGGATGTTGACAACCGTGACATTGTTTACCGTGCACACGTGCATTTGTTTTGTTTCTGTTCTGTCTCCTCCCTGTTTTGTCATTGGTTGTTGTTCGGGGGTGTGGCTTTATTGTTTTCAGCTGCCAGCGTTTAGCGCTGATTATATTCAGGATATATACCGCTCGCGCCCCTGTACACCTCGCGGCATATTCATAAGGGAGTAGAGCACGGAAGCAGGTGCAGCTAAAGACATATTTATTTAAGGGCAGGCAGACAAATCCAAATCATAATCCAAAAAACGTAGTCAAGACAGGCAAAGGGTCGGGAGATCGACAAACAAGCATAAACGGGGCAAAGCAGGAATCAAAGTCGCGGTCACAGAACACAGGGTCAAAACACAAAACAAGAAACATGAACTAGTACTATGGACTGGGAACGGAAAAACCCAGCATGGACTAAATGAACTAATCTATAGTTTAAACTAGCAAAAACTAACTAAATCTATCAAGGAACATAACATTAACAACGTATCCAACTACTCTATATCCACTATAATACTTTGCGAGGTGTACAGGGACCCGAGAGGTATATATCCCCAATATAATCAGCCGTACATAACCGAATATAACCGTTTTTTGCACTTTTAAATGCACTTTTTTGTTGTAGGCTACAATGTTACATTCTTTCAGCAGTCAGATATAGGCCTAACATAGGATATTCAAGGGGGGCTCAAAGGTGGCCACATAAAAATATTTTCATTTTATAATAAAAATAGTAAAAAGCACATTTTGACTATTAAATTTATGCAACGGTGAAATAAAATGGCGAAATAAATGGAAAAAATGCGAAAAAGATGTTCGGTATTTGGCCAGGTTTTTCATTATATTTGGTTTCGGCCTCGGTCAAGAATTTTCATTTCGGTGCATCCCTATTTAGCCACTTCTGGGACGATTCGCTACCATGCACAGTTTTTCCATTTGGAGATAATGGCTCTCACTGTGTCCTTTGTAAGTGTTACAAAGCTATTTCAAAGGCTTTGGGACTCCAGACTGGTGTATTTCAATCACCTTCTTAGCATTTCTGGAATTTCTTTCAACTTTGGCATAGTGTGCAACTGTGTAAGACCTTTTAACCAACTTCATGCTGATGAAAAACTTCTATTTAATTATTGATTTGATTGAACTGGGTTTGCAGTAATCAGACCTGGTTGTGTCTAGTCCAGCTGAACCCCATTATGAATGTAGTTTCATAGATTTGGGGAATTAGTAACTATGGGGGCAAATACATTTTCACAAAGGCCCAGTTGGTATTGGATAACTTTTTTGCTTCAATACATAACTATCATTTAAAAACTGTATTTTGTGTTTACTCGGGTTGCCTTTGTTTTAGCTTAGATTATTGAAACAATTTAGTATGAGATATACACAAAAACAGAAGAAATCAGGATGGTTATATAGTAATTGCATGCCTGTAACTGGATTCTTTTTCAAAAATGTTCAGTACCACTGAACCGCAGTACCACTACCACATTCATTTTTTGTTTTTATGCTAATTACAGACACTTCCTCATTCCTGTACCTTTGCAAGATGTGATCCACTGTCTGTTCTGTCGGAGTCGCCCTGTATATTCTGTTCATCTTGGCTGGGAAGTGGCTTTCTGTGGGTCTTCATGTGAACTGCCAGCCGTGATAAATTAGTGAAGGCTCTGTTACACTGCAGGCACTGAGCTGTCTTGGCCTTTTCTCTTCCTTGCTTAGCTTTAAGGCCTACAGATCTGGCTGCACTGGTCTCAGATAGCTTGCTACTGCTGGTGTGTTCACTGGCTTCATCTGATGCCTCGCTTGGCTCTACGTCTGGAGCTGTGGGGCCAGCACTTGTTGAGATACCGACGTTAGCTGATCCAGTACTGTGCTCTGTCTGCTCTGAAGAGTCAGACAGGTCCTCTATGAACTCTCTTGATGTCTAGATGGGAATGAAACGATTATGTGTGAGTTTTTAACATTAAAAAGTTTGTACACTTACAAAAGTGCTGTAGACAGGGCATTTTTTTTTTTTAAACCCAGTCTAGGTCAGCTGAGACAATCTAACTATTTGCTAAGGCTTCTTTCACATTGTTTGTGGGTTTATTATTGCCAAAGATTAACACAATTTTACACAATTTGCTGACAATGACCTGCTACATTTCATCATGCTCTTGAACATGAGCATTGATGCACAGACAGAAGCCTGCAAACTTGCATATACCTTGGAAAGGCCTCGTAATTTCTTCTTCCGTTTCTTGTCCCCATAAAAGCATGTTTTACGCCTGCGGTATGTATAGGGCCTCTCGTCAGAGTGGACACGCATGTGGAACATCAATCTTTGCTCCCTCCCGAAGACTTTCCCACAGTCTGGGCAGGCAAAGGACCTCCTCTGACTCCTGTTCCTTGCCATGGTGGACAGAGTGGGGTCAAAGTCTAGAGGAGCCATATAGCTTTGTGCCGAGTCCCATACCATACCGTCAGGAATGCCAGCATCAACAGGAGCACTGGTACCAGGATAAACTATTTCCATATTGCCAGTGCAGACCGATGCTGTGAGACTTGCGTCGGGTCCATATAACTGGAAATCGGAGGAGTCAAGGGGCTCCGTTTTGATAATTAGGGACTCTAGTGCTAGTGTGTCTGTCAGGCTGGCCTCACCTGGGACAGGGAAAGCAGTGGGATCTGTGGGGCATAGAAATAGCAGAAGACACAAAAAGCATCCAAGTTTAATACATAGTCATTCATTTCTCTTAACACAAAACTCAGGAATTCACACTAGGGGGCAGTGTTTCAATAGCCAAAGAAGAACGGATAGAAAAGTGAATGTTACTAGGAGAAGTCTCTGAATCAAAAACATAACAGTTCTGTGTTTCAGTGCAGTAATAATAAATAGAAGGCAGATGGGCTTAACTTTGTATTGAGGGGGAAAATGAGACCTTATGTGATCAATTATAAAACGAATTTCCACCAGACGTTTTCACTTCCACAGCTGTATAAATCATAGCATGATGGATGACGTTTTGCTTTGGAATGAATCTCCTATGCTGCACGCTACATCTTTACTGGGAAGCAAAGTGTGTGATTCTGCAGGTTGATCAAATTGGCCATTATAATGACAGCTACAGCTGGTACAACGCCTCACACTTCATATCCACATATGCCACATATCCCTGCTATTTTATACACGCCTGGCCACAATACAGATCTTTATCCTACTTCTTTAGAAGAAAACTGGATTCATTCAAACGCCGACATCCCACTTATTTGAAAATCAACCTGCTAGTTGCCTAGTTCAGTGGAAACCCACCATGGGAAAAGAAGTCTGAGATGTCGGTTATTCCTACTTACTCACAAATCAGATTGGTGAAGTGATGTGGTATGCACACAACACAACCAAAAAAACCACAGGTCCTGTTTATAGTCTACAGAAAGAAAATACACGCAAATTCAAAATGGTTGTAGTTAATATAAGGATGCACCCGACTAAATACTGAGCATCTGTATCGGGCAGATACCAACCTGAATCATGGATCGGTATGGGATTTAGATATTTAACATGCCCTAATCATGCCTCTGATGTCTAGCGTGAATTAGCAAGAGGAAGTTTGCAGAGCTTCACTCAGATCATTACTGAGATTAAGATCAGTACATGATGACTATGGATTAATATTCAGAGCTCTGTCACTGTGTTGAAAATGGAAGAACTGTTATCTGTTCAGACCTAATCTAAAGGTTACAATGTGATGCGTTTCGTTGCAACAACTAATGGACGAAATCGTTTTTTTGTTTTTGTTTTTAAAGTAGATAATACTAGTAAAAATTGGCGATGAATTTCATTATGGATCAGCTGGGCTGTGTTGTGAAGCACGCTGCGGCGCGCGACGCTACGTCACTACAACACATCTGATTGAAAATGGCGGATACTACAGAGAAAACCTCCTTCAAAGCATGAAAACTCTGCGTTACTCTGCTCCGTTCGCCTCAGCACGTTATGTTTTTATACGAGTAATATTTCGATTTGTAATCATTTGTTTTTTGGCCGTCGTGAGAGACAGTGTAAGCGCAGTTTACCTGCTTGAATCATGTTGATTAACCGTAGTTTACCATGTCCACCTGTGTCTAGTCTAACTGAGTCAACTAGCTTGTAAGCAGTTGAACTATTCTTGGCAACGGTGCATTGTTTAATTGATGTAGCGATACATTATACACATTTTTATATGTGTAGTGTCAAGTCATCAGGTCGCCATCCTGAATTCGATTCAAACCGAAGTCGAGCCCACCCCCCACACACACACAAAAAGAGTCGATTCACTGATTCCATACATTGAAAACTAAGAGTCAACCCCAGACCTTTGGAGTCGATTCCACACACAAAAAAAAAAAAAATCGCGCGCGCGCGCACGTCATGAAAATATATTATATATATAGCCTTTAATTTGATTTTGTCTGGTTGGAATCGGAGCTGGAAACGCATATAGTTATATAAATAGATAAAATAAAAAAAAGTGTATGTAACCAATGAGAATGTACAGAATCCCGTCTCCATACGTTAGTCTGTGTGCCTCATTAGCATTTAATAATATTGTCATGGTGTGACAGTTCTGTTATCTAATAAATATCAGTAACACTGTATTGTAGTTAGAGACCCGTTGTTTAATTAAGAGGGATATTAATTAAAAAAAGTTCTGTCGTAGGATTAGTTTCCTGACATACTGCAAAAAAATGTTTAAATTATTTTTGGTGTTTAATATATTTTAAAACGAATCAAACTAATCACGTACTGAAAAAACCCCGATTATCAAAACTAATCCTGAGTTGCAGCCTCTTGTAATTTTACGAGTTTCATAGTTCTTCTAAGTTTTTATTAAGTGTGAAAATGGATCATTAACTTGTATGAGAACTATTCATCTTGCTCGAGATGAAGCATTATTTAAGGTGAATTAATGAGTTAATACATTTATATTCACTTATCATGAATTAATGTATTAGGACTAGTCGATTAATAACGTGAATCTTACCTAGAAAAAAACAAACACGTGACTAGAAAAAAAAATACCTGTGAACCGAGTCACCTGATTCGTTGAAATGAACCGATTCAAAGGATTCGACGATTCCCATTCGAATCTGATACCGTTATTTCGGAGCTAAAACGACTCTGACAAAGATCGTGACGATACGTGGTTTTCAGTTGATTTAATAGCGAGCTGTTCGTGCAATTGAGAATATTTTTACTGACTTCGGGATGGAACCGTGCAGGTTATAGATTATGTAAGATGAATCCCGGTGTACAGCATGCAAACGCCGTACCATAACCACTCGGGCTAATAATAACAGAGAATAAGCTAGTTTACTGGGTCCGTATGCTAGTTAAACAGCAAAATAGTCATTTGGAATACATGGAAAAGGGCTGAAATATATATATATATTATATGGTTCATGTCACAAGCTGAGCGCAAATGCATCGCCTGTAAAGGGCGAAAAATGCCGCGCTGGCCGCATGTTCACCCGCATGTACCTGGCCAGTCGGTCGGATTTTCTCCCTCCATCCACCGGAGCCTCCGTCTAAGGATCTCGTTCTCTTTGCGCGCTCTCACCGTCTCCTCTTCATACTCCAGCACCGTGCCGCCCACCATCTCCATGATCTGCTCCACCGCCGCCATCAGCCGCTCGTTCAGAGCACGGTGCAAGAGCTGCAACTTGGTCATTTTCGAGGTTTCTGCTCCAGAATGATCAGTGCCTGATTTGAAGCAGGATATATATATAAGGAAAAAAATATATAATAATAACTAGCTAGCTATCTCGCGTTAGCGCAGCTCTTCTTCCTATGGCAGTGTAGCGCTCCGCTAGTGTGAACAGTGTCAGGATCTCGACTGCCCCCTAGCGCATGGAGCGCGGTCAATATAGAGCAAAATATAATATGGTTTAAATTACATACACATTATGGACATGCCAATCAGCCTGCAGTGTATCTTTGGACTAGGGGAAAAAAACCGGAGTACCTGGAGGAAACCCCTGCAGCATACAAACTCTACACACACAGGAGTCGATTCCCTAACCCTGGAAGTGTGAGGCGAATGCGGTCAAACATGAAACCGTCTGTTATAGGGTTTGAAACTTTAGCAGATTGTCAGCCCTGGAGTTACCCCATCCTGCACATTTGAGTGTTTTCTATGCTCTAACACACCCCCACTTCAACTCAGGAAAGCTGTAATCTAGGTGATACTTGAATCAGGTGTGTAAGACCAGAGCAAACGCTAAAATGTGTAGTACTCTAGGGGGTACTCCTTGTCCAGCACTGTCAATCTGTGAAAGTCAGTTTCAAACGATTCATTCATTTTCCGTACCACTTTTCCTAAACAGGGTCGCTTGTCCAGGGAGACGAGAACACAAGGCAGGGGACAACCTGGACAAGGCGCCAACCAGTCATAGGGCACAATCACGCACACGGCCTCTGGACAATTTATAAAGGCCAATCAGCTTACAACGGCTGTCTTTGAACTAGGGGAGGAAACCTGAGTACCTGGAGGAAACCCCCAAAGAAAGAGGAGAGCAGACACAAGGTGGAGGTGGGATTTGAATTCCCCCAGCCCCAGAAGTGTGAGGCAGCAGTTTCAAATGATTGTTTTCTATAATCTGTCTGATTCTGTCATCTCTGAATCGGTTATTCTTCACTGTGTTGCCAGGTACGCCCAGGTAAATAAAACCATTAATGAACAATAAAAGCATTATGAAATTATGTTCACCATTATTTGTATTATTATAATTTATTTTAATAATAATTTATTAACATTATTTTTATACTCCCCCCCTCCACCCCATTCCCAAATGAGCAAAAAAAAAAAAAAAAACATTTCACATTGCACTCAAAGCCAGGAGTATATAAAAAAGCATAAAACCATTCAAAATTTTCAAGCCAAATATCCTGATTCACTTAGAAATAAACCACATTATGGAAGAAGAATTTGTTATTGTATTGAAAGCTCTTCCCATTAAAGCAGCCAGTTACAGGTTGCACTTCAAGCGGGTAAACATGTGCAGTTCGAATTACATGACAGTGATTCTAGGCCATTAACAATCATTTAATAACAAAGATACCTTTGAAAGTGGTTTGGAACATTGCAGAGCAGCTGCAGTTTCTTCATTTAAATACGCAGATTAGAATACTTTAACAAAGCAAGTTCCATAAGACAAAGCAAAATGCATTGAAATAATTAGCGAGCCATGTACTTTTCTCCAAGTGACAATTTTCCCTCTGTTGAAATTTACATATGTTGTGTGAATTCCCCTTTTAGGGAAAAGGTGTACAAACAATATTTGTTTCATGGCAACATTTCAAATCATACTTGTTCCAGGGTATGGTTGATATGATACCATTACTGTTCTAGCAGCACTGTTAGAAAATTACACACCGCACCTTTAATTACACAAGTAGAACTCCTCAGACCTGTCCGCGGCTTTATAACAAAACAAGCCATGGAAATTAATTCAGTCCTATGTTTGGCTTAAAGAGAAACCTCACCCCAAGGATAAAACATTTATTGCATGTTTATTACAGGTATGAAATGTCTAATGCAGTTTTAGTTTATTGATAAAGTTCAACCTTCTGACATACAAAGCCTACATCCTTTACACTTTTTTTTCCTGCTTGTGTGTGTACATGTAAATATTATTGTGCTAACTTACTGAGCCTCTGTTGTGTTCCTATTTGCTACATACCAACCAGAAAAAAAAGAACAGCTTTGTTGAACAGCTTTTTGTTACTAGCTTTGAAAAGACTGAGGAAGGGCTGTTCTTTCTTCTTTGCAGTTTTGCACCTTCAGCAGTCCTTCATAAGCAGGATTTTCGTAAGTGGCAGATGCACAACACCTCCAATCTGACATGACGTGGCATGAGAATTAAACCGAGGGGAAACAAGAAAACATAGCAAACGCCGCAGCACTGCTAAAATCCATTCCATTTTGATCTTGAGTTGAAACAAGACACAAATCTTACACATCTTCAGCTGAAGTGCATGGTGAGGTCAGAAAAAAAGAGCATACTTTATGAGAATATATAGATGGTTGATCTTTTTTTAAACGCTGAGATTTACATTATTTTTTTTTAAATCATGGGGCAGATAAGTTTATAACATTTGTAATGAGATAATACTGATAAGAATCAGATGGACATATCACTGTATGATAAAAAGCACAAAGTTTTACACAAGGCAGTCTTTCCTAAATGACTGCATGGCTAAACTGTGCGCTTTTGCAAAACACGTAATATTCTAAAATATCAGGCAGTTCAATACTTCAGGACACCAGGGTTGGTAAGAGAGGAGACGTATAGTCTATGTTTGATTCCGAAAGCCCACTTGCTGTTGACTTTGACTGTCTTTGTCGATGAGGTGCTGCTTTACCAGGTGAAGCTGCAGTGACCTGGCCACAGTGAAGTTCTGGTCACAGAGCGAGCAATTGTAGCGCTCATCGTAATGTTTGCGTTGGTGTTTCTTCAGCGTGTGGCTGTCACTGAAGCTGCGCTCACAGTGGGCGCACCGGTATGGCCTCTCTCCTGTGTGAATACGCATGTGTCGCCGCAGGTTGCTCCTCTGGCTAAAGCTCTTGGAGCACCAGGTACATAAGTAGGGCCTTTCTCCGGTGTGTGTGCGCAAGTGGCGCCGAAGGTCAGCGGACTGGTAGAAGCCCTTGCCGCACCAGTTGCAGCCGAAGGCTCGCTCATGAGCTTGCTGGTGCATCTGTAGCTTTTTCAGTTCTGTGAATGACTTTCGGCAATGTGAACATTTATACAGCAGTTCACCGTGGACCTCTTCACTTACGTTCTCCATGCTCGTCGTCTGATCCGGCTGAGCTGTGTTGTGGAGCTCTTGTTTCTCAGTCACCTCTGGGATCAAGGCATTATCAAGTCTGCCTGTGCTGGGACTGAGCATGCTCTGAGAGGATTCAGGGCTGTATGAATGACCTGAGTCTGTAGGAAGGTCAGTGTCTGGTAATGATACTGGAATTTGCTTCTCTTCTTGTTCAAGCTTCACCCTGTGCAGCTTTACAACGGGCAACAACATTTCTTGAAGGTTGTTCTCATCTGTGTTCGCAGAAGGGGGATTCTCTGCGCTCAAGTTCGCATTGAGGGTTTTCTCCTCAGGATCCGGGTCGTTTTTGCAAACCGGTGCCAGGTCTAGTGTCCGTGGTCTCTTCTTCCCGACTGAACCATCATTTAGCACTTGGGTCTGGTTCACTTCTAGAAGTTCTGCTTGGTCCTCCAGGCTCGAGCCCCACTCCTGTTGCCTACATGGAGAGATTTCTTCTGAGCCAGATTTGGAGGACCTTTGAATTGGGTCTGGACAGTGAAAAGAAAAAATATGTTATATAGAAGTTTACATTTATTCATTCGGCAGACGCTTTTATCCAAAGCGGCTTACAAATTAGGAAATTCAAGCAAAGCAATATATCAAGCAAAGAACAATACAAGTAGTGCTACCATACAAGATCTTATAACTGAGTTCTAGAGAAGCAAAGTGCACAGAGTAGAGGTGTAAGAGCCAGAGAAAGTTTTTATTTATTTATTTATTTTAAAAAATAAAAGTAAAATAACCAATGTGGGGCTGTGAAGGACTGGCACCCTGTCCAGGGTGTACGCCGCCTTGTGCCCGATGCTCCCTGGGATAGGCTCCAGGTTCCCCCGCGACCCTGAAAAGGAGTAAGCGGTAGAGGATGGATGGATGGATGGATGGATGGAAAACCATGTGTGGTTTGGCATTTTAGGGGCTAGTTAAGTGCTCACGGAAGAGGTGGGTCTTTAGGTTGTTAATTCATTCCACCACTGAGGAACAGTTAGTTTGAAGGTTTTGGAAAGGGACCTTGAGCCACGCTGAGTAGGAAATACTAAGTGTCGGTTGTTAACCGATTGCAGATTGTATGAGGTAACGTAAGCCTCACAGACAGTGTTGAGGTAGGGACGTGTTCCAGAAAAGGATTTGGCCTTGAATTTGATACGGGAAGCCAGTTACTCCAGCATTACACCTTTTGAAAAGGAGTAATTTTAATTTCATTGTAAGGTGATAAGCAATGAACTCTGGGATATTAACTACAGGTTGCCTTTGTACCTTGAGGTTTACAATCAAGTCAGAACTCAATGTGGCTGTGTTAATATATTAACAACATCTTTTCAACACTTCAACTCTAGTATTAGCGGCGCCCTCAATGAAAATGAACAAAATTGAACAACTCATCTAATTAAGGGATATTTTGCTTGTCATCTTTAAACAAGAGTGCCCTCTTTGAAGACATTTTTACTTTTAAATGTTTTTATTATGGCACTGGTTGTGACCAAGAGATTTTAATTCCATTAACCTCATATTTGTAACCCAGGAAAACAGCAAAATGCAGGGATAAAGTCAACTCCTTTAAGCTCACCTCCTGAACCCTGAGTGCAATTAAATTAAATTTTATTCAAGGAAGACAATTTCTTTACATTTATTTTCAACATTGGATTTGGAAAAGGCATTCTTGGGATTAATTCAAACCCATTTAAGGTATGTGCTGGACTCTGTCAAGGACGTGTCTTGTCTCCACTCGTCTTTGTGGTTTTCATGAACAGGATAATAAGACGCAGCCATGGTTGGAAGGGTATCCAGTATGACAAGCTAGAAGTAACAACCCTGTTGTTTACAGAAGGTGTCCTTTTGGCACCACGCCAACTGGACCTCCGACACACACATGAATGTTTTGCTGCTGAATGTGAAGCCGCTGTGAGGAAAATCAACACTTCCAAATCCAAGCTATGGTTCTCTCACAAAAAGAGCGAGATGCCCCATTCAGGTGAAGGGAGAGACCTTTCCCTTGTTATCTTGGGATCTTTTTGGGAAGTGAAATAAAAGAATGTGAGATTGACAAACAGATTGGGTCATACTGGTACAGCATTGGGGCATACTAGTACAGGAGCTCCAACAATGCCGCCATTGTTGTAGCTACTGTAACAGTATGTGTTTGTGAAGCAGGAGCTCAGTTTGTAGGCAAAGCACTATGTTTAAGGGTAGATTTACATTCCTATCCTCATGAACTGTGGGAAGTGACTGAAAGAATAAAGTGAGTACAGGTGGTGGAAATGAGGTTACTCTGCAGGGGTTACCGGTCTTACTCTTCGTGATGTGATGAGGAGCTCGATAACCCAGGATGATCAGGACCAGGTTAGGGTAGTTTTTAGAAAGATGCCCCTTGGTCAGGTCGTAGTAGAGCTGTATCGTGCCAGAGGCATGTCCTTCTGGATGTGTTTACCTGCTGGGGAGATTATATTTCCCACTTGGCTTGGGAACATTTAGCAGGAGTTGGAATCTGTGGTTGGGTCTAGAAAATTCTGGGCTGACCTTCTCAGTCTGTTATTCTCTTGAAAGTGCCAAATAAATCTGTAGAAAGTGTAACCTAAACAAATGAACAGGTAATAGGCTTCTACTTTTACACAGTCCCAGCTCCATATAACTTGTTTTTGGAGAGTAAAACGATAAATTTGTCCAATAGCTATTACATCTTATTAATTGTTAGAATTGCTATCCCGTATAATACCTAACTTGCACATGATTCTTTATATATCTAGCCTCAAGCTAGGTGGAGGTGTTTGACAATGTTTGAGATCGTAATCAGACTGAAATATCAGAATGTTCTGAAGAGAAATGCATATATAATGTAAATATTACAAGAAAAACATATTCCCCCAACTAAGCTGCGATTCTATGAATTAGAAGAAAGACTGCAGTAGTAGAACAAAGTGGTTCAATGAGCTCGAGTGCTTCATAAAATCGGTCAGTTCTAAACCATTAAGGGCTATGAATGTCAAGAGCAAGCTTTAATGTCAATGTAAATTGAATAAGAGATGGTAATATCCTCTTTCTTTTCCTGGTAAGAGTTGTTGAGTTCTGATGGAGATGATGCTCGCATAAAGACACAGCAGGAACCCTGGTCTGCACAGTTGCCAGGTCATTCTACCATCCCCTATTTTTTTCCTAATTTACAATTTATTCCAGATTTTATTTTATATATAATTATATAATTATATATGATTATATATATATATATATATGATATATATATATATATATATATATATATATATATATATATATATATATATATATATATATATATATTAAAAACAGCCCATAATGTTAATGCACAGTTCTGTTTTTAAAATAGAAAGAGAGAGAGAAAAAACCCCACAATTATGGCATTTGCAAAAGTTTGGACACCCTTCAGATCTTAATTAACCCATTGGGCCTTAATTGACTTACTAGGATTTGTTACTCAGGTCAGGAACTGTCATTATGAATAATAATTATGAATAATAATAATAATTCCAGAGCTTAATAAATCCACTGACTCTTCAATCCTTATGCTAAACACTCAACAATGGGCTCCTCTAAGCAGCTGACTGAGGATCTGAAAATGAATCAGGGGAAGGCTATAAAAAGATATCAAAGTGCTTCCAGCTCACAATTTCCACTGTCTGAAACATCATAAAGAAATGGTCGTTTAGTGTAAATGTGGAAGTCAAGGAAAGATCTGCAGGACCAAGAAAACTCAGGTAGAGCTGCCAGTCTGCTGAGAAGAAAGGCAAAGCAAAATCCCTGGATAACACTAGGACCTGCAGGAAGGTTTAGCTGAGGAGTGGTGTTGCACTATTGTGCAGTGCTGCACAAATCTGATCTGCATGGATAAGTCACCAGGAGGAAATACTGCCTGTGACCTCATCACAGAAGTCAGCATAAGTATGAAGTATGCAAAACAATATCTACATAAGCCAGAGGGTTTTGGAACCTACTGCTGTAGACTAAAGTGCGATCTAAAGTAAAACCTGAACACTTTGGCCATAATCGCAAAAGATTTGTTTGGAAAAAGCGGCAGCATTTAATGAAAAGAATACCTTTGCAACTTTTAAGCCTGACAGTGGATATATTAGTGGTAGTGGTACAGGAAACATTGCACAGGTAGATGGTAGAATGGCTTTCAGAATGTGTCAGCAAATTCTAGAAACAAATGAGAAACAGTCAGTCAAGAAACTGAAGTTTCTCTAAATCCACCATGAACAACTTCAAGAAATGTAAGCAGAAGCTTTTGGAATGTCCTCTCACTGTCCCCTGACAGAGATCTTAAACATGCTGTTAAACAGGATGTTAAGCAATATGGCCCAACGCAGAACTAGAAACTGTTTGGTATTCTGCAAGGAACACTGGTTGAAATTTACTAAAACAAGAATATGAAGACTCCTAGCTGGCTACAAAAAGTGTTTGCAAGCTCTGATATCTACCATAAAGGTTATTATTAAGTAATGACTTAGTAGGGTGTCCAATCTTTTGCACATGCCACAAATTTTTTTTTTCCATCATTGTTAAAGTTATCATTTGCAGAAATTAAAAAAAATGTAAATAATAGTTTGCGCAGATGTTTTTACTTATGAAATTACTTAATTCTTATTTAATAATAAAATCAAAAAAATATGTAATTTGGGAGATTTGCTTGCCGTTGGCATGAACAACCCTTGGCGTACCTTCTAGGGGGGTCCCTACTGATCACGAAGATTTTTTTCGTGTTATATTTTTTTTGTTTTTTTAGTAAAAAAAAAAAAAAAAAACATAGATCAAATGTCCATTCCAAATCCTTTTATTACAAAATTGGTTTAAAAAAACATTACATCGCAGGCTAATTAATTGTGTGTTGCAATTTGTTTACATATGACCCATTTCCCTTTAGAACAGTAACCGGCAGAGAGAACTTTATCTGTCTGAAACTCACCAAAAGTTACTTGTGGTTAAGCACGGGTGAGTCTGGGCTGTCAGATTTAGCACTGCTCTGCATCGAAAGGGAACTTGGCATTGACAAGGACAAAGTAGTCACCAGATTTGCCAATGAAAAGCAAGGAAGAAGAATCTTTAAATAGCATAAATGGCGTTTGTTGTGTAGCCTATAACCTGGTTCAGTAATGCATTGTTCTCATTTCCCCATTTGAACGTGTTTAATGAGTTTGTTCAGTTGCTCGTTTTTCTTAATCAGACTGTCTGATTGTTTAGGTCGGATAACATAACAGGTTGGAGCGGTCAATGGACTTTTAAGTTATCTGTTTGCTTGTAGTTAGTAATTCTCCACTTTTTTGTTTTGGTCTAATGTAGGCCTAGTCATTACTGAACACCTTTACTGTTTTGTTTTGTTTTGTGAACTATTTTGACCCTAAATGGTATGTATTGTTTATTGTAAACAATAAACCCACGATACTGACCGCTTGTGTGCACTACGTGTGTGATTCGAAAGATTGCTGAACACAATACCAAAGCGTAGCCAACATTGTTTTGGTCTGCCGATCCCGACTGTTGAATAGATATGTGTGCGCCCATTCATGCTTGAGGTTGCATTTACTACCACTATTATTTTTTATTATACAAGATATTATTAACAAAGAGCCTCTGAACATTTCTCGCATTTGCTCCGCTCCTGCTGGTGAGGGAATGACTGTTTATAGCTGCTATAACATAAGTGATAACAGGAACTAACTAGGCTCGTGGACGTACCACAACATTAAATGCAAATATAAGCCGTTTTTATTATTATTATTATTTAGTAATTGTTTCTATCACAGTACTCCATACTGGATTATTGTTCTATAACAGCATGCTCCATCGTGTTTTATCGCTTACTTAGGACACTCTGTAATTGTAAGATGGACTAATTAACCATTTTAAAGGGTTCTCTGGCCATGGCGCATTGCGCAACGTCGCCGTTTCTTGTCCAAGAAAACGGCGTTAAAGCTTTCTAGCACGGTACTTTTTTCTTAAAAAGTCGCGTCGCCATTGACGGTCGCTGTGAAGTCACGTGACATAAACAAGCGCTTTGATTGGCTGACTGAACTCGGAATGCGCGAGCTCTGTTGCAGCGGAGTCCGCTGGGATTTCAGCCAGGTCTGATTGTTTTATCACGCGTTGGTGCAGTTTCTAACGCGGTCACTCCTGACTTCCTCTAACGCACCTCACGGGGCACGTGCGCGCCGCTCGGTGTTGACGTTGCATTTACCTCGCAGTGTAGTGAGAACCTCTCGGAGTTGCTGTTTGAGGTTTTCGTTTTCGATGCGTGTCTGTGCGGTCTCTGTGCGGTAGTCCGTTACCGCGGCTTCCACCGCCTCCAGAATCTCCCGAACAGTCACAGCCAGCCGCTCCATCAAATACGAATTTAACATCTCTAACTTAGACATCTTGTTTTTTGTTGTTGTTGTTTAGTTAAAGGTGAAGGATACACAAGGGTGAATCAGTGTGTACCACTGTGTCAGCGAGAAGCTTCACTCACCGAATCACTTCCGGTTGCCAGCTGAACGTATTTGTGGCATTAATAATGTACAAACACCAGGGGGCACCATTAGGAGCGGAGCTGTGGCTGAAATCGCTCACTCGTTCATTCAGTCAGAGTCAGTACGTTTACATGGACAACAACAATCCGATATTTACCCGATTAAAACGATACTCTGATTAAGAAATTACCATGTAAACAGCGATTATTGATGACCTTAATCCAACTAAAGTGTAAACACAAATCGAATTAAGACATGTGGAGTATTCCTATTTTAGTTGCATTATCGAAGTGCATTATAGACTACGTTTACATAGCTCTGTTTATACATACATGGGCCGTGTGTATATATGTTTGTATGAATGTGTGTGTGTGTGTGTGTGTGTGTGTGTGTGTGTGTGTATATATATATATATATATATATATAATGTGTGTGTGTGTGTGTGTGTGTGTGTGTGTGTGTATGTATATATTAGTGTGTGTGTATCTGTCTGTGGAAATTTAATGACTTAAATGACTCAATAAATTAAGATTTAAGGCAAAATGATTTTACTTGTGAAACTGAATTACTGTGAACTATCAAACATCCTTTGAAGCAAATAATGTACCTTTAAAAACTTAAACACTTAGAACAAAAATACTTGAATTTATGAAAATATTTCAATTTAAACAGTGCAATCAGTCTTTTGTGTATAACACAGCATGTGGGCATATTTTGTTTTTTGGGTGACCCCAGAATGACCTATAAATATTATTTTAATATCTCCGGACCCGAAGCAGCACAAACGGAAATTTTAACGGCACAAACCAGCACAAACGAAGCACAAACGATTGAGACTATTTCGGGTTAATTCGGAGCATGTGGGGGGGCTGGGTGACCCCAGAATGACCTTTGAATATTCCTTTAATATCTCCGGAACCGAAGCAGCACAAACGAAAATTTTAACGGCACAAACCAGCACAAACGAAGCACAAACGATTGAGACTATTTTGCTGACGTTTTGCGTTGGTGGGGGGGCCAACTTCACGCAGGTCGTTTACATGGACAGCAATAATATAATTATTGACCTTATTCTGAGTAAGAATATTGTGATTAAGGAGTCACTTTTAGAATACTCCTTTCATGTTCCTGTTTTAAATGTTATAGAACATAGATCGATTAACAGCACACATCATTACGTCACCACACCGTCCGACGTCCCTCGAGAATTTCACGTATCGACATACAGTTGGTCTTCGTTATGATACCGTATACAGCTTTGGGTGTTTTTATTTTTAATTTGACAAAAGCTTCAAGTGCAGTTAATTATTTGTCATGTTATACGTGCAAATAGGCGACTGCTTGAAGCCGTGGGCTGCGTCCGATGCATGTACATTCATGTATTTTGCCCACTATATAGTAGGTAAGTATGCAGTTTCGGACACAGCTGTGGCCACTTGTTTGCCATCAAACAGTTGTGCACTGCCGTGTGTGTGTATCTCCATACCCAAGAAGGTTAAGGCAGTGCTGGAAAATAATGGTGGCCACACAAAATATTAACACTTGGGCCCAATTTGTACATTTTCACCTAGGGGTGTACTCACATTTGTTGCCAGCAGTTTAGACATTAAGGGCTGTATATTGAGTTGTTTTGAGGGTAAAGCAAATTTACACTGTTACACAAGCTGTACACTCACTACTTTACATTGTAGCAAAGTGTCATTTCTTCAGTGTTGTCACGAAAAAGATATATAATAAAATATTTACAAAAATATGAGGGGTGTACTCACTTTTGTGAGATACTGTATCTATATGTGTGGGAAAATAAATACACCCCATGGACATTGTTGGCTTTTTTTAAATCTTATTTTTTTAAACATATTTGGACAGCAAAAATTTTATATACTTTAACAATACATTTTTCAACAGAAATATCAATGGATGTGATATTCCTATGTGGAATAAGTAAGTACACCCTTGGCCTCAGAAGCTAGTATTGCCCCTTTCAACAGAAATAAATAGCATAATTGTCCTCCAGGCTTGTTGGAAATTGGAAGTTGCAAGATGTTTGAGGGTTTGCTTGCATGTACTACCTGTCTCAAATCCCCCCACAACATTTCAATGAGATTCAAATCAGGGCTTTGACTGGGTCATTCCATAACCCTCTATTTCTTCTTTTTGAGTCCTTGGTGGATTTGCTAGTGTGTTTAGGATCCACTTTCGGTTCAACTTCAACTGTGAGACAGATGGTCTCACATTATATTCAAGCATTTTTTGATATGATGCAGAATTAATCATTGAATCAATGACTGCAAGTTGTCCAGTCCCTGTGGCAGTGAAGCAACCCCAAACCTTAACATTTCCACCACCCGTGCTTCACAGTTGGTAGTTATCCTGAAAAGCTGTCTTTGGTCTGTGCTAAACATGACTGCTGTTACTCAGGCCAAACAACTCTATCTTTGATTCACCTGTCCAGAACACATTATTCCAAAAGGCCTAGTGTTTGCCTATATGCTCATTGGTAACCTGTAGCCTTCCCCAAATTGTTGCCAGAAATTTGGAAGCACAGAACTATCTATGCTTTTTGCTGTAGCATAATGATTTCACTTTACTGGAACTAAGGAGTCCAAACCTGTTCCAGCACGACTATGCTCCTGTGTACAAAGCGAGCTTCATGAAGACATGATTTGCCCAGGTTTGAGTGGATGATCATGAGTGGTCTGCACAGAGCCCTGACCTCAGCCCCACTTAACACCTTTGGAATGAATTGGAACACTGACAGTGCACCAAGCCTCCTCGCCTGACCTCACTAATGCTCTTGTGGCTGATTGGGCTCTTCCTGGTTTTAATTGAACCGGGACAGATCAGTATGACCATTACGATATCACATATAATCAGACTGGTTTTGAGGGTTGGGGCAGAATTAGACAGGTAGTCCATCAGAGATAAATAGAGAGTTGGAGAGTGACCTGTGAGAGTAATCGTCCTATACCTATGTCAGGTCTCCACTTTCATTTAGTCTTCAGTTCGTATTACAGTCAAACTAGAGGCCTGTAGCTTGCCAAACACTAGGGAAGGGACACAACCTCTCCCACTTATATCAGATTAATTGATTGGGTAATTTGATTAGAATATATCATTAAAGCCCAGTAGGTTAATTTATTTGTGCTCTCAGGCAGCTTGTTCATCTCCTTTATCCTTCTGTGACATTTTCTAATCAGTGGCCCTTTGTCTCTGCTCTCATGCCATTGTGTGATGGAGAGCACATCCACAGCAAAAAAACCTGGTTGTCATGAAGATAAAGTGGGAGTGAGAGCACACGCATGGATCAGGGTAGTTTGTGGGGAAAAAATCTTTATTATGATGCAGCTGAATCTCAAAAGGGAAACATAATAACCCAAGCTAATAAAATAGCTAAGTCAGGTAAGCTATAAAGGGTGAATAGGTAATAGTTTATACAATATCATTTTAAACTGATAACTATGAAAATAAGAATGTAGTGTTAAGTGGGGTTTGGTGTTGCTAATCATCATACATGTGAATACATTGCTCTTCTGCTTTAATTTATATATTAATATTTGCAGCTAAAACCAATATTATATGAAACTGCTAAACAGGACCCCATTTATAGAGCAGCCTGTCACAATTGGACAAGATAGGATGAATAAAAAAAACAAAAAAAACATATATATTATACACCCAGCCTGCCTTTTTTTTCTCATCTCACAAACCTTTTTTTCTCCAGAACCCTTGTCTCTTAATCTTCATTACTGATGATTCATAGGTCAGTGACCGTATATATTTATGTAGCTTTCTTATATGGCGCTATTGAGAAAAAAAGGATTTAGCTGTAGGTGTGCTTCTATTGTGTGCTGACTGAGGCAGTATTTTTTCTCTTTGAGTATAAATCTGTACTGTCTTCCTCCCACTTTATTCTCCAACTCTCTATCTTCTCTATATTTTCACTCCCTCCATTCCAAACCCCTGCATCACCCTTCAGCCATCACCATTTACAGCATCCGAGCCCAGCACTGTCCCAATTTTTCTTTTTTTCTTTTTTCCTTTTTCAGCCACACTGGCAGAATCTTTTAATTATTAATGCGGCTTTAAAATTCAAATGGGAGAGATCACTAGAGTCCGAGTACACTCCCTATGCACATCCACATTTTCTCAGTCCCTCACTCCTTCCTGTTCCTGACCAACTGTTGCCCAGGCAACTGAAACATCCTGGATGTGCATGATGTAGTGGGAGTAGAAAAAGGAGAGAGAGTGAGAGAGAGATACTTATTGAGTGGACAATCTGAGACCTCCATTGGTACTCAATTTTCTTTTGTAAACACCTTTTTGCTAAGTTATCTGAGAAATGTTTTTATATTTAATTGGAAAAATAATCTAGATCTAATTGGAAAAGGCAGATCTAGACCTCTCTAATTAGGCACTTGTAGTACACAGCATATATGTTTGTTCCATTTGTTCTACATTTGATACTAATACTGAACAGTTGCAACTGTAAGACAAAATAGACTTTTATTAACTTGAAAGAGGTGGGCAAATCATTTTATTGTCTGACGTGTTGGACAAGTGAAATATCAAATGTACTAGCCCAGACCCATGTTTTTTTTAGCTAGGTTAAAAAAAAAGCAGCAACTAATGCTCAAAATATGCATACAAACTGGACAGTATATCTTATCTTAGCAAGTGAAAATATCTAAAATATAGTCAAATATATCTAGTATTTCATATTATTAAGATCAGAATGAACTCATTACAAAATGATTAAACCTATTTTTCCTGTTTTTATGGCACTAGGCAGTTGTAAAAAGTATTTCACTGCATGTCGTTCTGTGTATGGTTGTGTGTGTGACAAAATTTTTTTTTAATATTTCTAGACAATGTTTCAAGCTTGAAATCGTCTTGTTCTATAAGCAGATAAGTTTGCTAATTTTAAGCGTTTAATCTTAGAAAGAAGCAACATTATCTGCCAATAGAGTAAGAACGTTTTAAGCTTGGAATTAGTAAAAATAAATAATAATAACTAAGTTTCCAAATAAGGTTAATAAACTTATTTCTTTATTGTAATGTTCTAACAGGAAATATAGACTCCAAAGTTTGCTGGTACAATCCAGAATTTATGGGACCATCATCAATGGCAAGCCATCCTAGACCAGATGTAGTAAAGTTTCCCCAAACCATTATTCCGCCATGCTTCGCGGTTGGGATGAGGTTCTTACTGTATGTTGGAATGCAGTGTTTGCTTTTTGCCAAACATAGTGCTTTTCATTTAAACCCAAAAGTTCTATTCTGGATTCTCAACACAACAAGAGACTTCTGGCTTATCCATAAAGTCTTGAGCAAACTCCAGGCCTCTGTGTTATTTTGGAGAGTAGTAGCTTCCTCCTTGCTATCCTGCCATGCACACCATACTCGTTTAGTGTTTGCCTGATGGTGGACTCACAAATGTTGAATTACTCAATCCAAGAGTGGCCTGTAGATCCTTAGATGTTATCCTGGGATTCTTTGTGGCTTCCTGTGATAGCATTCCCCATGCCTTTGGAGTGATTTTTGCTGGACAACCACTATTTGGGAGAGTAACAGTGGTACTGAAATTCCTCCATTTGTACATCATCTGCCTCAGAGTGAATTGCTGGAGGCCAGACTCTTTAGAAATGCATTTGTAACCTTTTCCAGCCAGGTGAGCATTGATAACTCTTATTTTTTTGTTTGTTTTCCTCAGGAAACTCCTTTAATCAAGGCATGGCACACTTCCATAAACCTGTTTAGTGAAGACCAGACTTTGATAGTGAAGACCCAAGTTCTTGGAAAACTGAAGGGTTTGTTTAATTGTTTTCTCTTGATCTAGTTTTAGGACTAAATGTCCTTTCATTTATCAATCAGATGAACGTCTGATTACATTTCAGGTCAGATTTATGTAGAAATACAGAAAATTGTAAAAGTTTCACAAACTTTCTAGCACTCCTTGGCATTTTATCTTTGTATGTGTTTAGGAACACAGACGTGCTTTGTTCAAATCTATAAGTACAAAGTCAAAAGACATTATATGTGTAAATGTGAAGTGGATACACCTTGCACTGGAATATTAAATAACAAGAACAAAAGTATCTGAATAATTATTTCCCCTCACTGTATCATTTTTGTGTCTACTGTACAGTATTTTGCTCAGTTGTCATTCTGTCCACATCCCTTTGTGTTCCTGATTCTAAAAAGTCTAACATTTAGCCATGCTAATTAATTGAGCTAGTAGAATTTTTTTTAACCACTCTGCGTCCTTAGTTCATGTAGCACAGCAAACAGAAGAGTCATGCAGGCCATAGCATAGAGGAGCTTTGGTTAAACAAATATGTCAAATGAAAGGTTATCTTTTGCAAAAGTCATTAAGCAGTAGGGTTTTGTTTTTGTTTTTTTTAGTTGAATTTCTCTGGTTGTTGGCAGAGTGGAGAACAGAAAAATGCTAGTGACTGCTATATCAGCAGCCTAGTGAACCCACTTGAACGCTTGGGCATGAAAAAGAACAAACAAACCTGATAGCCTGGACATGTAATCTACTTGTCCTGGATGCTTGGGAGACCCATTAGAAATCATTATATAAATACAATACAATAATTCAATATTTAATGAAACGCAAACATTTTTGATTGGCTCCGTACATGTACACCATCTCACACGGTGTTTGTATTCCACACAACACAGAAGTGCCACTAATGAGGAAGAGTTTATTAATGCTCACTGAAATAGTATTAGTATCAGTCAGGACTGAAGCAAGATCAATACATAGGACTCCATCATACGCCTTGTTCTACATACTGTGTACATCACATATTGTTGGTTAAAAGCAATCCGTTAAGGCATGCACAGGCAAGTCTGCACAAAGTCAGGATTATAGAAGCAGTAGAGCAGTCATAATGCAAGAAACATTAATTTCATAGAGAGAGAGAGAGAGAGAGAGAGAGAGAGAAAGAAAGAAAGAAAGAAAAGCATCAACCTCTGGCACTGGTGGCTTACCCAACATAAGGGTGAGATTATGCAGGTTGAGATTATGCAGTGAAGGAAAGTAGACTCACTGAACAAGTAGGACAAAAAGAACTGGCATAGAGTGCTTTTTTACATTGTCCTTTAAAAATACACATTTTAGTGAGCTGGTGTCACTGAAAGATTAGATGATTCCTCCTTCTGAATGTCACTAAGCAGCATGTGGATTCTGTAATAATCTGTGTACACGTGAGGTCAAAGTTCACACCTCAGAACTGTACCAGTAAAACCTGACAGCCAAACAATTGACTGCAAAGTCAATGGTGCATATAATACAGTATGTACAGTACTGTGCAAAAGTCTTAGGCACATGCAAAGAAATGCTGTAGCGCAAAGATGCCTTCGAAAATAATGAAACGAAATGTTTCTACATTAAAAATATACTATAAAGAGCAGTAAACAGTAATAAATTAAACTAAGGCAATATTTGGTGTGATGACCCTTTGCTTTAAATTGTCTTTTTTACTACTTTCAGGTACAATTAGTGCAGTTTTATAAGGAAATTAACTGGCAAGTGTTATTGAGCATCTTGCAGAACTAGGCACGGTTCTTCAGGAGACTTTGACTGTCGCACTCCCTTCTTATTTTTGCAGCAAATCCCAAAAACCCTTTGTCTGAAAAGTGGCCTCTTACATAATATGCTACTTTCTTTACTGACATACAAACATCTTTCTATAACATTTCATTTGGTGCTGGTAAACTAACGTTTGGGAATCTAAAATGTTTGGTTTTTTTTGTACTGACTCGATAACGTAGACGTATAAAAGAATAGAATTTATAAGAATAAAATAAAAATCTATAACAAAGTTTGTACTAAAAACAAATATAATGAAAAAAATAAAATAAAATAGGATGCCTAAGACTTTTGCACAGTCCTGTATATTTAGTTCACTCAGAGGCAACAATTCTGAAGTACATAATCGTAAAAATATGTTTAAACCATAAATATAGTATAACAATAGAATGTGTGAAATCACGGTCATGATAACAGTCATGAAATTGCATTACTAACAATCTAATATTCGTCAAAGTATAACGCATAGGCAGAAGGTAGCAGTACAAATATATACATATAAATATGTACATTAGTATTTACATTAGGAAAGCTAGCAGTGCAGGCAGAGTAAATATCTTCAGCCAGTTAAAGCATTTCAAGAGAACAGAAACAAGGCCAAGGTTCTCACATTGCTGCGCAGCATGTTTCGGATTAATGCTAATTAAAAAATCGGCATGCTACAGGTTATTAATAGTTGAGGGAAGCAAAAGAACTGAACAAAATGGTGCATGATTCAACTCATAATAGAAGTTGCCATTGTTAGGTAAAATGCAGCAAAGGTTTCAGTCCAACACAATTTCTGCCACTTCATTCATTTCTGTCACCGCCACGCTTTAAACATGCACATTGATAGATTTTGTCCACCAATAATACAGAACGAAAAAGGGTCCCTGAAAATGATGTGCTAATGCATAAAGTATTCAGCTGTCAACTGACCTCCAGCTGCATTCAAGCCCAGTCTTAGTCCCAGTTCATTGGTTCTGAAAGACAAAAATCCAGAATATTTGCCAGGTGCTTACTCTAGTGCCACCTTGCCCTCTAGTGGACAAAACCTCATTTGTGCAGCTCTCAAACCTCGAATATTTAACAGACTCTGCAGCCTGTATGTCACTGGACCCAGCATGTGGTAATGGTGCTTAACAATGCTGTACACATTGCCGTATACAGGGGTTTGTTTTTAATATGTATTTACAAAGTGCTACAAAACGAAGAACTTGCCTTCTAAAAAGCTTCACAAAAGATTAAAAAAAAACTCCCATGCATCACTTATTATCTTACGTCAAAAAGCCATTAGACTGTAAACATCAACCATGTCAAATAGGGGTCTATGAAAAAAACTGCAATATTTTTATCAACAATTAAGTGAGAAAGAGTTCACCCAGGAAGTAGATTTAGATGACGCTCCTATGACACTCATACATAATAAGATGTATATAAGGTGATATACCACATTTTGGGTGACTGGGATATTATGATTATAACTCAGGAGTATCATCACTTACCTCTCTCTCTCTCTCTCTCTCTCTCTCCACACACACACACACACAAACCTAAATATCTTCTGATCCAAAAGAGAAAAGCTAAAAAGCTAGCTTTCAGAGACTTGGCACAGATTCTGTTTTGGCTAAGCTAACCAATGTGAAGTGAGGCATCACACTGTTGAGTGACAGAAAACGAGTCAATCAAGGGAACAGATTCAGCTGTCAATTTTGCATTGTGGATGTGATTGTGCAGGCTGATACTGATCTTGTAAACATTAAGATCGTGTGCAGTTACACAAACTAACAAAAAACAAACCCTGACAATAACACTAACTTAACACCAATTCCTCTTCACAGGGTTGCACTGTTGGTCTGGGGAGTCCAGGAAGGGAAGGAGAGGGGGGAAGGATGCAGGGGAATACTGCATAACCCCCTCCTTTGTACATTCTCACTCACACACACACACACACACACACACACACACACACACACACACACACACACACACACACAATACAGGACCAATCAAAAGGCATGTTTGCATCCTTCTCTACTGCAACTCCATGCATCTCTCCATCTCTAGAGTAGCTTTTCATCAGCAGTTTGCCACCTCCCTCCCATCCTCCCTCCCTCCCTCTCTCATCTCTCCATCTGTGTGAAACAAAGGACTGCAGCCCAGCTCAGCCCTGCTCCCCCTCCCGTCTCCTTACTCCACACCATCAACGTGCTTTAGTTACCTCAGCCGGTCAGGAAGCTCACGTCTGTGCTGTCTGTTCGTGTGTGTTCACCTACATGTGCTTATCTGACACAAATCCACCTCTGATAATGTGCCAAAAATTTATCTGTGGCCATAAATAGATATCAAGAAGAGGAAAGCAGAGCAGGAGATACACTGTAGGAGTGCGCATGCGAGTTTCTTTAGTTGTCTTGCTCCTTTGGGATTTCGATCGTGTCTAGTAGAGAATGCTGGATGGAGATTCTGCTCACGCTTCCTTTTTCGTTATCTCTCCTTCATCATTTCAGTAATTGCCTTTTCTGCTATTAATCTACATTAGGTTTAAAATTGGCTATTCTCTTTATCTATGAATCTGATATCTTTACTCAGAAAGTGTGTAATGTTGGTAGTAGAGGAATAGATCATCTTTCACATGTTCTCTAACCAAAGTGCCTTCATCAAACATCTTGCTCTTTTATTCTTTCTCTATTTCTGTTCTCTCTCTCTCTCTCTCTCTCTCTCTCTCTCACTTACACATACACACACACACAGACACAAAGAACTTTAGACAGGAAATGAGATAATACTGAATGCCTCTTTGCTGACATCATTTAAAAAGCAATTAGTCCTTTTTTGCTGAAAAACAAACAAACCCATAAAACATGCATGTTATGATTCTACTGGCTTCAGTCATTTATACCTCCATTTAAAATGCTGGGGAAGTCTTCACTCCTGATTTTGCTGATTTTATTCCTTCAGATGATAAGGGGGTGTTTGGTCTCAGGAACTTGATGTATTGTAGAAAAAACGGAAAAATCAATCTTGAGGTGTTTCGGTAATATGTGGAAATGCAGGGTGAGAGCAGAACGATGGTCATCATGGATCAGTTGGTTGGTCAGAAATTCCTCCTTAGATTGATTGTCATGACTACCCTCAGGACTTTAATATCACTGAAACAGATGGAAGGAGGTTTGTTAGACATAGTACTAACAGCACAAAACTCAAAGGAAGACTAAATGGCAAGAATATGTTTAATAATCATAGAAGGAATATTATGAAGACACTTTGTAATATATGACACTTTCACTCACAACTATACGTCAAACAATACGTGGAAAAAACGCTGAATTTGGGGAAACACGACGCCGGTTCAGATTTGAGCATATTACTTTTTAAAATCCTTGAAATGAAAAGAAAAAAAAACCCCACAAGACTGCACTTGACATTATCTGCTGAATAAAATTTGCATTCTATAATTTTCCAATACATTCCAGAGGATTTTTTAACAGTTAGTTTTTATTTTAATTTACCAAATTACAAGAACCATATTTCACGTGAAACTCACATCCCCAGTTGATGATAATGGTGGCAGCAATGATGATAACTCCGCCCACAATAGAGACGATTGAGAGGACCTTTGCGTTGCGGCCAAGACGCCGCGCTCCATCAACGTTTCCTTGTTGCAGACTGTACCGAGACTGAGAGAGAGAACAAGAGTGGAAAAAAGGTAAGAAATGTAACATGACGGAAAAGCAGGCAAGATGAAAATGAGAAATGATGAGTTTTTTTTTAGTAGATTACAGAAAAACCAATGTAAGGGGGACTGCTTAGTATTCTGAAAATAATACAAATTACACATAAACGGTTGCACACACACTTCATGGATTATCAGCCATTCATCATGAAATGAATCAAAAATGCTAATCCTACATGCTTTTAAACAATTATACCATAACAGAGAAGGTCAAGCCGACGATGTTGATAGGCCAGAGAGGGCAGAAGCAGGCAAGAATGGCCATTATAAGGTAATCGTTGGGCTTGGTGCCATCTCCACCAATCTCTGTGGCAGCACTGGGCTGGCGGCTGAGCGAGGGCCGAGGTGACCCTGCATGGCTCAATGAACCTGAGCGACTGCCGAGGCGGGCATGGCCATTAGCATGAACATGGCCAGACTTAGCATGATGATGACGAGGGGGAGAAGAACGGGATAAGGTAGGAGGGGAAGCCTCGACAGCATTAGAGCAGACTCCATTACCTGTTAAGGGAGAGAGAAATGACAGATATGAAAAAGAAGGCGGATTGATGATAAAAGAAGGAATTTGTTGGGCAGTGCCAAATATTCAGGATGTGAGAGAAAATATTTGGTAGAGGGACAGGTTGATGAAGAAGGGAAAGAGGGCAAAAGATGGAAAGAGGGGGATAGACATTTTTCATTGGGTCAATCACTCTGATTAAGGAAAAATGTTGCGAGGTTAGTACATCATAGCATGGCTGGGGTGCTCAGTAAATGACACGAAGAAGGGGCATGCAAAGATTTCAGTCTTTACTTGTTTCCATCTTTTCATCGATGACTGACAGGTGGTCTCTGGACAGGCCGTTCAACTGGACTGAGCTTTCTGGAGCAGGAGTGGACTCTGAGTCAGTGGATGGATCTTGATGCTCAGTCTTCACTGGCTGAGAGGATATGGGAGTCTGGTCAGACCAGTCATCTGGTTGTTGATTGGTCAGTTGCTCATTTTGTTGCTGCTCTTCTTCCTGCCCTACACTTAGAGCAGCAGTTGGTTCGTTGGTGTCTGTGTTCAGAGCCATCTTGAAGATGCAGAATTTCCGAACTGCCCAATTTGTTTTCAAGCTAGTTTACAGTGCAGTGTTATGGCCGTGATATGTTGTCTGACAAAACTGTGGAAAAGAATTCAAGAATTTTAATGAATTGAATCTTTTCAGTGTTAACACAGGACATTGGATCTGCAAGGCACTAGACCACTACAAGGCTGAGGGCTGTTGGGCAACATTGCATCAAAGACTGCCATTTAACAAATAAATCAGTGCATGAGTCGGTGTATGATATGACTACTTTCTTCATTTTAGGCTTACAGAGGGGTGTGGCTTGTTGGTTGGAAAGGGATGGCTTGTCAATGTTTTCATTTCAATTGCAGTTCACCACACAAGCAACGGGGAGATCTTACAATTACGGGACAGTGTACTAATGATCAGACATACCCATAGATGGGTATAAATTGTGTACTGATTAGGATCTTGGGAAAAAATTGTATCAGCTTTCTGAACACCAACCAGTACAATATACATGCACACATACCATCTTCATAGCTGCGAAAAGGAATTGGCTGTAACTATGTTTGTCATGAAATCATATGGAGGGGTCTCCATGGTCATCACCATCTCCATTGACCATCTCCTCCACCATCCCTACCCCACACCCATGTAACTATTTCTGTCTCTCTGCCCTGCACAAACCAGTCCTGCATTCTGATCCAGGATCTATAGTCTGGATGGGAACCCCTGTGTTTAAGAACCATTTCATAACAGAAAGATCTGTCTGCTGTTTGCGAGGTGAATTGCGATTTCAATGAAGACATCGGCAAGCGTTTCCCTTCCGCCAACAGATCCCAGCCTCTCTGTTAAAACGACGTATTCCTTACGAGGAAAGATGCACAGCTGAGCAGCCCTATTCCAAATTAAGGGCAGAGCTAAATACTGGGTGAGAAAAAAAAATTAAGAAAGCGGACATATCAAGTGCGTATTTACAAGTTACAATCTTATAAATATTACAAACGACTGCTTTTCCAAGGCATTATTACACGTCTAGAAATACTTTTCAACACCACAAACTGCACCTTTAAAATAATAAAAAAAAACTGATTCTTACAGTAACAACAAACCTGACACTCCAGAAAATACATTATTAAATAGAGAGACTAGTTTGATCATATTGCATGTCAGCGAGAGTTCATAATGAAATGGCTATGCTGCTGTTTCAGCTTTTTCTAAGTGTGGCTTTTAAGGCAAGCTTCGTTCTGTCTCGTTTATTGTCCCCTTATCCTAACCTGACACTACAGTAAAGCTAGTACACCTGCTTCTCCATCATAAAACGCTGAAACAAGAAATCATAGGGGAAAAAGGGGTCCACAGAAGAACAGACAGCTGGCTGCATCCTTCTCCCATCATTTCTGTGCTCTAAAAGCAAGTAAATCACATCTCAGCTTTAGATTGAACCCAGACTCTACTCCTGTGCTGCAAAATATTGTATTTATTTGTTAGTTTCTTGCTGGAGAGGTGTTTGAATCTCTTCTGCAAAGACCTTGTGTCTGCCTCACTAGACAACATCTGCTTTGATAATCATCCGAATATGCCATCAGAGCCAAATTACACCTTAATTTGTGGCCTGTGATTAGGTTCATATTACAAGTGGTTCATAATTACTTTTGGGTCTAAGTGAAAAGTGCATTTGGCTATAAGGTCTCAACAACATTTTCTCTGCTACACCCAAAACAGTGCACAACATAATCTACTTTATCTTCATTATATCTCTGAAATCAAATCAGCTTCAGACCCTACTATAAATACTGTATTGCTCAGGATTGTATTGCCGGGGAAGAACGTCAGGTTAAAACAGTGATCTTCTGTTTTATTTGGGTGAAGGAAAGAGCTAGAAGGCGGGAAAAAAAAAATCAAACGACACACCTATCTCAAAAACCCTAACGAAAAATTCCCAGATTAAATGCATAAAAACAAAAGCCTAAAAGTCACCTGTGCACATATTATAAGCCAAATAAAGCAAACAAATCAAACAAAGCATTACTAGAAGCAGAAATAACAAACAATTCTTGTACAGTTTAATATCACTGATCAAGTTCTTTCTCGCCTGTTTGTGTTATATTGATATATAGGCTACATCCTGGATGGGAAGACAGCTACACCTATACAACCACTGCTGTGCGTTGCCATTGACAACAAGAGTTTAGGATATTTTATTAAAAAAAAATTTAATTCACATAAAATAAAAAAAACTGACGATATACCAGTCTTAAAAACCTTAATGTCTACACCAGTGCACATTCCAAAAACTCCATAAATAGCTCAAGACTTAAAAAAAATATATAAAATGGCACAAATTTGCTTGCGTAATGTTTGAGAAGCCATCAGAATGATTCACCTTCAGTGATGAAGTTTTTATATATATTATATATATATATATATATATATATATATATATATATATATATATATATATATATATGTATATATATATATGTATGTATGTATGTGTGTGTGTATAATGGATATACCTACAGATTTACTTACAGTCTGATTTACCTACAGTGATGAAGTTTATATACAAGTTATAAAATGTAATCTTATGGATATGTGGATATTCAGTGAGAAGAGTAAAAGCGTGCACACCCACGTTAAGCAAGGCATCTATACACTGGCCTCAAACGAGCTCGATGCGCAAAAGAATGAACGGAGACATGCGGACCCACCTTTTCTAGTGCGAAGCGTGGGAGAATATTCCAGTGCCTCTTATCATGTTGGAATAAAAGGAAAAGGAAAACTGTGAGGAACTTGGCACAGGGATGCTTCAATTCACTGAGCGCCGGATCGAATTGACGAGAAACTGTGAGATGGACTGTATTTACCGACTGCGCTTCTCGGTCAGCACTGCCCTCACTGCGCGGTGTGTGTGTGTGTGTGTGTGTCGGAAGAGAGGGATGGGGAGTGCTCGCGTGCACAGAATAGGGGCGATTTGAGGAGGGTGGTGTGTGTGTGTGTGTGTGTGTGTGTATGTATGTGTGTGTGTGTGTGTGTGTGTGTGTGTGTGTGTGTGTGTGTGTGTGTGTGTGTGTGTGTGTTATGCGGTATTCCCCTGCACACTTTCCCCATCGCCCTCCCTTCCTAGATTTACCAGAGCACCAGTGCAACGGTGTGTGTGTTGTGTGTGTGTGTGTGTTTAAACAGAGCTCTTTTATTATTCAGTAACACGACAGTGCTCGGTTGTGTCCCAGTTCCTATATTATATTATGCTGATTACCTGATGTAAAATCTCATATATAAACGATGAACCTGAATCTATACATAATCCATCCATCCATCTTCTACCGCTTACTCCTTTTCAGGGTCACGGGGAACCTGGAGCCTATCCCAGGAGGCATCGGGCACAAAGCGGGGTACACTCTGGACAGGGTGCCTTTACATAATATATGCAGATATACATAAAGCAGTCTAGTGAGATATGAGATGACTAGATTATTTATTCCGCAAGACTAAATGCAGAATGCACAAGTACGGAAGAGATCCTCGATGCTGCCACGCAAGTAAGGATTCCCATCAGCATCTCTTTACGACGAGAAGATACTGGGTTATTACGACTAAACCTATACTTATGAGAAAAACACCGCATTACTACAAGAAAACATTTCGTTCCTATAAGGCATTTTGGCTACTACAAGAAAACATCATAGAATTGTGCAAAAACATCAATAGATTTGAAAGACATTTTCATTACTAAAAGAAAAGATTTTGTTACTACAAGTGAAGATTTAATTATTGGAAGAAAACATCTTGTTGCTACAAGAAAACATTTGGTTCTTATGAGAAAAGGATGGGAATTTACCATAAGAAACATTCTGTCTCGTGTGTTCTACAAAGGAATACACTTCCTAACCTTTTTATTAGATACATTTCATTTACAACCATTAGTCTTTTTGATCAGATATGCCAACCATATAGGTGCACTTTGTAGGTATACAGTTACTAACACTGGCCTATTTACCTCTGGGTATGCACAATATATCAGCACTACATACTGTACACTCGTACCAGCATCACATAGATTACAATACAATATCACTGATGCCATGAGAATTGCCCACTAGAGGCAGATATATACAGTGTATGCAATGAACCAAGAAAACACGGTCAGTTAGTTGCATCTGTACTGTAGGGGAGATCTACCTCAGTCTAGTGTGGGCACATTTGACATCATAATGAAACTGGACAGGGCTTACGGACAATTAACAAGTGTTTGTAGGGAAACAGTGATTTTATGCTTATACACGCACACAACTTTTCGTTTGGTTATAAATCCAGGTTGAACAAACAGCATTGTCAAAGCCAAACATTGTTGGTTCAGGATCAGATCATCTGCGAGACGGCTAACAGAGCATATAGTGACACCGGCTGCTTCTGCAACAGCGACAGCTTTGCAGGATAAAATGGTCTGTTAAATCTGGCAAAAAAAACTGGTTTGTACATGTTTTATCTTGCCAAAGGCACTCTTTCCAGAGAACACATGTGAATCATAGTATAGTGCCTCGGTCACTCAAGACAGCTAATCACAAACCATCACAAGGCAAGTCAGGTTAGAAACATTTGAAAGTTTATTTGGTTCTTATAAATGCACGTGGTACACAAAGGTACATTCTTTTGGTTAATTGCATGTTTTATAAGGCCTTGGTGGATTGCAAAGGAAATTAATTCTAGATATTTCAAGACAGGCACATAATAAAAGCAAATATATTTGCATAGAATACACACCAACATACAAAGCATTAATCTTGATGCAATGGTTTCTCCCATAGTACTGATCATAATAGGCAGGAAAAAGACCAAACATCTACTGTAACAATCTAACAAACCAAAACTAAGAAAAACAAATGAATGGCTTTTATTTGCTGTGAATTCCAAGGTAAAGGCATTTAAGCTAACTGGAGTATAGAGGTTCTTATTTTCTTGTCAGTTTCACAGTTCTTCTATTCAGGGGTCTTCATTGCTCCCAGCAGCCCATTGGCGGTAGTGAACAGATTAATGGGAGAAGAGCCATCTGTGATCAACGTGGATTTAAGACCCAGAGCTTGCAGCATTTTAACCTAGACAGAGAGAATGAGAGGAAATGATGAGGAAAAAAACCCCCAAAAACATTTCAGTACTGCTCTTGTATGGAATGCATAAATGTGTACATAATACAAATATAAAATGCAGCAATAAATATATATAAATGAGTGAATAAATAAATCATACTAATATTCATAATTATAGTATTTTTAGTGAGGCCCTGATTGATCTGATGACTTTTCTCTCTGTAGTAAAGCCTTATACTGTATATACACTAGTTCAGTCTGATCTACAAAGTCAATCCCCACTGGTTCAGCGGTTGGTGCATTAAAGCCTCACTTAACCTAGTAGAAACAGAGGGGGTCTCTGTTTGTGCACGTGAGAGAAGTGTACCTGTAGCTCTGGTCCGGCTCTGGCCATCGCCGTCAGAGTATCGCTGCCGATAGCCTCGACCAGCTGTTTGAAACGTTGGCTTTCGATCGTAACCAGTTTCTGCTGCTTCTCCACCTCAAGGTGATCTAATTCCTTCTTATAAAGGAGCTCCTGCTCACGTGCTTTTGCCAGACGCACCATTTCAGCTTCCTAAAAGAGGATCAGTGTAAGAAAGGATGAGTGGAATACGTCATTTTAAAAAGAGATGGATACACAGAGGACAGCATGCTTTTCAGAACACACAAATAGTGTATTTAATTTTAAACACAAATCATGGTGTAGAGAGACTATTGCGTGAAAACTAGTGGCAATTAATTAATCATCCTAGCACCCTATTAACAAGGAGAGAAAGAAAGATCAAAGGAGAGAAAGAAAACTGTCAAATTAATTAATTAACTAAGAGGAAATGCTGCCTGCTCTGCATCAGCACTGTAGACTATTCTATTGGGATGATGAAATGATGTGTACATGTGTGTGAGTGCGTGTGAGGAAAGGCACGTCTATACTGAAAGATAAAAGTAGAACGACGTACCGCTTCTATTCTCAGGGCCTCTACTTTGAGTTTGGCCTCTTCCACAGCAGCCTCACCCTGGATACGTGCCGCCTCTGCCCTGGACTGAGCCTCTGCCTTGGCTGCTCCTGTACTTTCTACCGCAGCACTACACACAAACACACATTAGTGACAATGGATACACAGCTAGCAGTGTTCGGTTATTCTAGCTCCAAGATATAGGCTAAAAATAAATAAATAAATAAAATAATGATAAAAATAATTTTCCTTAAATAACGCATTTATAAAAGCTATTATTGTGACAAATTTGTAATTCGGCCAGTGTCTTTGCATGCTAGCCTCCAGTTCTTCAGCAAGCCCCATAAGCTTCATATGCATACCTCTAAGCCCTAAGAAATGTCGACATGTAAATGAAATGAAGTCAACCCATAAAGCTGCACTGGGAGACGGAAGCAGTGAGATCTTACCTGAGCGCCTCCAGCTCTAGCAGCTCCTTCCTGGCTCTCTCAGCTTCTGCCTGGTCTGTGATCTTCTGCCTCTCCAGTTTGCCCCGTGCCTCCTGCTCCAGACGCTCTGCTTCATGCCTGAGACAGAGAGAAAGGAAGCAATCATGAGTAAGTGCTCTAAAAAAACAAACAAACGTGGATGCCTTTTGGATGCCAAAATATGAAGGAGTTCATTCCAATGGCAGATTCCAAATGTAACCCATCACGTACTGTACATGTGTGTTACGGTGAACTAAAGTCATCCATGTGTGGGGAGTTGTCAACATTCCCATAACAGCAAAAGTGTGAGTTGTGTCAGAACTTAACAATATTAGTTCAGCGTATTAACCGATTTGTTAGTTGGTTTTTTAACAAGATCATATAGAGGTCATACTCATCCAAACATACACAAATGACCTTACTGAGAAGAATGTGTGTCCTGTCTTTGAAATATTCTTTGGATGCCCATCCCACTCCTATCCACCATTTCACATATTTATTTATTTATTCCAGTTAAAAAATAAATAAAAAAATAAAACTTGCACGACTGCCAGAACAGCACAGATTGTTTAGCCAGTATATTAATTTCATTAAAAATATTGGCAGGAGAACACCTGTGATTAGGCTCATTTGATTCATTTAAGAGTCAAAGTCAGCATAGGGTACAAACATGAAGCATGGTGTGAAAGCAGATGGACTCTGGTACTAACTTCATCAGCGAAATGTTACATGGAACAAAATCGCAAATAGAACCGAAGGACAACAGCAGATCTTAAACGTTACTCAGCAGTACAGCAAACGAGAGGCGAGAGACGCGTACTGACCGAGCAGTGGCCTCCTGGGAGTTGGTGGTGATCTCAATGGCGAGCTGGACGCTCTTCTGCAGGGCGTCACGCGTACGCTGGTCCACCGGCTCCACTGACTGAATGTCCACGCTGCTGATCACCAGGCCGTTCTGATTAAAGCGCAGATTCGATCGTACTGCCAGCTTCTCGTCAAAGCCAAACACGGCAGAGCAGATGATCCGGATTGAATTCTACATGCAAAAAAAACCCCAAACACAAAACACCAGAGCAGCATAAACAAGACGAGTGAGTGGGCCTCAAGCATAGAGCACCCTTATGCTCATTCTTTTATTACTATATCAACTAGAAACAGATGGGAAAACAGATGTTGGAAAATCTGTCTTGACGTTACAAATGCAGAAATATTGCATGTATCTCATAAATCGAGTCTGATAAGCCGATCACTAACTCACCTTGTGGAAGTCATCAAACTGCACGGAGGCCACAGCTCCTCTGATCCTAGAGGCGATGGCTTTACAGGCGTCGCCCACAAAGTCAGGCACGGAGAAGAGCGCTGCCGCTTGCATGGGGTCTGACTGGTTCTTTATCTCAAAGTGCCTGATCATGAGGAGGGGGAAAGTACGACTTAAAATACAATACATGCTGAATGTTAAAAGCAGTCACACCTGGCAAATTTGCCATGATGCGTCTCCATTCGATCATATCAGGGATAGACATGTTGTAGCACTGCACCAATGGGTTGTGCAATTTCAAATAAGATTGATGTGAATCGGGAAAAGCATGCATTAGTGTGGATGGTGGTGCTAAAAGAGCCTCTTCTATTGTTGTAGAAATATACATTACATGGGGGGGAAATAAAATACAGAATGAATAATCTTCAGCAAATGGACACACTATAGAATAAAAATAGATTTATAAAGAGTATTGGCAGAGCTTCTTGGCAACACGTCACATTAATTTTGGACTCCCAAGGTGCAGTTAGTGCAGTTATTCTGGCTGTAATGTCTGCACACTCTTATCAGAACAAAGTGTCCTGCTGTTTTTTACACTACACTGGGTAAGAAGCATATTTACACACGCACATACACACATACACAGGTGACATACCCTGAATAACGCAGACAGATAGACGTGCACACTTTACCAGTTGTAGGCGAGCTGGAGCTGCAGACGGGCATGGTCGGCAGTTTCTATGGTGATGATGTCAGTGCAGAAGTCGGGGCCAAGGAGCAGGCAGATGGCTTTAATGACGTTAGCTCGCTTGGGCTTCTCTCCAGACAAAGACAGAACCGTGAACTGCTCATCAGGACCCAGCATGACCAAATCAGGTCCAAACACCACCCTGAAACAGAACACGTTTTTTTTTGTTTTTTTTAAATGAATGAATGTGAATATTTTTTAAGTTTTAAAACAAATACTGCCTTCAGGGAGAGGACGTGGTTGAAATATCCAGTGTTGTGAACACTGCATGTACATGACCATAATGTCCTTTTTATTGACCAAGCACGTTCATTAATTTATTCATCTTAGTAGCTGCTTTATCCTGGGAACTCTGGGTGCAAGGTGGGAAATACAGCCTGAATGGGATGTTCTGCCAGTTCATTACAGGGGAGACCATGCACACACACATTCACACTCTCATTCAGATCTAGTGGAAATACTGGAATAATTATACTTCAGAACAATTATACTAATTATAGTTTATAGACCCTGGGCTACCACAGAAACTAGAGTATACACGTAATGTGAACGTCCGGCTCATCCAAAGATAATAAGGAAATGGTTGGATGATAAAGAACCATTACCTGGCTTTCTTCTCCCTGTAGTCGTACACCTGTACTGCAGCATTATGGGGAACGCGGTAGGACACCACCTTGGTTTTGTCCCTGGGCTCAGCAGCGGCGTTCTGGTTATAGTCAGAGCGATCAGCCAGCGGGTCACGCACAGTGCTCAGCAACTTCTCCACGTTAGGAGGGAGCTCCTTTTCCCACAACTCCTCATCATGCGTCAGCATGTAGGTGTGGCCAATCACAGCCCGCACCTGCACAGAGCATCATGGGGGACATACATACTTTATATAGTATTTCACATAGTATTTACATAGTCTTCAGTCTGTTTTCATACATTTCCAGCAGAACTCAATGTGGAAGGTGCAGTCTACACAGTCTGGTAATCCAAAACTTTTTTTTGTATAGTTTAATGAAAACAAGTTGACCATAACTGTTGAATAATTATTATAATTACCTTATTAAAAACATACTTACTGCTGTTTGAGAAATTATCGTATGAAATTGTGGCAGTGGTGGATCAGTGGTTAAAGGCTCTGGGTTACTGATCAGAAGGTCAGGAGTTCAAACCCAAACACTACCAAGCTACCACTGTTGGGCCTTTGAGCAAGGCCCTTAACCCTCAACTGCTCAGTTGTATAAATGAGATGAAACTAAATCACTCTGGATAAAGACGTCTACCAAATGCTGCAGATGTAAATTAAAAATACAGCTGAATATCATTTTCATACATGATTTGCTAGTGATGCCATACATCGTATGCAGAATGTAATGCCCATCAACGGGCACATGCTATGTTATTATGCTGCGTTCCACTGTATTCTGAATATAGGGAGAAAAAAAAACGACCACTCACAAGGAATTCTTCAGTGGAATTGTAAGTTAAACTCAGCAAGACCTCAGCAAGTATGCATGTACAGTACAATAAAATTGTTCTTGTTTTCCAACTCTGTGAGGGGATTCAGGCTTTTGGACCCTATTGTAAAACAGTGTTGAAGTGCATTTGAATGTTGCGGTTTCTTCATCGATTTACGACAGGATATTAACATGATAGTCTTACAGCCACTATAGTATGTGGAGCAGTTCTTTAGAAAAGCAGGGTGGAGCTGACTATTTTAAAAATATTTCACAAGCGGGGTTTCACAAGCGGGATTTCACAAGCCATCGGTTGGTGTGGGTTCAGACCCGTAAATGCTTCCATTGCAGGATCACAAGACTCCTACACACACACTTTCTGAATGAGCTCTTGATGAATCACCGTGCACTTCCTGTCCATGTAACTTAAGGCTTTAAGATTTAATAAATAAATAAATCCTGACTGTCTGACCTTGCCGCTCTTGATGTCGCGCACATATATTCCTTCATTCTCGTCCAGTGGAATGGCCTGGCGTCGCAGCATGACCTCTACAGTGGCAGGTGGCACATATTCGATTGGCCCACGCAGCATCCAGCGGTCTCCTGGGCGTCTCAGCACACTAGCCTTTTTGGCCTGCTTTTCTTCCTCCTCTTCCTCCTCTTCGTCTTCTTGCTGATGAAGAGACCAGGGGAGAGAGGGGGTGAGAGAGAGAAGGTAGGAAGGGGAGCAAACACAACGGCCGGAGATGGGAGGAGATGGACATGGCTGCACGTGAACCATGCACAAACTGTGTGTGTGGGGCTGTATGTGCGCGTAACAAAAGCAATTTGAGAGACAGAAATAATATAATATAGAAAATAATAATGCAATGCAAAGCGAATTACAAATGATATAAGAGCAAATGATTGGGAAAGGGGAGTAAATGGTTTGATATTTAATAAAAGGGGGAGGGAGACAAAGATGAGGGTTCATTAATGAATCCCCAGATCCCCTGAGATCAGATACAAAGAAATCCTTTTTCATTTTCTAAATTGCTTTTTTATTCCAAATCAGGATAAGATATTCAGTGATGGCCATTGTTCACTCTAGTTTCAGTAACAATGCATTAAAAAAACAAAACAAAACAAAAAAAAAAAAACCCCATATAATCGATCATTCACTACTGCATTCACTACTGGCTTTTCACAATGTTCTGCTTTTATACTGTATACCTGGATAAGTGAAGCCGCATGTTTTGTGAGGGTGTGTGTATGCGCATGGGGTGTTGGCAAAGCTGACACAAGGAGGATTCTGGCTAAACGAGTCATGTGTGCATTTAAGCAGACATTTCAACGGTCTGTTTATCTTTGTTGCACACTGAATGATTGGGCTTTCACACAAGTCTGACCTCCCTCTTCTTTCCTCCTCTGTATTTTTCAATACTCATAGACTCTCTGTCTCACCGCCTCGGTGTCATTGAAGGCCTCCACAGCACGCAGCACCAGTCCCTCCTCTTCAGACAGCACGTAGACATCCTGTATACCGTTCTCCAGATGCTCGCCAGGCCGTAGGAAGAACGAGCGTTCACCCTGAGAAACACAGAGAGGGGTATCGATTTACAAAGTTTACATAATATAAATTTTTTAATTATCAGTGCTTTACAAGGACAATGAGTGTAGACTGTGCACTTTATAGAGGTAATATAAGCAGCTTTTAATTAGTGAAATATCTGGAGTTAATGGGTGAAATTTGCATTTATCATGGGGAATTGCCAATATTTAGATAGATATATAGATACTTATTTGATCCTTCACAGGAAATTAGGTTAGGTGCAAGCAGCGACCATAATCAATCCTCACATACAGGCAAACAGTGATCTATCTATATAACCAAGTAATAAAACAAAACATTACACTTAAATATACTATACTAAGATAATACTAAAAAGATAGATTAAATGATAAAATATCCAAATCAGTATGATGAGTCTAAAATGCAACAGTAAAAATAATGAAACTGTTAGAAATAAAAAGAAAGTAAATGCAAGTTATTGCACATTAAAGAGCCTGATGCCAGCAGGCAAGAAAGACTTACGATACTGTACATCTTGGTGGGATCACCCTGCCACTAAAAGTGGCACTCTGCCGAAACACCTCTAAGGCATGAAGTGGGTGCATTGGTCAAGATAACATTTATTTTCCTCAGCATCCTCACCTCCGGCACCTGCTCAACCCAGTCCTGATTGATGCCAATATTAGAGCTCGCCTTTTTAAATCAGTTTATTGAGTCTGATCCCATCAGATGTACGAGCGCCCACCTCCAGCACACCACACCAAAGAGAGCACTGGCCACTACAGCCTTATGGAAGGTGCAGAGGTGGGCAGATGTTAAATGAAAGATCATAGCCTTCTTTGACTGTTTTAATATACTGCCTCCATATGGTCAGACCAGTCCGGTTTGTTATCGAGCTGTACTCCACGGTACTTGGTTCCCAGAATGGAAACAAGGTTCAGTTTGGGCTTCTTTCTCCTAAAATCAATGACAGTTTCTTTGGTTTTGGTTTTGACAAAACCAAAAAAAGTCCCAGACTGTACTCCTGTATTCCCCCTCACACTCCCCTGATGCAGCCCACAATAGCAGAGAAATATCCGAGTATTTATGAAGATAACAGGTCTCAAAATTATACTGAAATTATATTGAATTATTTACTTATGCGATGCAACACTGAATATTACAGAATGACATTCATAATGGAGCCAATTAAGAGGTTTATACCAGTTTATAATCACTAATATGAGAAGCACATAAAAATCTACAAATGCAATTAAAACATAAGAGACAAGTATGTGGTCCTGCATCCTTGTCCTAAGGCAAAGATTTGAGCCTCTCAAACATAAAAGCAAATTACCTTGACCACTCTCTTCTGTCCGAGCTGGGGCTTTCCATCTGGTCCGACTGGGTCCAGGATCACACAGTACTCCCTGCTGTTCAGCGTGGTCACGTCTACCACCCCGACGACCTCCTCAGCCACAGAGGGGATGTGGGCTTCTCGGTCCGCCACGGTCACCAGCCACTCCTCTCCTGTCCTTCTATCTCGTCCACCTGCATCCCGGAATGGACGCAGAGCGCGCACGTGCAGCGCACGCTGACAGAAGAACAGAACTGGCAGGTTAAAATTGAATGAAATGACCAAGACGAGCCATGAGTAGACATGATTGGTTTGATCTCTTAGGGTACAATTTCATTAGTGCTATGCATCTGATCTATCCACATGACCTCTCCAATGGATGCCAAATCCATCCAAGAGGTAATAAAAATGGATAAATAAAAAAAGACAAGTCAGCAGAATCCTTTAAAAGCCACTGCTGAGACTGATCCACTGAGGTGTAGCGGCTCACAGTCCCACTGATAGTGGACATCAACCCCCCAGTCCATACAGCATTGTTCCAGCACTGCTAACTCACTGCAGCGAATGCATAAATATGGATTCCCTTGCGGCACAGAGGGTCGAACATCCCCACAATGAGTGTGCCAATCAATTATAATGAACAAAGGAAATGCAAAGGAAAAAAAAACCCAAAATATTACCTTATCAGTGAGAATGAACGCATTCACAATATCGATGACCTCCTCATGTGCTCCAGGCAGGTATGCTCCAACTTTACTGACCTGCCACTCCTCACCTGTGCCCCACACACACACACACACACATGCGCGTTATGTAATCAGCTGGCCAGTTACACCTGCTTTATTCCAGCAAAGTTCACATTAATATTGTTAAGTGTTTTTCAGGGACAGGGAAATGTTTTGTAATTACAAAGAAGCAAGAAAAATCAAATGAAGGAAATTGTCTGTTTGCCTCCATTCTGTGCATATGTTTTATTTGAGTATTTGATGAGATTTTATTAAGCATGTGCTGTGAACATGTGCCTTTTCACATAACTAGTTTGGAAATCATATTACTGTAGCAACACTGACAATATTGACTAATGGAAATGCAAACTTTCATGTGTTTGTGTATAAACAAGATTTTCTGGGTGTGTGTGAGTGTGTGCTAACCAGTAACTCTGCGAGTTCCACTGCGGTCTACACCCTCTTTGCGAGCTCGAAGGCGAATGGCCTGGTGTTCTCGAATCACTGTGGCTTTGATGATCTCCAGGACAGCCACCTCCTTCCTGGGGATGTATGTTCCTGATGGAGCATAGGCCACGGGGGTTAGCCAAGGGTAGGTGATGTTGCAAAAAGATATCACAATACTGTACATTTTCATGAGATACAACACATTACATAATATTTTGTTTTGCCCGCCGCCAAAGTAAAAAATAAATAAATAAATAAATAAGTAATAAATGTAATGCTACCAATCAGATATTTAAAGGGGTCATATGATGATTTTAAAAAAGTTCATTATTTTGTTTATTGAGTGTAATACAATAAGTTAACATGCTTTCATGTTCAAAAATCACATTATTTTTCACATACTGTCTATTACTGCAATGCTTCTATTCCCAGTCTGGCTGAAATGCTCAGAGTTTCCGAAAAGCCCAGAGTGCTCAGACTGGCCAGCTGACTCATCGCATTGTGATCGGCCAAAAACATCAAGTGTGTGTCGGAAATGTAACGCCCCTTACCATAATCACGAGCTTCAGCTTCCAAGGCTTCTAAAGCAATTATATAACTCCGTTAACAATGTCATCGGTTTTACCGTATCAGTTCGAGCCCGAGTCGGATTCTGAAAATGCCGATGATCGAGCAGATTAATCGAAACCAACTTTGTAAGCACGACTTGAGCAGATACGATGTTTCATTTGTCTTCTTCACTGTAACAACTTTATGTCCTGAAGTGACAATATAAAATACAATTTAAAAAATTTTATTCATTGAAAGTGTAAAAATTTACGGTTGAATTATGCCGATATTTCAAATTGTGACATAGATGTTCATCTACGGAAGTAATATCTGGACTTATATTGAGGTGTTTTAGGCAGGTCTGGGGCAGTGCGCTCTATTAGAATAAATCCCTTTGTGGGAGACTATGAGCTTTGTAACGTTGCAGATCTTATACATGCACAAACAGATACATTACACACTAAAGGAAAAACATCATAAAGCATCATATGACCCCTTTAATATTGTAATACCCGTGATATGATTTTATTCTGACTTCAGTATTATATCATGGCCTTCATGCAGACAGAGCTCTGTCATGATAAGAATTCCATATTTTGTTAATTTCCATAAAGGCGTAATTTTTGCATTATTTTTTCTGTTACACTGTTACAGTTGTTGTATGTATGTGTGTAATACGTTTTTTAGTGAAATATGGAGAACAAAGGCAGCCTGAATGCTGGTTTCAGTTTCAGAAGGAAAAAAACAAAAAACAAAAAACAGATAAGGCAAAAATCCACCTGGCCCTTCAAACAGCCACTCGTCTCCAGCCACTCTCTTCTCTCCACTCTCCTCCTCAAAGTCAAGAAGAGCCTGCAGCCTCAGGGCTGTGTCAGGATACACAATCTGCAGTGGAGTCACTTCCTGATAAACACACGCACAGACAGACAGAGAGAGCGAGAGAGATTTATTTTGGGTAATATTTTGCATTAAATCATTTAAGAACAATTAGAAGGAGGTTCAGCCACCTGACAAAAACCACACACACACACACACGTGAGAAGAGGAAATGAGAATGAACAGGCCCACCTTCTGGATCTCTTCTCCAGGGTACAGCGGGAAAGGATCCTGGGTCAGACGGATCTCCAGGTCGGCATGGCGGAGTTTAGCCTGGCCTGCGGTGTCAAACTGAACATGTCCCTCATCATCACGAGCCACCGGGTTCAGAATCACACAGTAATGGCGAGGGGGCACCATGGTCATACGAGTCGGGGAGAAGAGAACCCTAAGAGAAAATGAGAGATAAATGCAAGAAGAGTGAATCAAATGCAAGTATATATCAAGGAAAACTCGAGAGAATAAGAGGGCATGAGGGAGAACACGAGTTTCTAATGGTGCTCATACTGGAGTTCTTTTTTGCACACTCAGCACTGCTTGACTTTATAGTACACAGTTGTAGAAGTGGAATGATTTATAGTCGCATTGTCCGGTATCACCCAGATGAGGGTGGATTCCCTTTTGAGTCTGGTTCCTCTCAAGGTTTCTTCCTTTTTCCTTGCCACCGTCGTCTCTGGCTTGCTCATTCGGGATAAATGAAAATTAAAAATACATTTATAACCGGATTATGTAAAGCTGCTGTGTGACTATGTAGATTATTAAAAGCGGTATACAAATAAAACATTGAATGCGAAACTCTACACCGAGACTAACACAAGCTCCTAGGACCCTGGAACTGTGAGGCCACAATCCTACCCACTGTGCCACAGTGTTGCCCCTGGAAACTGTTTGTTGTAAATCTGACACAGGTGAACAAGCCGTCACATGTTAGTCTACACAAAGGTTTTGGTGATGAAAGCAAAGTTTACATGGCTTTGGAAGATCAAATTTGAAAATGGAGATGCAGGTAAAGCAGGGCTCTTTACACCTGCTCGTACAAGAAACATTAAAATATCCTTTACATGAAAGGAGATGCATTATTACACCCACAATTTCCATTATTCTTCAGTACTTTGAAGTTTTGATCACACAACTTAAAACATTCATGTTTTCTTCCCAATTTGATGCAGCGTAACACACTGAATACCTGAGCTCACAGACACCCACAATTATCTAGAGCAGGTGTGTCCAATCTTATCCACAAAGGGCCGGTGTGGGTGCAGGTTTTCATTCCAACCAAGCAGGAGCCACACCTGACTCCACGTGTTTAATCAGTTGATCCTGGCTTTCAATCAACTCCGGTGTGGCTTCTGCTTGGTTGGCATGAAAACCTGCACCCACACCGGTCCTTTCCGGATAAGATTGGACACCCCTGATATAGTGTCACTGTGATTGACAGGGGGAGAGAGAGTATGCCACGCCTCCCACATAAAGAACATGGCCGATTTTGCTCCTTAACACTTTACTGCATGGTGTTTCCAAATAGCAATTGATTTCCAAATGAAATCAAGGTCACAGAGTTACTTTAATCTTCCCCATGATTGCAGTTGTGTGTACTGAACCAGACAAAGATTAAAGGCTCAGGAAACCTTTGCAGGAGTTTTGAGTTAATTATCTGATTAGAGCTATTCTCAGGTCGACATCCCTGTATTATAACTTCTTTAATCTAATATTTTGAGATACTGGATTCTTGATTTCCATGAGCTGTAAGCCATAATCATAAAGATAAAAATAAAGCAAACAAACAAACAAAAAAAACAGGCTTGTAATATTTCACTTTATGTCTAATGAATCTCGAATATATGAAAGTTCCTTCCATCCATCCATCTTCTACCGCTTACTCCTTCTTCTGGGTCACGGGGGAACCTGGAGCCTATCCCAGGGAGCATCGAGCACAAGGCGGGGTACACCCTGGACAGGGTGCCAGTGCATCGCAGTCAATCACATATACACTCACGCACCCATTCATACACTACGGACACTTTAGACACGCCAATCAGCCTACCATGTATGTCTTTGGACTGGGCGAGGAAACCGGAGTACCCGGAGGAAACCCTCGCAGCACGGGGAGAACATGCAAACTCCGTACACACATGGCCCTGGCGGGATATGAAAGTTCCATTTTTTAAAATTAAATTACAGAAAGAAAAGGAACTTTTCCACGGTACTCTAATTTTTTGAGATGCACCTGTACAACATGTACACAAAGGAAATATTATGCATGCAAATATCACAATCCTAAGACAAGCTCAGTCAGGGTTAAAGACAGGTTTTTCCAATTCTGAAAAAAGAAAAAAAAAAGGTTTTGTATTTCTACACTGTGTGCTTCTGTACACAGAATTGTCAAGAGTTGTCAAGAGCAAGAGTGTAACTAAATGCTGCATCATTCATTCTCAGCATGGCACACGTGGTTACCTCTCATTATCCTGGCGTATGTAGGTGAGGGGTCCAACCTCAACCCGAGCAATGTTCGTGTTCTGATCCAACACATGGATGTAGTGGTGTGGAGGAATCCTGATGATCGAAGAATCAGTCAGATCGTTGTGCTCCATGTGACTACCTGCTGGTCTCTTCGACATGATCTGAGGGGGGAGGTAGCAGTTATTGATTCTGAAGTCAATTATGTGACAGCAATCAGAGATAAAACACTGACCCTAGTTAAGTGCTGACTCCGGGGCCTGGGTTGTATGTTTAGAATAAGCCAGTCTAAGCTTTCTAGCTTTACTAAAATGAACCATGGTTACATGAAAAAACAATAAAGATATTCATTTTACATTACTTACATTCATCATTGGAAATAAACTCCCAGCCTTACAGGACATTTACCAAACACACTGTTTGAGCAAGGCCCGCAGTATTATTAAGGACTGCATTCATCCTGCTCATTGCCAGTTTGTGACACTGCCGTCTGGCAGACGCTTCCATAGCATTCAATCACAGACAACCAGACTGAAGAACAGTTTTTAAGTTATCTTTAAGTCACCAGACTACTTAACCACCAGCAGTCCTTCATCTAGCTCTGCAACACTATTACTGCCACTTCCGGACACTTATGTACCATTCAGATTTACTATAATATTTATTGTACTTGTGTTTACTGTTCTGCTTATTTAATAGTTTTACTCTGCCATGGTCCACCACTGTTTTCATTTACCTTATTACATTTCAGCATCATCTCAACCATTCATGTCTAATTATGTGTTTGTTCATGTCTAATAAGGGTTTGTACTGTTAACGTCTGAACCTGAGCCTTTCAATGACCAGTGTAACCAACGAGAAAAACAAATGACTCTTGATTAATGTAAATGTACGTACATTAATTACATCAGCTGAAAATACTGTAAATGTTGACAAGACATGATAATCTCATCATGCACCGAGGAAAAAAAAAAAAAGATTCAGAGGTTCAGTAAATATGACAAAGTGATTTTTACACAAAAAGGAAATTATTAGACTTACTAGAAATTATATTAGAAATTATTAGACTTACTTAAATAGTTTAAGATCTATACTAAATTAATTTATGTAAATATGTGGTTAAAACCCAAACTGTATATTTGACTTACTTTACTGGGTTATATTTATTATTATTTTGCAAGTGCTCGCAAAACCAGAAAAAAAAAGTAATGTTTACTTGAATCGATTCCATACTATAGTTCCATACATAGTTCTTTTTTTTTTTTTTTTTTTTACTCGATATGCAGAACATTAATCTGATTTCATTTTGAGTGTTATGGATGCATTATTTGCAATATTTTTGTTTTGTGTCAGCTTTAAGGCTGAAAGCTATTGTATGATGGTGTTAAGGTTCAGCCTCTTTGCGTTTCTCAGTCTTGCGCACACAACTTCAATAAATCTAATCAACTTGTATTCTGCCAGTCCTGTCTTTATGAAAGCTGATATGACTGCATTTACTTACTGGCATGTTTCTTCTGTTTGGAACCATTAAAAGGTGTTAGTGACTATAGTAATAGGAAAGTATTAAGGATTATGTTTAGGTGATGTGCACTTGTTACACTGTTGAGATTTATGTAGTTCATTTAACTCAATTTGAGTAGAATATACTTAAAAATAGCTAGTACAATTTAACTTAAACTTTTGGAGAATAATCCTAAACCTTACTTCAAATATAATTAGTTAAATTTACTAAGATTCTATTGTGTGTGCATTATTTATTCAATTGTTACTACACTTTTCTTGAGTAAATTTCACTCCAATAATTTTTTTCAGTGTGTGGACAATTATACAACTAGTGATATGGGGGGAAAAAAAAAAGGCTTTGAACACTAAAAGTTAATCTAAGGCCTATAATAAATATCATTTAATATCAACCTTAAATATTAATCATCAAACCCATCTTGCTGCACAAGGAAAATCCTATCAACTGGGCCACATGTAAAATTTTTACTGCTGGACACGCCACAAATCTTATCTCCTCTCAGTCATATAAATGATAAGGTTGCTATGGATCTGAAGAAAGTTCTAAGATACAGAGGCCCTGAGTGAGTGGGTGTCACCAATGCAATCAAGCTGTCGGTTGACTTTACAGTGAATTTCTGAAGTGAAGGTTTAAATTGTCAAACCTGATTGCTGAACACAGAACAAATCACCATGACAGCTTTTGTCTAGCTTCTCTACAACAATATGCACACACACCAACACCTGCCTTTCACAACCCTGAGAATAATACAGGGTATTATAAGTGCCATAGCATTTTTTCCCTTTGCAGATCTGTACTCAAATGGCTTAGCGCTAACAAATGTAAAGGGCAACGAAACATTCAATATTTGATCACCTGACATGTATGAATCATAAAAAAATGGAAGGTATAGGGCTAGGCCAAGCATGACATGTAGGTCAAGGGTTGCAGATAGACAGATAGTAAATCACCAGGTTTGTGTTCCATAACTCTAAAACACCCAGTCATATACTCGGTCACTCAACATCCAAATTTGAACAGGGTACATACAGACATTTTAAAACAAAATGCTAGGGTTCTGTACTGTCGAGAGATCTGTTAAGGGGAATCATTCACCAAACAGCTTCTCTAGTCATATAATTATTCAATTAATTACAGAACTATATAGTGATTGTTTAATGACTAAAAAGCCATTATACTATCCTTCCCTTAAAATAGCCCATAGTAACAAGTTTTAAATTGCAGTTTATTCGGTCACAGATTAGGGTCCAGTTTCCCCAGATCTAGTGCAAGAGTTCAAAATAAATTAGTAACATTTTCAGAAATAATTTTTAGATTGTGCCATTTGTAATATTTTGAGAATATAAGTATCAATCTTATAAGAAAAAGGTCCGAGTTTGAGAGAAAAAAACCCCAAAAACCTAAGGACGGTTGAGAGTGAGACACACTGATTGAATAGATGCCCATTTTCTGTAGCCTCCAAAAGCACGTTACTGTGGATGTGAAATTTTCAAGATGTCCTGGTGGAGCACACATTCAGGACTGACCATTTTGCCTGCAATTTCTCTTTCATCATGAGACAACTGTATGCTATGTCTATCTTCTGATGTTGACCTAGTTTCCTTACTTAGTTCATTTCCCATAAGACCCCCAAAAGTGGCAGCTTTCCAATACCTTATTCTTGAAATGTTATGAGTTTATTCAGGGAATACTATCCATATTATCTTTCCCTCTAAATACTGTGATTTATTTGCATAATAGGCCGATCAGGATCCATTTTATTTCTCCAAAAATGTACAGTACTGTACAAAAGTTTTAGGCATCCTATTTTGTTTTAGTACAAATTTTTATTGTATGACATTATCCAGTCAGTACACAAAACATTTTAGATTCTCAAACATTAGTTTTCGAGCACAAAATAAAATGTTACAGAAAAATGGATATGTCAGTAAAGAAAGCAGGATATTACGAAAGAGACCACTTTTCAGACAAAGAACAAACAAACAAACAAACAACAACAAAACAGCAAGTAGCTACCTACCAATAAACTATCAGCTAGATAGGAATCCAGACACCTACCATAATCTGTCTCAAATGCTTGGGAAATAGACAGGTTCGTTAGCTAGCTCATTTGAATGCTTTGACTAACACAAGCAGGTGAAAAAGACAGTGTGCCCAAGAAGTAAAAAAGACCAGTGAGAAGTACCAGTAAGATCAAACAGACCTCTCTCATTAGGTTCCTGTTGGATCCAAAGAGGTAAAAAAAAAGAAAGAAAGAAAAAAAAAAAGAAGAAAGAACAGTTTATTTATTTTACAGTTTATATGCTGAAAAGTTCAGCTTGGGGACACCACTTTTAGACAGGTGGAGCCACCCCTGTGTTCAGCCCTTTATAAATGGTTTCTCACGTAAAAGAAATGTCAAATAAAAATCTGTTCACGTCAAGCACTTCTCAACAAAAGATCAACCCTAGGTTTTCATGCAGTTCGACCTACATAAAAAAATAAGAATAAATAAATAATTCAACCATTTCCAGCACTATTTCTCTCTCTCACACACACACACAGCACCTGTCAATCATGCCACTCTTTCATCACTGTGCAGTGACTTCATTCTTCCTTATCATACTAACCAACTTCTACACACAACGCAGGCTGGATCACACCTGGTCCGACTTAAGAACACAGATCCATGTGGAAATTCTGAAATGTTAGGGATTAAAACCCATGCTAAAGATAGACGCTTCAACATTGTAGACTTCAAGCAACCAGGGGGTGTGGCACAAAAAAAACAAAAAGATAATACAGTGACATAGGACACGAAGTTTTAGATAATATGATCTGAATGAAGCGTCTGTAATTCACCCAGAAATAAAAAGCTCCACTATATTTTGAACAAAAGATCGAGGCAATACAGCACACAGGTGACGTTCTTCCTCCCCCCCCCCTCCCTCCCCACTCACTCTCACTCACTTCCGTGTTGCTGGAGGCGGAACATTCTTGTGTTCAGTGCGCTTTCGTCCCTTTATTTATTTATTTTTATTTTTTTTAAACACAACAACCGACCACTTCTAAAGCACCAAACATTCCACAACACTGTCTCCAACCACTGCGGACACGCATACTTAATCCGACACGAATACTGGGCGTACGAGGTGAATGCAGATCAATGCAGTCTAGTCCGCTTTCAGATTGCATCATGGGCAAAAATAAAAAATAAAACCCCCCAAAACGACACACAAATGACAAAGAAAGACTTACCGATTCCGAATCTGCTGAGAGATTGTGGTGACTTTAGGGTACGCGTGCCTGGACTGACAGCCTCTTTAAAACCCGAATGCTGTGGGCGTGGTTTATACACACTCTTCCGGTAAGCGGTGTGCACCTATTCAATATTGACAACCTACTGGTTTATTAAAATATTACATGTATACTTACATTAAGATCCGAATTTACACTTAAATACAAAATGATACAAAGTAACAGATCAAAGACTAAAAGAAAGTAAACTATGAAATTACTTTGGATCCCATTGATTATTGAGGGAAATGTTAATATTGAGTGAACAGGATCTTATCTTGTCTTTAATTTCTTTTATTCATTTTCATGTGATTCATTTACGTGTGATTCATTTACTGACTTGCTACTCTTTAAATCCAGATTTAGACTGTAATATTACAAAGGTATTTCCAGATTAATACTTACTACACTGTATGAGATAACCCCAGTAAAATTGCCTGAATTCTATCATTTAATTTGTTCACCATGTTAGGGTTTGAGTGAACAGGATCTTATGTTGTTTTGATGTAAGTTTTTTTTTCCAGAAACATCCCCATGACCAGTATGTTGACTTTCAAAGGTTATACTGTATATTTGATGAACATCCTGAAGCCTGAATTTAATGCTGATGGCCTCCCTACAATTCCCAAATATTACTCCGGTTTCCTTCCCCTTGTCCAAAGATGCATGGTAGGTTGATTGACGTTGCTAAAGTGTCCATAGTGTATGAATGTGTGTGTGTGTGTGTGTGTGTGTGATTGTGCCCTGCGATGGACTGGCACCCTGTCCAGGGTGTACCCCGCCTTGTGCCCGATGCTCCCTGGGATAGGCTCCAGGTTCCCCGTGACCCTGCCAAACTAGGCTGTCACTCTATTTTCATGCAGTAAATAGAGTAAAGGGAGTAAAGTCATTTGAAAGACTATATTTTTCGCCCATGCTTGAGGGTTTAGACTGACAGCCTTGATAACTTACCGAGCATTGCCAGCCCTCGCTTCCGAGTCTGTACAGCTCGATATTTGCACGTAAGGTGAGCCTTCAGGTAGCCCCGCCCCCCCTTTCAGCCAATCAAATGCTTGCATGCCTAAATCCTGGGGCTATCTGGGAGAGTATGCTGTGGAATTTACATGACTTCACTCCAAAGATAATGCGAACGAGTTCGTGCAAATATTGGTAGGGACAATTCTGCTCTCATAAAATATTGGTAGGGACAATTCTGTCCTCATAAAATATTGGTAGGGACATGTCCCTACCGTCTGCAAACCTATGCAAACGTATGCAAACCTAAGCCCTTTATAACAGGGTGTGTGTGGTATATTATGTGGTGTATTCGTGTAGGTGGGCTGCTTGTGCGCTTCAATCTGTGCCCCAGATTGAATCCCCCAATCTGACTCAGCAGTCAGTGCCAAGGGGTGGGCGGAGCTGTGTATTGGGAAATCCCGGCAGCTGCGTGATTTCTAGTGCAATGAGCAATAGATACTGGAAAGCTCGTAACACCCTGTCAAAATAAAAGTCACGCATCAATGTGACGCATAAAGGGCTCCCGAATTAAAAATGGGTTATATGCGTGATCTTTGTTACCAACCCAAAAGAGTCTCAATCGCGTGTGCTTCGTTTGTGCCGTAAAAACGTTTGTTTGTGCTGCTTTGGCTTATTATTTATTCATTTTGAAATATTTAAAAAATATTTAGAGTTCACTCAACCACCCCCACATGCTCCAAATTCACTCCAAAAATATCTCGTTGTTTGTGCTACTTCGGTTTTTAATTACAGTCTATTGAATTACAGTCTCTCTCTCTCTCTCTCTCTCTCTCTCTCTCTCTCTCTCTCTCTCTCTCTCTCTCTCTCTCTCTCTCTCTCTCTCTCTCAAAAATGGTTTTGTGAGCGAGCGCCATCAAGTCGTAGTTTTATGTAACTTCAGTTCTCGTGCAACTTTGACGCACGAGAACAAAATCACAAATCTCCTCGGTGTGAACGCGCTTTACACAAGAGTCGAATTACCGAAGAGTTTCTGTCAAGACTATTCATCACATCATTTGTTCAATAAACAATTATCTTTACTTCATTCACTGGTCCCTCCTGATTGAACATTTTATTTACCACAAAGAGTCTGAATGCACAGGCCTACATTCAGAGTGCAGAGCTGCTGAGTGGAATAGTCAGTATATAGCTGTATAGCTGTCCAATTGAAGTCTGGTGCTCTCCAAATCAGTGCACAGTGCCACATCACCACTATCATTGAAAAGTCAATGACAAAACATGCATGTGTTTCCTTCACAAAACAGTGCTCCTCACAGTCACAAGGGAAATTCCATTTCCACTTCTGGCATGACTCATCTTCAGTCCGCAGTGGAAGAAGGCCTTTACCTTCCGGAGTCCACCTGCCTCAGGCCAATCCAAAGTCAGTCACAGTGTCCCTCTGCATTCAAGACAGACTCTACCTCAGGAAAAGCGATCGGTGTAGGGAAAGTTTCTCACAGTTATAGTCTGGGAGAACTTCTGTGGATTGACACTGACCTGGGAAGCAACTCCACAGAATTTTCTTTATGTGACATTCCCTCCAATGAGAGAGGTTTACTTTAAGGGCAGTCATTGCTTTCAAAGGAGGCTTAACCCAGTATGCTCTTGGACATCACATAATGGCCCACTCCATGTGTCCGGGAGATGTATGACGACCTAAGAAGTAGTGAAAAAAACAAAACAAAATATGCCCACATGCTGTGTTATTCACAAAAGAGTGATTACATTGTTTAAATTTAATTTCACAAATACAAGTATTTTTGTTGTATGCCACACACCATTGTTTTCCTACTCCTGCTTGGAGAAGAAGTCTCTACTTTTCTGGAAGTCGGGCTTGATGGTGTTTGCACTCAAGTCTATTATTCTATGTGGTATTTTTGGTTTGACAGACAGTGGCTTGTCAATATTAAGTGTTTTTAAGTTTAAGTTTTAAAGGTACAGTATTTGTGTTAATGGATATTCAATTGCACGCAGTAATTCAATTTCACAAGTAAAATCAGTTCGACTTATTCCTTAATTCATTGAGTCATGAGTTTCCACATGCATACGCACACACACAGCCTATGTATGTATAAACACAGAGCTACAGCAAACAGACTATGGTGCATGTATTTATGACAATGTTAATATTTCTACGGTTATTCACATAACAACATATAGTAACAAGTAAAAACACTTACCTTAGAGTTTGTGTTATATTCCACACATCCTGTGATCCGCTGTGTCTGTTGAAAGTTGAAAACGCACAGTGGATAAGTAACAATTAAGTGAATGCAACTATTTAATGTGATTTGGTTTACCGATTGGATTTGACCTCGTTACTTCAACTGTATTATTAAAAAAAAAGACAGTCGCTGAGTGACCTCAGATATACCTATGAATTTTCTTTTAATATCTTAAAAACCGAAGCAGCACAAGCAAACATTTTTTTTAGCTGAGGTCCTTCAACGTTTTCCTGGCCTTGGTCGACCACCGCTTATAGATAGACTGTAGGTCAAGCACTATACCATCACTACGGATGGTATGCTCAGCTGGTCGCAGCACCTTCAGGAGAGCCTGCCAAACTAGGCTGTCAGGGTAGAGGGGTACATGTACCCTAGGACCTTAGAGAGCAGTTTCCTGACAGGCCTTTTTCACCTGGGTGTTAATGTGACAGGACCATGACAGGTCCTGCGTGATGTGAACACCAATATATCAGAAACTGTCCATTCTCTCCACTGTTGTCCTGTTGATCTTAAGGAGGTGATAGCTCCTCTCCATCTTCATGGTGAATTCCACTATCAACTCCTTTGTCTTGCTGACATTCAGGAGGACGTTGTTCTTCTGGCACCAGTTTTCCAGGCTTTTAATCTCCTCTAGGTAGGCCTGCTCGGCATTATCGGGTATCAGGCCCACCGCAACAGTGTCATCAGCAAACTTGAACTTAAATTTACAGTTCATTAATGACTGAAATTTCTTTGATATCACATTCAAGTACTAGTCTTGCAGTCATCCAATGAAATTCTATATAGAAGATATGGGGGTTTCCTCCGGGTACTCCGGTTTCCTCCCCCAGTCCAAAGACATGCATGGTAGGCTGACTGGTGTGTCTAAAGTGTCCGTAGTGTATGAATGGGTGTGTGAGTGTGTATGTGATTGTGCCCTGCGTTGGACTGGCACCCTGTCCAGGGTGTACCCCGCCTTGAGCCCGATGCTCCCTGGGATAGGCTCCAGGTTCCCCGTGAGCCTGAAAAGGAGTAATCGGTAGAAGATGGATGGATGGATGGATATCCAACCCCTAAAGGCATGTCTTGTTCTACAGTAACAGCTCCTTAGCAGCAAACATTGTTCATTGATGCATTTGTGGCTGTAGTTTATTTATTACACCCAAAGAGGGTGTTATTTGTAAAAGTTATAAGTTGTTAACGTGGATGTTTAGTGCCAAAATGTATTGCTACCTCAGACTGATTGAGAACATGATTCTGTCTTTATGACCTGTCAGGACTTCGCCAACAAGATTTTTTCTTTTCAGACATGTTAGATGCCTCTTGGTACTGAACCTTCGGCTTTCTGTCACTGCTGACGATGGTTGATGTTTAAATTTGGCAATGGTGTGGTATATCTTGAGCAATATTGGCTTTTGTGTAAATTAGTCAAGCACATGACTCTAACTTCCTGTTTCAAAGTGATATATGTCAAAATAAAGAATCATACCATGGCTCACAAGCCATTCAGAGCCAATTTAGGGTTACACATCAATGTTTATCTGTAAGTCATGTTTTGTAAGGTGAAAATAAGCAAATGAACTAATTCCTCTTTCAGATTTCTTTTAGAATATACATGATCATCTTTTAAAAATCATATAAATTATCATTCTTTTTTAAAACAAAAACCCACATGCCATTTCTTTTATACTTACACACCAGGTTACACATCAGCTGTGTAACCAGAGTACTTGTGAGTACTTAATTAATGTTATGTCCATCACTGTTGACATGTCTTACAACTGGAAAGTAGAAATCCTTCATTCTTCACCCTTCTTCAGTGCAGGTACATGTCCGTTAAATTGTTCAAAGACTATTTGCTAGTCAAATCCAACACGAGTTTTGCATAGGAGGGTCCCATTTCAGTGCCCATACTAATGTCTGTTACTAGGGAGTAAAACTTGGAATTGAAGTGTTAATCTTAAGAGAATTTCAGTGGGCGAATCCTTTTCCAGTTGGACATCGAGAAAATGGTCTAGTGCTCTCAATCCATCCTCATTAGGAATGACCGTATACAGGCTTTTGATGTCCATGGAAATGACTGCACTGAGGATTATCTACCATTAGGTTCCGGGAAGAATTAGACTGTAGCTGCGGAGTGATGTCATTGTCGATCCACCTATAGAAGCTTGTATTGGAAAGTTCTATCTCTGCTTGATGTAAAAGTCTTTTCTACTCACAACAAGTGCCACATCTTTAACTGCAGGCTTGTTCTCAGTGTCAATGCTTTTGCTACGATCTTTCAGGGCTGTGCGTTCTTTTCTTTTTTTTTGATAGCTTGAGGCTTTTGGTGGATTTTTTAAATATATTGTGTTGCTGATCTCTCTTTCACTGGTATTGATAAAATAATCTAATGCTTGAAATTCTCCTGCTAAATGCTCTGTGGACTTTTTACTGTCAAAATCAAAACTACGCCCTTGCCACAATGATTTGCTGGAATTAGATTTAGAGAAGTCAAGATTTCCATAGGCTTCAGAAAGTCTAGATGAAGTAGTTTGTTCAAAAGATTTACAACTAATGAACTCAGCCTCACTGATCACACACACACAGTTTTAACCCTAAACTGTGGTTTTAACACACTGTTCTTCACACCATTATACGCACACTTACCATACCTCAACAGTACTGTTCCTCATAACACTGATGCCAAACATTCTGCACTCTATATTGAATAGGTATTAATTTTTTGTACTGTATATTGGCTCTAATGAATATTATGTATTAGTATACATCATATTTTGTATATTAGTATACGTATGCTTTGTGTTGTATATTATTACATTTTCTATTGTACTGTATTATCCACACCTACACTCTTCTGTGCTACAAAATTGTGAGACTGGGAGATCTGTAATTAAGTATTCCATTGTACTTGCACTTGTACAGCTATGTATAGCAATAAACTATTTCTTACCTACTTACTGGCACTATTTTTAAGGTTAAGTAAATTCAGCATGAATACGTTAATAATTACTGACCCATGCTGGCTAGTCAACAAGTGGCCCACTGTGTGTTTGGTTACACCAATTCAGTAAGGATAACAAGACCAAGTAGATGACACTGTAAATATCTGATGCACGTCTTATGTGTAAAAGCGGTAAACATGAAAAAGTGTGATACCATACAAAAGTGTCATGCTCAAATCTCTAGTGACATTTTCCAGCTGTGAGGTGGTCGTGTCACTACTCTTAAATCAAGCAACTGTATTATGGACAGAGTACTGATAAATGCAATATCAATATCTTTTAAAGTGAGGATTCCTCCATCAATTATGTAGCTTGTTAAGGAAGTTACTGCCAAATGATAACTGTTTACAACAGTGGTCACCAACCTTCCTCTTGATCTACCTTCCTGAAGGTTTCACCAAAATCCAACCAAAATCTAACGCACCTGTTTTAATTGATCAAAAACATTTTAAGGCAATACTTAGATGGTCAGGTGGACACAAATTTCTTTGGAGCTAAAGGAAATTTCTCCATTCTAAGAAAACCAAGAACCAACTTGCTCGTGAGAAAGAACGAAAAACGTTGAAAGAACCAACTTGGAAGGACAGGAGGACACAGAACGCATCTTTGAGATAACTGAGATGTGCTGTGAGCTTCCTGTTGCGAAATGGACCGCCCCAGCACATTTCTAGTAGTGGGACCTTGTCCTCGTCTCTTCAGTGCTAAGTAATATGATTCAGCTGTTTAATAGATTTACTGTTAACTGGCTGATTAACCAAAAATTATTTAAGCATGATTTAATGTAGTCCCCTGCCTCAGTTTCTCATATTTTAAGGTAAAAAAAACAGTCACAAACTCCAAGTCCCAGCATGCAATGCAAATTGCAACATCATACAATGCCATGCAAATATCATACACATAAGCTGCATATATAGACAAAGGTGAGAGACAAAAATGACACACCACCTGCATAACTGTTTTTCTACACTAGATGGCAGTGTGTATTGTCAAATCTGAATGAACCTCTGTATAGTTAACAAATACTGTAAGAAAAAAAAATTGTCACATTACATTACAGCAAATGGTTGAAAAAACGTTGAAAAGAAAACTTTGCCCCCAAGTCTAAATTTGGCTGCAACGGCTATTTCAACAATTTGAATTCAACCTAATTTCAACCATGAATTCATGTTTATATATTATATCTGTTATATTATAGTCATAATTCCTCTCAAAATAAGACAACTGACAAAAAAGTACCAATAAAGCATTTATTGATGATACGATCTGCCAGAATGTTCAGGGTCTTGTTATTGTATGTACAAGGATATTACTGTTCCAGCTTCAACCCCTTTACTTGTTTAAAAAACCTAGTGTGAGCTATCGTTTGGCAGAATTAGACACGTTAGCCAAATAGACACGAGTGTTTCCACATATTTTCATGTAAACCCTGTCTTCCTTTACTGACGTTCAGTTACGTAGTGACAAACCGCTCCAAGTGGATAATTATTCAGGGCTGTAGAAAAAATTTTCAGGGCTACAGACCCGAATACCCTGGACACACCCGCCGTGGCAGCCACACAAAATGTGATTTATTTTAAAAATGCATTTTACTTAATATTGTTTTAACAAAATTTTTTTTATTTAAATAATTTTATTCACATTCCATAGAATAAATGTACTTTCAGAGGTTAAATTTCTGTCATGTTGTCAGTGAGAGATTAAGCTAATTAACCACAAAGACATTTTTACGAACATTTTTTACTTTACCAAGGGTGCAACAAGAACTATGAGTGCTCAGCAGAATACCTTTACTGTACATATGTGGTACCCCTGAGGTTACACTGCTTAACACATCTTTCCCTAAAAGAACAATATCTAAAGGCGTTTTGTCTTATTTGAGTTGTTTCATGCTGGCTGAGTTTACTTCAAGATGGGGAACATTAATGTGGTTGTCTATTGTAAGATTGCAAATTTCTCACTGTGAAGATTCCCTGGGAACTTGGCAGTGAAGATCAACAACACACTACTTTATAGAAGATATGTTTTATTGCAATGCAATGCTGTTGTTACGATTCCTGTTGGAGACAAGTGTGGACGGACAGGTTTAAAGTGCGTAGATTAGACAGAAGACAGAAGTTCTCGTTGGCCCTGTTTGTAGTTGGCACTGCATTCTGGGAACTGCAGCTGAGAGTTTGCCGCAACACGACAGCTGTCAGTCTGAGAAATAGACAGCAGAGTAAAATAGCATTGTTTGTCTATCTGTTGCAGTCTGCATTATGTGCAGTCAGAGATTTGAATAACTGAGTTTGATTATCTGATTAAATCTATTACATACACACTGCACTGTGACAGAAAAAAACAAAAAACAGGTGAAGTGAAAAATGCAGTGGGCCGGTTGATGAGATTCCACTCTTCAACAGCAACTTGTGGGATATGCTCTGTAGAGACTTCCTTCACTCTCCCTGAATGCTGAATCAGTGCCATAATACTTATTCACCACTGAAGATATAAAAACACTAATGTAACAACTTCTGAGCAGCCACCTATATGGAATGACAGTAAAGCAGTTCATAAGTCTAAACAGTTCAGGTTCCTACTTATCAATGGAAACTGAGACAGATCATATGATTTGACATTTATTTAGCATGGCCTGCTATCAAATTTCTATAGTCGTTTTTAATGCTGTTCCACTTTTAGGAAAAATTAAATCAGTGTTTTTGAACCAAACAAGTAAGGATTAAAAATTCAAATGAAGTAGTTTGTTTGATGAAGTTGATTACTCACAAGTCTTAAAGGGAGGCTTGGTAAAGCTATGCTCTAATCTATATTCTGAAGCCACGGATGCTTCATAGCCTCCGTTGGAGTGAGGCGCTGCTCTGGGTTCCATCTATTGGGATAAGTAATTAACAGGTATTGGGACAGGCTTAAAATAGGAGTTAGAATAAGTTATTAACATTTCCAAACATATTCAGGTGCCACTGTAATATTAAGCTTGGCCTAATAAAGACTGAACACAACACACTGGAATTTGTGTGCACTTGCTAAATACTTGTGACCATTAGAAGAGCGACTAAACCATTTCCTTCATCTTGGTGCATGCTACTGGAGTCTTAAAAATCAAGACTCCTCTGAAGATTTAAGTTAAATGGATCTTTAAATCATTTTATCATTTAGTGGTAAGTGGTTGAATACGTTAGGCAGCGCTGGATAAAGTCCAGGAACTGAAGATCATTAGTATGCAGAATTCCCTGCAGATCCTTGGAACCAGGATTTATCTTCCTGCCTTTGCTGTCAATTACCGTCCTGTATCTTCCTTTATGGTCTGTATGAAAATACAAATAAAATATTTTAAGTATGTTTATTTTGCATTGTATTGCAAATTCACAACATTTTCACATGGAGCACTTACCATAGAAAAAATCCCAAGTGCTTTCCTTCTGGACAAATTCAATTGGAGGCATTCCAAGCACCTGTCCAATTACATCAATATTATTTGCAGCAATAGGGATATGGATGTAAAGTGAAATATGCTATTTAAAAAATCTGCCAATTAAATACCTCCATGATGAGGGCTATTTGATCATAGCCATCCACTCCATGAAAGAGATACTGGCCAGTGTGGAGCTCAGCCAGGATACAGCCCAGACTCCACATGTCAATAGCAGTGGTAGATTGATGATTCATTATCACCTCTGGAGGGCAGTAGAAAGGGGTATAGGCACCCAAGAACTCTGCAGAGGAAAAGAGATGAAAACAAAAGAAGAATAGTTTAGAATGGCCCACGTTTCTCCTAATACACATACACAAGAATGCACAAAAACAGTTTTGCTCACGATTCATCTGCTCAAAGCTGCTGCCTCCAAAATCGATCAGCTTGATGCCCTGGCCTTTCTCTCTTTGCATTATATTCCTCTTTAGACAGAAAAGGGACAAGTGAGACTCTCATACAACCCTATGAGATTAAAAAATTATCACCCTTCTTGAGCACAGGCCAGTTTCATTTGAAACCGATCAAGCCTAGTCTGTGCTACTAGTTTATACATTCTGCCTTCTCCCCATCTATGTGGGCTGATGTGCTCACAGGTTTCAGGTCACCGTGGATAATTTTCTCTTTCTCTAGTAAGGTTAGACACTTGACCACATCTTTGGCAATGTGGCGCACATCAGCTTTGCTGAATCTCAAACTTCTTTTTAGCTCACGTAAAGTTGGCCTAAGTGGACAAAAAGACATACATTAAGTCGTACATGGATTATTTCCACATATCAGGAGAGGACCAATATGTGGAACAATTCTAAAAATATTTTTACACCTTTCAGTTAATTGTATGCGCTTGTGTATTTGTCTAATGAACAAGCAAAAGAAAAAGCAATAACAATTAAAGCTGTAAGCAGGATTTTCGGGACCAAACACCCGGACTCTGTGAGCAGTACATTCACAGATACGCTACAATTGTTGACTAAGCAATCAAGAGAACGCAGAGCTATAACTTTAGGCACAGGGATTCAAGAGTGATTTGCGGATTTACTTATGATTAGTATGTTTTGACCACATACAGTGGTGGAATTTTCTTCACTGCTGTGACCTGTATTGTTGTCTGTTGTTACTTTGACAGATAGTTATGAATGCTACTGCTCTGACCTGGATCTTTTTTTTTCTTGCAAATTCAAAATATCTAAGGTATTTATGTTTTTTTTTTTTAACAGTCTGGGCATTTTTTCCTTCTTTGTGCAAGTATCTGCACCGAACCTATATCTGCCATGCAATGCACTAACTTGCCATCAGGAGCAACTTGGGATTCAATGTCTTGCTCAAGGACACTTCGGCATGTGGAGTCACATGGGCCGGAATCGAACCACCAACCCTACGGTTAATGGATTAGTGGACAACCCGCTCAACCACCTGAGCCAGAGCCACAGCGACTTAATTAGATCAAAAGATGCCTGCATATTTGATGGTACCTTGAATAGCAAAGGCTAAGGAAGGGGGAAGAGATTTTCTCTTATAAAGCCCCAAAGTTATGGAACAGTCTTCCAATTAGTGTTTGGGACAGTGTTTAGGCTTAAAACGTATTTGTTTATCAAAGCCTACCCTGACTAGACTTTCTGTTACAGTAAGCACAGTCCTAATAATCTTTTCTCTCCCTCTCTCCTTCTGTCAAGCCACACACGATTTTATGGAGATACTAGAGGTCCTGATCCTTTCTGCTCTCCGGACCTGCTTGATCCATTTCGGATGTCCTACCTCTTAACATCTTAGGGAGTTTTTCCTTGCCGCCATCGCCACCGGCTTGCACAGTTGGGATAAATTTGCACTTTTAATATCTGTATACCGTGTTGATATTTTTGTAAAGCTGCTTTGAGACAATGTCTATTGTAAAAAGCGCTATACAAATAAAATTGAATTGAATTGAATATTTGCTATTAATCACTGTCATTGGTGTGTTGTCTGTATCATAGCACAGTGAACAGCTAGAATGACAATAGACAGTTATTTAGACAGGCCTCAAGATGATGTGAGCCCAAATTTGGTGGATACTCCGGAGAATTACAAGAGAAAAGGACTAAGAATTTAGCAAATTATAAGGAACAAAATGAAAGTTGTTACAGTTCTTGACCCCAATTCAGGGTGTGGTCCGCAGTTTTTTGATAAGTAGATGCATTGCTGAGATAAACACCCTTACATACCGTCTTTGCATTTTCCAGAACATTACAGGAGACCAGTTTTCCATTGATAACATTTGTTCAGGTCTTAATATGATGTGAGTCAAATATGGTGATTATTTGACCAAATTTGGAGGAGGAATAGCAAAAATGGCAGTTAGATATAAGCATTTTAGCACGTTATTGTAACTTTTGAACAGCACTAGAACAAAATTTGTTGCATAGCCCCAGGTCATGGTCCTGAAGATGCCTTGCAAAGTTGTTGCTTAGATTCAGCCTCACTTCCTGTTTGGTGGCTTCGCTGTCGGATTCATTGGCCCATTATGAAGAAAACCATGACATTTACTCTGAAGATGCTGTGTGCCAAATTGAATGATGATTGATCAAACTTTGTAGGAGAAAAAAAAAAAAAAAAAAAAACAGTTTTTGAAAAATCCAAAGATGGCAGAAAATACCATTAGACAGAAATTAACATCATATGGTGTATTGAACTCATCCCAACCCCGAGAATCCAGGGATCCAGGGCTTTTAAATTTTGGACACAGGGTTCAAAAGTTATGACCATGAACATTCTTACAAATTAGGCCAAAATTTGACTCAATGGTGGGACTAGATCATTGGCAGCACTTGATCCAAATTTGGTCAGAATGTTCCTTAGACCCACCCCAATTAGTGTACAAAATTTTACCAGATGGTTCTGTGGGTTGCCATAGACACCCTAGCCTGAAGAAGAAGAGGTAGAAGTAGTAGTAGAAGATGATGAAAAAGAATAAGAAGAAGAGGTAGAACAAAAATAGTGTACCTATGCACCTTTGGTACTTGGCCCCCTAAAAGAGTGATTATGTTTAATTTATTTAGATTTTTTTTTTAAATTATGCCTGATTTGTAAATTTGAAAATAAAAGTTCCTGTCACATTACATCCAATCTTTTATTTGTACATACCGTCTTCACAAACCTGTCACTAGTAAGATCCTCAAGCATGGGAAAGGATTTGAGATGAAATTTGACATATACTGGTTACTTTAAATATTTTCCAAATATTTTCCTTTGAAATTAGATGGTCTGGATCAGGTCAGACATGCCCACACATTCAAATGCACTCACCCAAGGAGCTCAAAGACGATACAGAGGCATCCGCGGAAGTAAAAGTGGGTCTTCATAAAGACGATGTTGTAACTGTCATTTCTGTCCTTCTTCCTCAAATACTTGAGGATTTCCACCTCTTTCCTGTAAGTTCTGAATGGAGACCAAATCAAATTAATTCTACAACAGCACACTGAAAAATTTCCTTACAGTAAAGGATAAACTGTTAGTTCTTTTCTCAGAGGCTTGGACTTTCATCCAAATGAGTGTACACATGTTTCAACAGCAGTATTGATCTTCATCAATTTCATATTTGATGATAAAACAGAAAAAGAAACAATGTACAATATTAGTATATTAGATTAAGGATCTTATGGGGGAATATGACAGGAGCAGTTCACATTCAAGATCCATATACATGCTCCCTGCAGTGAAGACTTTCCTCATTGGTCTAACTTAAACAAAACTTTTCATCTAATTTTAAAGTCTAACTTCACTAAACCCTCCTCATTCATGCACTCAGACAATTTCTAAATAAATCTTAGTGCTCAATCTACACTGCACAGCTTTAATAATGTAAACCAATGTTTCTTCTGTTCCCCATGTAGTAATACCATATAATAAGACATAAAAAACAGCAGAGTGTAATATAATTACCTCATGTCTTGAATGATTTTAACAGCCACCATCTCATTGGTTTTGTGATCCAGACACTTAAAAACCTGTCCAAAGGATCCTTTTCCAAGCTTTTCCAACACCTCATAGCGGTAAGCTATGTGATCAGGGGAAACCTACAAACACACGACTCAAAACCAGTAAATTTTAATTATTTTTGGTTGATAAAACAAAACGATAGTTACTGAAATATCCATCAGGTCAAAAGAACACATTGACTGTTACCTGTATGTTGTTGCCATTCGATTCAGCCTTGCCCAGGTACCAGAGCTCAGAGTATTCACTGAATTCTTTGAGTTCAAAATCAGACAACTTATGCCCAAAATGTCTGACCACATCTGGAATACACAGGAGTGGCATTAATGCAAATCATGACTGTAAATCAGTGGCCATTTTTAGTATGTCATTACTATCATTTATTTTTAACTAATGGATAAACGGGAACAAAGTTATATCTTTATTAAGTCAAGAGAAATTTCACAATGCTTCCCAATAACGTGATAGCTTTTATATAAGGCACAGACACTGCAATCTTTTTTATATTAAAATTATAGCCTAATTAAAATGAACTAGCCTGCATGAAAGTGCCTGCCTATTCACATCAGAGCATTAATATATTTTAGACTAATATCAAAATAAATAGGGAATAAACTGAAAAATATTTTCGTCTATTCTTAAGTGCTTGTTAAATCTGAACTTTGGTTCTTTTGTACCTCTGGGTTTCATGGGAAACAGAGGACTCTCCTTGTGCTCCTTTTTGTTGACATGGCCCTGGGTGTTGACTTGCTCTGGTCGGTCCTCTGACTCTCTCCTTGCCTCTGAAGTACCTGGCATCTGATCCTATTTCAACAAATAATCAATGAGCCGATATTACTGAGAGTAACAGACTACATTTGTGCAACACCCTTGTGGGGGGGGGATATGTCAGTTTTTTCCCCATAGCCCAGGCTTCTGTGATGTTGCTAAATCACAGGCGGCTGTAGCGCAGGTAGTAGAGCAGGTTGTCCACTAATCGTAGAGTTGGCGGTTTGATTCCCGGCCCACATGACTCCATGTGCCGAAGTGACAAGATGACAAGCTAGCACCTTGCATGGCAGCTCTGCTACCATTGGTGTGAGAGTGTGTATGAGACACCGTGAAAAGCGCTATATAAGTGCACCATTTACCACAGGCATTTCTGTCATGGTACTTCAAGCACGATCGTAGGCTAGTTAGTGGATTTTAAAAAAGAAATCATTTAGCACTTAAAAGTTGTTAGTCTCAAATAAACCATATAAAGAATGTCAAATTTAAAAAATTGCTAACTTAAGTAATCATTTGAGAGCTACAACAACAACAACAACAACAAGAAGTCAGGGAACATAGCAAGCATCTGACCTTTCTGGATTTTGTAGTTCACCATGGGAATTTTTAGGGAGTGATTTTTTCAGGGAGTGAACGTTCAAGTGCACTGGAATGATTTTGCGATTGAGACAGCCCTTTAAAATGGCTGACACCCTAACATACTTGGCCTGTGGGCAAGCACTGACTTTGAGATGTGAACTAAAGCTACCATTACACTGGGGCAAAATAACATCCATCCCGTACCACTTATCCTACACAGGGTCACGGGAAGCCTGGAGCATATACCTGACACCCTGGATGGGGTGCCAACTGGCAGAGTAACATGATGCATTGTAATAAAAAACATATTATATGTTATTCATTATAAGATATACCATCAGTGGATATAAAACAGCAGTACTCACATGAACACTCTCCTGGTGGGCTCCAGCTTTGTTTGACCAGCACTTGGTCTTTAGAACTGAACCCAGCTGTGGCAGAGTATCGGCAAATTGTTACTTATACAACAAAATCAATGTTTATAATATGATCTGGCATGTATATTGTATGTGGGGGAAAAAAATGACAATTAATCTAATCACACATTTCCTCAATAATGCTAGTGCTACTCTCAGTGGATAAAGGACGTGATGTTTTTTCTGAAACTCGAGAAAATACGATATACGATGAATGGATGTACAGATAAGTTTTTTCATAAATGGCATCCCGTCCCTTTATTGCCTACTTTATGGAGTTACAGACACTACCCACTTAAAAGTTGGTGCCTGTTGTTGAATTTTATAATATCTCTATAACCAGCGACAGTTAATGGGTAGCCATGATGAGCCGGAGGGGTGGGTTGTGGGTTCAATTTTGTTTTTCTTTGTATAAAAATAAAACAATCTGTGAATATTTACTGCTGTTGCTAATTTTGTATTTTTGGGAAATGGTGGGGAGGACAGAACAGAAAAGGCGATTTAGATAGGCTTAGCAGTTCAACAGAAATGTATAGCAGAAATGTTTAGCAGAACTGGTTTAGCAAAAATTGTTCAGTAGAAATGTAGAAATGTTCTGTAGAAATGTTCATCAGAAGTTCAATCAGAAATGTTCAATAAAAATGAAACATAAAAAAAAAATAATAATGCTAGTGCTTGTAAACAGAAATAGAGTTGTGATCGTGAGCAGTCATCACCAAACAGCTGAGAGCTGTTACTTAATAGTTCTTCTATTTTTAACAAATGTTGAAAATACGTTGCACTACATTTTGTGATTATTGTTTTAGAAACATTCATTTCATTTATAACATGTTGGTGCTTCTCATCACCATACATTCAAATCTCACATTTACTAAAACACACAGTTAAAGTTAGTTTTTGAGAGAACTACAAAGTAATAAATTGCTATATATTGCTTGTTGTCCACCTACCCTCCTTCTAATCTTCTTAAACATTCTTCTGAATAGTACGATAACCAATGCAGTGTTAATCAGTCTAAAACAGTTTAAATTTGATGCAGGAATGATCCAATCATAACACTCTCTACTTTTGTCAGTTCAGGAATGGAGCAACCGGAATATGGAATTCCGTTTTGTCAGAATTCTGTCCTGATTCCGTTCTGTGTGTTTAATGTGTGAGATGGTGAGCACAAAAAATAAACTTCTTCACTGAGATCCTGTACAACACATAGTGTTGTTCATTAACACACACTTCACTGAGATCCTGTACAACACTGTTGTGCTGTGCATTACCAGAGATCATGTACAACACTGTGGCCCTGTTTACACTAGTGCGTTTTCTTTTTTCAACGCCTAACTGTTGCTACGGTTACTCCTGTCGTCTACACTACTCGGGCCTTTTCAACCCTCAAAAACAGACATTTGGAAATGCAGAAGACCGTGTTTTTGTTTGAATACAATGGGCCCGCGTTTCAGTGTAAACAGACCAAAACAACGACTTTTGCAAAACGAAGGCATGGCTTCGCCCACAATCACCCCTGAATGTGTCTTCAGGGTGATTGCGTATTCTTCCCTGATTCATCAAGCTCCTAAAATAGCTCCTTTGTTGTCAATCTTAGCAGTCATTGTGCAGTTCAATTCTGTATTTTATAATGCAGCTGCCTACATGCGCAAGAGGCGAGCTCTGATTAGAGCAATCGGCAACAAAGCTCATTTCAAGTGGCGTAAGCCCTACATGGAACACCGGTTTGTTGTGCCCACTGGTGACTAGCAACCAACTTCCCTTTTATACTTGTATGCGCACAACCAGTGTGCATGAATGGTCATGCGACATGCGTATTTGGTCGTGTAGTGTGGACAGAGATCGTTTCTGAAAAACAGCGGAAGCGCCGTTTTTAAATGAAACGTACCGGTACTAGTGTAAACAGGGCCAGTAGTGCCAGAGATCCTGTACATTGTAGTGCTGTTCATTACTAGTGTTTGGGTAAGTTACTCAAAAAATGTAATCCACTACAGATTACTAATTACTACATCAAAATTGCGATTTGATTACATTACTGATTACTGCATGTAAAAAGTAATCAGATGACTCATTACTTGACTTTCAAGTTACTTTCAAAACCTATCAAACCTACAAAAATACACTACAAAGTGAAAGTCAAGGTTCTTTCGGTCATTTTACGTGCGTCCTCCGGTGATTCATAGCGCATGCTCATTACTCATTAACTGACGCAGCTGCCAGGGACGTTAGCTGGACTGTTAATCTTCCGGGACTGAGCCCAGATTTTTCTCCATGTTTTGTTTGTTCGACTCTAAGGTAACTTAGTTGTCAATGCACGACATGATCAGAAAAAGTTGGATTTATCATAAAACTTGCAATGGGTGTTGTCACTGTTTGTAGGACTAGCAGACCAATAAAATATCAAACTTTTCTAACTAGGGTAGTTTGCTGTTGCTAGCCAAGGGGAGGCACAGCTAAGTTATCAGTGTATGGGTTTAGCTGCTACAGTACCATGCAAAGTACATTACATTTCCTTCTGCTCTGATCATTTCATGTTCCTGTAAACTGGAACTCATATAGACATTTACACATCTTGTTTAACTGCTCAGCATGAGATGATGTTATTGTTTCAGTTTTAACCCCTTTACAGGTTTTTTAAAAAATTGTCTACTGATTAGGATCTTCTATCTGTCTGTGAAAAACAGCAGTTCCCTCAGGAATCTGAGCCTACAGTGGGCACAGATTCATTGCTTGGTCATTTTCCAGTCTTCCACTGTCCGGTTCCGGTTAGCCTGTGCCCATTGTAGGCTCAGATTCCTGTTCTTTGCTGACTAGAGTGGAATCTGATATGGTCCTCTTCTGTTTTAGACCAGTCCCCACAAAGTTTGATGTGCTCTGTGTTCTGAAATGCCTTTTTCCCCCCTCACCATGATTGTAAAGTGTGGCTATTTGATTTACCGTAATCTTTCTGTCAGTTCAAAACAGTCTGGCCATTCTCCTCTGACATCTTAACAAGGCACTGCCGCCCACTGGATGTTTGAGGACCATTCTGTGTAAACACTGTTGTGTGTGAAATTCCCAGTTGTTTCTGAAATACTCAAATCAGCCCATCTGGCACTGAGATCATACATTTCCCCCCATTATGAGATGTTTGATGTGAACATTAAATGAAGCTCTTGGCCTGTATCTGCACGATTTAATGTATTGCACTGCTACCACATGATCGGCTGATTTAGATAATTGCAGAAAGAGCAAGGGGTACAGGTGTTCCTATTAAAGTGGTCAGTGAGTGTATATCAGTCATTCAGCAAATGTTAATCTTCATAAAGTCCTCCTTCAGAACTTTGTACATTTTAAATCCCATTGAAATACCAGTTAAGGCTTTTGAATGAATGATTTACATGAAATATTTCTACTTGATGGATTTAAGCTGATATTCTGTTGATATGCTTGCCTATTTTGATTTTTTCACAACTCATTACCCACTTCAGCTCCACTGAGTTATTGCAAATAATGGGAACTGCAACAAGCACTAAGAGAGGTCTACTAGGGCAGGGATCATACTGCCCCATGCTAGAGGGAGGAGCAAATGTTAGGCCAGTTAATGACAAGGTTGCCAGAGTGTGCATGCTTAAAAATACTCCACTAAAAATGAATACATTTCCACAAACAAAAGCAAAGTGCAGACTAAGTGTATCTCTGCAGTGTACACTTCTTTCCCATGCAAAGACTAAGAAATAGCAGAAAAATGTGCCTCCCTTTTGCAAAGCTGAATAGTTTGGGCTAGTTTTAGGCCTTTTGTGTCTTTTTTGAGGTGTAGTTGGCCTGGAAATGTTTCACGCAACCTGGCAAAAGCATGTCTGAAACTACTCAAAATAAGCCATTAGTCTGTATGTTGTTTACTCTCTACTACCTATTATATTTCACTAGAGACTATCATATTTAGCAACAGTCAAGTGTGATAGCCTTTCAAAAATAATTGCCTATATTGTTTTAATGTTGTCTAGCCCCACCAAAATGTAGGGGCTGTGTGCCATTGCTATAAACACTGAGCCAAATCTAGCAGGAGGAAGGGTAGTGGATTTTGATGTTACACCTCAAGCTGCTGCCTGGACCAATAATACATACAGTGGCATACTGATTAAACAACTATTCAGTGCAGTAATAGGATGTTTTGGACACAGCCTTGTGTCACTTCCTCCATAATGCATTTTATTGCATTATTAATTGAAAGCACACTAGTAATCTCTCGATCACTAATACTGTGCAGACTGATGACCACAGCACAAAACCCACCACAGGACATGCACAACATCACAATGCTAAAACATTAAGGCAGCAAGAACAGCCAGAGAAGAAACTGCTCCACTGTATTAATCTGTCATTCCCCTCATTCCAATCACACTGCTGGGATGAGGGGTAGCTCTCATTCTGTAGGTTTATGTACACCTCTTACGCACACACACTAGCAAGCAGCAGAGGAAGACAGAAGAGGAACAGTTAATACTGCACGTTATCAATGTGCTCAGGCATAGGCTGAATGAAAAATTCATTCATTCCACTATCCGTACTTCTCAGGAGGTCTTGCTAAATTTTGCTTTTTCTATCCTTAAGTGATGTCCTGCTAAACTACACATCCATCCATGTTCTGTACTGCTTATCCTACACAGGATTTTACAAAGCCTGGAGCCTATCCCAGGGGACTTAGGACACAAGGCAGTGGACAGCCTGGACATGGTGCCAACCCATTGCAAGACACAATCGCACACATCCAATTTGTAAATGCCAATCAGCCTACAAACTGGGGGAGGAAACCGGAGTACCTGGAGGAAGCCCCCTAAGCAGAGGGAGAACATGCAAACTCTGTGCACACTGAGCAGAGGTGGGAATCGAACCCCCAACACTCGAGGTGCAAGGAAAACATGCTAACCTCTAAGCCACCATTCCATTTCCTTTCCAATGTCCTCTTCCATTCTGTGTCCTCCCTAATAATAAACTGTGGTACTGTTCAAATATCTCCTCGATAACTACATCTCCAAGTGTGTGGATACTGTATGAGGTTTACTATAGTGTGTAAGTAAAAGGATGGCGAAAATGTAAAAATCTAAAAATGTCCATTCTTTGCATGTGTAATGTTTGCAGAGTCTCATTGAAGCGCATCATGTTTTCCCCCCATGGTAAATTCAGTCACTGCCTACATATGAATATTTTATCTACTCAGCTCTCTGTAATAGAGAGAGCAGGAGAGTGTGTGCATGAGTGAGAGAGAATGTGACAGCATTATAATGACACAAGAAGAGAGAGAAAAATACTGATACAAAAAGTCTGACAGTGATATATATATATATATATATATATATATATATATATATATATATATACACACAATACAGAGAGAGAGAGAGAGAGAGAGAGATACTGTGAAACCGTGATGGTGTTCAATATACTCATGGGAGGAGGACCTCATTGGACTTTTTTTCTGCATGAGCTTTGTTCTTCTGCATGAAATGTGTTTTTTATTGGTATTCTTCCCCCCCACTCTTACACACATACTCTCTGACAGATGACACACACACACACACACACCACCCAGAGTAGTACTTGTTTATGTTGTGCCGAGTACCACAGTATGTGTTGTTTTGTCATAAAAATGTAAATGTTGGTGAACCTAGCGATGTGATACTGGTGTGATGGTTCTTTGATACTATGGTCAACAACTAAATGTAATATTAGGTAACTAGGCTACATTTGTAACACTTCACCTCTGTGGTGCTCTTATAGCAGATAGAATGTGTGTACAGTATATTGGCGCTGCAAACCCATTAGTAGATGCTTCTGAATTTTTTTTTAGTGCTCCCAGTTTTCTGAAATGTGAGCACCAGTGCTAAGTGGGGAAAAAAAATCATTTGAGCCCTGCATTAAAATACTTTTACAGCATAAAAACAGCTTAGCAATCAATCAACTGATGCTTCAGGAAGGAAGCATACACGTTAACAGACACGTGAAGCCAGCCGACAGCATTTTTTTTGAAGCACTATCCACCTTTTCTGCATATATGAGCTAACAGATGCTCATGATTGGCTAGTGTCACTGTGACTGACAGGGGAGAGAGTGCATTCCATCCCTTCCATCCAGAGAGCAGGCGTTTTTTGCTTTCTGTTGCATCGGAAAAGCTTAGCGTGGCACTGTTAAAAGTGATTAAGGCATTATATGCATAGTTATGTTGAGGTTTGTTTATGAATTCTTGAACACAATACAGTTATTACAATGAATGCAAATTTTTATGCAATATTTAATAAACTAATCAAAAGTCAATATGTGTTTTTCCCCCCATTCATCTATCAATTTTCTGTGCTGCTTATCCTACACAGGGTCACGGGGAGCCTGGAGCCTATCCCAGGAAATTTGGGCATAAGGCGGGGGGACACCCTGGACGCAGTGCCAAGTCATCGCAAGCCACAATTGCACTCACACATTCAAACTCCCAATGCCAGAAGTGAAAAGCAACCCCATGATTTACATTTGTGCCTGATTGTCCAACAAAATCCTCCAGGAAGTCACCAAATTTTTTCTTTTTACTGTACTACATCATTAGAAAATCAGATAAAATTCCATTTGCTTAGACTTTCTCTCATGTATGTCTTACCCTTAGGCTTTTATTGTTCGATTACATTGTGTGAAATTCTGTTATGTCTTTTGCATTATAAACACATTCACAGATCTCATCAACTGCCTTTGGACTCGCTCTTATAATTGAGTACTGTGTCAATGGGTTGTTCATTTCCAAGTACAGAAAAAAACAAAACAATTGATGGCAGAAATCACACATACTCTACAGACACAGTGCAGTAGATAGAGATTGTGTTGGGAAAATGCTATTTTTCCTTTAAATGTAGAAATCTTGTTGAAAGAAATGTCTACAAGCTCATAAGTGATAAAACTACATAACATGGCCACATTATTCCAGCAGCAACTGAGATAAAAAAACAAAACAAAACTGAATACCATATGTTGAAGGCTTATGGAAAGCTGCTCGCCTTCATTAATACTAGTTACATAGCTTTTTAATCCTTTCCCTGCCAGTTTGTCCTCCCAACCTTGTCACCTACGCAATCCTCTTTCCGTTGGTCTCTGTGCTCGGAGAAGCAGTGTGATGGGCAAAATCTCCAGTTCTCCTGGGGAGAACCAATCTGTGCACAAACCCAGAGCAGTGCTGGCTAGTGTGGGATCAGTGATGTTACTCAGCTCTTAGAGAGCCGTTCCAATATAAGCTTAGGTTCTATAAGAGTATGGTGATAAGATGCCTGGAAGGGAAATAAGCACAAATGCCTTGATGGTGAAGAAACTAGGTTTTTTTTGAGGATATAAAGAATGTAGAATGAAAAGAAGATACTATACAGTAAATGTCTGGCGAGAGAGAGAGAGAGAGAGAGAGGGATGCAGCCAAAGAAGAGACAAAAGAAGAGATAAAATGGCAGAGCTCACACACTGATGAACGCTGATAGAGTTCGGCAGAGCACAAAAAAATGCCCTAATAGCAGATCATTTGACCACAGGAACTTCAGACTGCACATTACAGGCATCAGATTTTGCCTACATAGCATTATTAACATATGTACCTGCAGAGGTTTTTTTTTTCTTTTCTTCCCTACTATTCAAGTGAACACTGATCTCTGATCAGTCTTCTCCTTGTCTGAGCTGAAAGTTTAGACAGACGGCCAGGTCTTGGTAGATTTGCAGTGGTCTGATACTCCTTCCATTTCAAAATGATCGCTTGCACAGTGCTCCTTGGGATGTTTAAAGCTTGGGAAATCTTTTTGTATCCAAATCCGGCTTTAAACTTCTCCACAACAGTATTACGGACCTGCCTGGTGTGTTCCTTGGTCTTCATGATGCTCTCTGCGCTTTCAACAGAACCCTGAGACTATCACAGAGCAGGTGCATTTATACAGAGACTTGATTACACACAGGTGGATTCTATTTATCACCGTCAGTCATTTAGGACAACATTGGATCATTCAGAGATCCTCGCTGAACTTCTGGAGTGAGTTTGCTGCACTGAAAGTAAAGGGGCAGAATAATTTTGCACGCACCACTTTTCACTTTTTTATTTGCTAAAAAAGTTTAAAATATCCAATAGATTTCGTTCCACTTCACAATTGTGTCCCACTTGTTGGTGATTCTTCACCAAAATTTTTAAATTTTATATCTTTATGTTTGAAGCCTGAAATGTGGCAAAAGGTTGAAAAGTTCAAGGGGGCCGAATACTTTCGCAAGGCACTGTACATTCAGGCATTATTTATAAGAAATCTTCTAACAAAAAACATTTATCTCACAAAAGTGAGTACATCCCTTATATTTTTGGAAATATTTGATTATATATTTTCATGTGACAACACTAAAGAAATGACACTTTGCTACAATGTAAAGTAGTGAGTGTACAGCTTGTGTAACAGTGTAAATTTGCTGTCCCCTCAAAATAACTCAACACACAGCCATTAATGTCTAAACCGCTGGCAACAAAAGTGAGTACACCCCTAAGTGAACATTTATATATATATATATATATATATATATATATATATATATATATAAAAAACAAAAAAAAAGATTGAAGAACACATTTTAATCAGTATGTAGTTACATATCCAGCATGTTTGGGGAAACAAATGAGTTCCTGTTCACATTTACTGTAGCAGCTATAGACATTTGTCTCCTTACCAGCCTATTTTTCCTCTCTTGAATGTAATAAGACAAAACAGTGCATCTTATCATACAGTTATGGAGAAACCATGCCAGAAAACAGCTTTTCCGTTGATACAAAGCAGTATGACGTCCAAAAATGTATCTCCTAAAGGAAAAGTTTCAATTGCTACTACAGAAACAATCACTTATTAGAATAAGTGAATTAATATAAACCTGTCATTTGTCTTGCAGTAGGCTTACTGTCAGAACTGTTGTTAGAAAATGAATCAACAGCATGTGACCAATCAGATTCAAGAATTCAATAATGCTGTGAAATAAATGTAATGTTAGGTACACTATATAGGCAAAAAATGTTAAGATACCCGAGCATGCACTTTTTGAACATCCGATTAAAGAATTATTTTCCGCGTTGCAGCTATTAGAACCTCCACTCTTCTGAGAAGGCTTTCCACTAGATTTTTGGGAATTGGTGTTCATTCAGCCACAAGATCATTAGTGAGGTGAGGAACTGATATTGGGTGAGGAGGCCTGGTGCGTAGTCAATGTTCCAGTTCATCCCGAAGGTGTTCAGTGGGGTTGAGGTCAGGGTTCTGTGTAAGCCACTCAAGTTCTTCCACTGTAACCTTGTCAAAACTTGTCTTCATGGAGCTCACTTTGTGCACATGGGAACTGTCGGGCTGGAACAGGTTTGGGCCTCTTGGTTCCAGTGAACGGAAATTGTAATGCTACAGATTCAAATCCAAAGAACTATAAATATACCTATTAACTATTAAACTAATCTGGATTTTAAAACATAAATCTTCCATTCCTAATGTCTTATGAATCACTATTTATGGGAGAAAGTACAGCTTGTGATGTAACTGCTGGAGATATTTTATCATCTTTACTTGCAGTATCCTCAGGATGATGTCTAAAGAAATTAAAAAGAGTTCTAAAGTTGTAAAAGTGTTAAAAAAAAGTCAGAACTAAGACATCTATTGACATTTTTATTTATTGAAAAAGATTTGCACTTATATTCAAGTTAATCGACAGGGCACACTTGATAGAAATGCTGGTTTAGTAAAGAAAACAGTGAGAGAAAATTGTGAAAAAAAAGTCAAGAAAATACAGAGGAAGCTCTTTGAAACAGATTGTACAGCAGGCAAAATGAATGGGGAAAAAGGAAGGGGTATTACTAAACGTGATTTTTTTTTATTTTTATATATAGATATCTGATGTGGAAGTACACGAAGACGACAAGTACTCTTCTCTCTCACACATCAACACAGAGAACACAGGTTTCTTAAAGAAGCAGTTTGTAATTTTTAGAGCCCTCTGCTGCCTCCCCTAAGGCATGAAATGAGGGCAGACCTGAGCAGCTCTGATCTGGCTGGGGGTGGAGCTTATTTCCGGGCCAGAAAAGTGTAAACAGAAGCCTGAGATAAAAGACTAGCCGATCCACTCCATGCCAATACTGCAAATCACAGTTTTTCTAAGGTATCTTTGAGATTATGTGATTATTACAGGTCGAGAAACAATTACACATTACAAACTGCACTTTAAAACTCACACTGGGGTCAAGTACTACAGCAGTGCTATGCAGTGGCCCACAGACCAACAGAACGTTATATAAATCTGTCCACTAGACGTAAAATGACCCTAACCCTGCCAGTGTGTCATCCATTTTTCATCACCCTGGTGTATAGTGGTCCATATAATTCACTGAGACAATTATTAGAAGTTATTAATCAATACTGGAAGTGGAGGCTGAGAACAGGATCTACATCAACTCCACAATGAACCCCTGCATTTAAAGTAAAATAGCACAAAAAAAAATTCAAATACAGTAGAAGAGGAGATGAGCTATAAACGGCCTATACTGTCAGGTTTTCTCTCAGACATACAAACATTACATAAACACACATGCACACAAAGGTTGAGTAGAAAAAGGTCTGCATAGCTGAAACAGTACTGTGAATACAGGTATATAAATATATAAAAGTAGGTAGTGTGTGGATGGACAGGAAAGAGGCTGGACTGGCTTCAGCGCTAGGAGCATTTCCAAACACACACCGCCAGGCTGCCACCGAAGAACATGTACAACAAATTCTTTACTTCATGAGTCACCTCGAATCCAAAACCCTCGCCTATTACCACATGCCAGGAACTCCCAAACTTCTTATCCATGGACTCCTTGATCATCTTAGCTGCACTCTGAAGAAAAGAATAATGCAAGTCATTTAATGTTAGTTATTCATTTAACGTAATGTGATTTGGACCACAAAAGGACATCTCTTACCATATGCAAGAAGACATACTTCTTATTACTGCTAATAACTTCCTAAATTATTTGTTACTTTATATGAAAGTAAGCTATTTGTATGAGTAAATTTGTCAACTCTTTCTCATAGCTATTCTTCATTTATGCAACAATAAAAGACAATTGTAGCACCTTGATGAAACACTATGACGTTATGTTTGCAAATTGTTGGAATTAAATAGGAAATGTTATTATATCGTTGGACAGAATTGCTATATTAAAGCCATGATGTGCTCTAAATGGCCAGAAAGAGCGCTGCTATGCATGAACTTAACGGTACTCGCATTTTATTTCAGTTTAAACTTTACTATCTTTTCATTTGTGCATGCCTCTTAAAATACAGAAAATGCAACTTGATTATTTAAACAAAAACTGAGCTAAATGGAGTGCACTCAGCTGAGAGCTTGAATTCCTCGGATCAGTCCGAGAGGCTAATTAGGGGTTAATTAGAAAAGGCCATCCGACAGCTACATTTTGTTTGATTTTAGGTATTGGCTAGTATTTTTGGGGCT